>JAJHZJ010000885.1:0-369421 GCA_023548195.1 Bettongia penicillata ogilbyi | reverse complement strand
GGGTGGGCTCCCCGTCCGGTGAGTGACGGACCCTTAGGGACGGACCCTTAGGGACAGCTTTCCAGGGCTCTCTGGAACAGAAATCTCTTCCACTGTGTTATTGTGTGGGTTCCACTGCTCCAGAATTTGTAGGGAGTTCTTTGTACAGGAAATTTATGGACTGTGGGTTCGGAGCTTGCATACATGAGTCTTTCTACTCTACTATCTTGGCTCCTCCCCCGGGCTTGTTGATTTCTAAGGCTATTTCCAGCTCTGATACCCTGAATGTTTCATAGAGAATACATTAGCATTGTCTTTGGTCGACCTTGTATCACCTTCCTGTGTCCCAGGCTATAGCAGCTCTTCTTATCAAGTGACAGAAACCAAGCTTGTGAACATAGAGAGGCCATCTCCTGTTAAAGGGACACTTGTCATTATCCATAGATAGTTTATTTTCACAGATAATTGGATGCTTGCATATCTCCATTTGTCACTGTGAAGTTGACTTTAAACTACTATGTAAAGCTGTTAATTAACCATCATTTTGCCTTCTTTCAAGTTGAAAGTGACTAGTGAGTGAAACATTTCTGTATGATCCATGGTCTTAGCTGGCTGTGAAGATTAAACACAACTGTAACTCTTACCAAGAGATCTACTTCTAAAGATGTTGTTCTGTGCTTATCTTTCTTCTTCCACAGATCTCTAAACATGGCAGTGAGAAAACTTAAGAGCCAAAGGAGGGATACTCTTATTTAAATATAGCATGTGAAATTAGAAGGAGCCCCAAAACCGCTTTTAGTCTAACTATGTGAATTCTCTCTCTCTCTATAGTAACCCTGACAAATGGTCATCTAGTCTCTCTTTGGACATCTCCAGTCACGAGGGGCTCACTACCTATCAATGGAGGCATATATTCCATTCATGGAATAGCATATAATGATGATGATGACAGGATGAAGCACATATCTTTTTTTTTCTGATGATGCCTTCAGTGAACCTGTAGAAAATGAACTTTCCTCCCAATAATTTTATTCAATTACAAAAAGCAGTTGCTTTATCCATCTGTGCAATAGTCTATAGAAAATTAAATAAAAACAGTATCACAATAGCAAATTTTTCCTAGTGCCATTTCTATCTGAGCACAATTGAAAAAGAGAACAAGATGATCCCAATAGCTGACATTTAGATAGTATGGATAAAGTACTGTATACACAATGCATCATTTGAGCCTCTCAATTACTTTGTGAGCTAGGTACTGCAGACATTGTTATAACCCATTTTACAGACGAGGGATCTGTAGTACAGAGAGCTTAAAGTGAGTTGTGTGTGGTCCAATAACTTGTGTCAGGGGCAAAATCGCATCCAGATCTTTTTGGCTCTAAGTCCAGAACTCTCTACTTAAGGTCACCTGGCAAGGAAATGACAAAAGTCGGTATTTGGACTCTTCTGGACAAGTTTTTAACTTCCTTTATTTTTCCCCAGAAATTTTATTATTACCTTCTCTTGTTACCTCATATTCATTTATTGAGAATTCATTTTACTGTGTATCAATCCTGCCCCAGCACTGAATCCTTCTTTATAGTAAAGAAAAAGTTAAGCAAAAGTATTCAATACAGTGGTGGTATCAGGCACCATATGCAGCCACTCTGTCCCCATAGTCTACCATCTCTCTGCCAAGAGGAAAGAAAGATATTTCTTCCTCTATTTTCTAGAACCAAGATAGGTCATGATAACTATTCTGAGGTGAACTTCTGCTACTGTTATGATGCCTATTATATACAGTATTTGTTTTCATTTTTTTCATGATTTTGCTTACTCCCCATATTTTTCTAAATTCTCTATATTTGCAATCTGTTATTTCAGAAGAATTGTTTTTAATATTCACAAACTGTAGTTTGTTTGGACATTCTCCCAAACAGTGGATGCCCACTTTATTTCCACTGCTTTGTCACCATGAAACATGTTGTTATGATATTTTGGTGTATGCTTGACCTTTCATGTATACGTGCCCAGGGTCAAACAGCTGGGAAATATTTGAGACTGGATTTGAACTCAAGTCCTTCTTGACCCAAGTCACACTACTAAGACGTCACACAACAATCAGGTCTTCTGACTCAAGTTCATTATTCTTTCTGCTCCCTGCTACACCACACTGCAGGCTAAGTCACCTGAGAGACATGGCATCCATACAAGTAAGGGATGGAAGGAAGACTGTGATAATGACAAAAGAGAGTTATGAGCGAAGTGGTCTTAGAAGTGTGGGGAGGAGAAGAAAACGTTTATTTCAGCTAAGAGAGAGGCTCTCTAGAGGAGGGAGCAGGATTATAGATTAAGCAGGGTCATCGACTCCAGAGGTGTCAAATATATGCCCCCCACAGTCTTCCCAACACTCCTGAGACTGACCTGACCTAGATTAAAATGGAATTGAGCTATTTTAACAGGTAGGTGGTGCATTGGATAGAGTATCAAAGTCGGGAAGACTCTTTTTTCTGAATTCAAATCTGACTTTTTCTAGCTGTGGACAAGCCACTTAACCCTGTTTGTCTCCATTTCCTTATCTGTAAATGATCTAGAGAAGGAAATGGTAAAGTACTCCAGTATCTTTGCCAAGAAAATCACAAATGGGGCCACAACTGCACAACAAAAATACAACAAAACATAAATAATTTACATCTTAAAACTAAGTCAATAGGCAGTGCCCAGGGAGCCTTATGTATGGTTTAGTGTTTTGTTCTATTTGAGTCTGACAACTGCTGATCTGGTCTTAACGCCTTTATTTATAGATGAGAAAGCTGAATTTCAGTGGAGGTCCAGTTGCTTGCCCAGGATCACCACACATGGCAAGTGCCAAAGCTAGAATTAGAGCTGGGGTTCTACAAATCTCGTACTTTCCCCACCCTACCACATATCTAGCTGGATCTTGCAAGAAGGAGATTTCAATAAGCAGAGATATGGAGACAGTCCTTTCTGGATAATGAGGAATGGTTTTACAAATACATAAAGACAGGAGGGTAGAGGATGAGGCTGGGGAGTAGCAAATTGTGAACTTAGAAGTGTAGAATACATGAAGGGGGAGAGTTTGAAGAGGATGAAAAGGTTGAAGTCACTTTATATAGGGCTAAGTGTCAGAATTTTATTTTGTTTTTCAAATCCTATGGGTAATAGGGAGTTACTGAAAGCTTTTGAACCAAGGAGAACATGACTAAGTCTGTTCTTTGGGAAGATTATTTTGGCATTGTGCAAACAATGAATTTAAAGAGAGAGAATGAAGTCAGGGAGAACAGTGTAAAACTTATTCAATACTCTGCACGAGAGGTGATGAGGGCCTTGCTAAAGAGGCAGTCATGTGAACAAAGAGGAGAAGGTAGACCTTTATTTTTAGTCTGACCCTACAAACCTTGGAGTGTCCTTAACCTGGTGATCGTAAACTTTAAAAAGATATTTTATTCCTGATTGTCAATAAGATTGCCTTTGTAATCCTACATATTTTATCATTTGTGGAGGTAGAATCAAAAGAAGTCAGTTTGGCCATCATTTTGTTGGATGACTTTGTTGGATGACAGCTGTCCTTTGGTGCTGAAAGTCAATGATTTCAATTCTCTTTTCATTGAATACATTCCTCTCTCTCTGTCTCTGTCTCTGTCTCTCTCTCTGTCTCTGTCTCTGTCTCTCTCTCTCTTTCCTTCTCTCTCTATCTCTCTGTAAAGGGTTGAGGCAGGAGGTGAAAGGAAAAAGTTAAAGATGATTGAGCTTTCTTGAGTGGGTTATGGATAAGGGTTGCAGAAGCCAGGAAGCCATTGGAAGAGCAGGGATACATGGTGAGGTCATGTTAAATAGGAAATACTAGTGGGATATCTGGGTAGAGATGTCCCCTAGTCAAATAGAGATGCAATTCTGAAGCTCAGAGAAGGTCACAGTGGAAGTGGTTCATCAGCAGTTACCTTCTGGGTGGCAGTCCACTGACGACATGAGAGCCTCAGGTGATTGGGTGTGGAGGATGATGGGCCCTATAGGCTGCTTTGATTGTGGGGATCTTCTGTAGTTTTGTGCACCCTTCCCCCACTGGGTGTGACTGAGCCTTTCACAGCAGCAAATGCTGTCCTCTGACCAGGAAGATGGTAAAGATATTCTGTCATCGCTTTCCCAGGAGTCCATTCCCCTGAGATGTACCTGAGAGAAAGTGAAAGGCAGGGAAAGAGTTGTGATTGCCTTCCAGCTGAGAACCCTGCCAGCCTCTTTTCTCTGCTAATTGTACATTTGATTATTCACAGCAATAAAACCCTGTAAACATAATACATAAGAAGAAATTCTGGGACACATCAGTTGGGGAGAACTTATTTCCACATTACGTTTCCCTTCTCCCACAACAAATCGACAATTCCTTTGGAGCTCAGTACAAAACTTATCCAATTACCTGGCACTCATTTCAAGCTGAGGTTTGAAGCAATGCTTTTCAGAGCAGTAACCAGGTCTGTCATCCTCCCTCAGTGTCAGAGTATCACCCAGAGCAAACTAACACAGAACAAGTAGGTATTGGTGCATGTACATATGTAATATACAGCAGTAAGAGGTATTGGTGCCATATTCTTGTATTCATCTAATATAGGTTATCCCAAAAATCTTGGTACAGGTTTAAAACTATTCAAACTTGTGTGACCTTGGGCAAAGTCACTTAAACCCTGATTGCCTAGCCTCCTCACTCCAAATAAATAAACCTATTCCAATTTAAAACTGTATTAAGATTTTTGGGACACCTGGTGTTTGTTGGAACTTTAATTTTAGTCTGACCCTACCAGCAAACTCCCTTCTAAATCAGTGGACCTCAGGGTTTCTTAAGCTGGTGTTCATGAACTTTAAAAAGATATTTTGAGTCCTGAATGTCAATAGGATTGATTTCCTTTGTAATCCTACACATTTTATCATTTTATTTTATGCATTTAAAATCATTATTCTGAGAAAAGTGTCTAGCCTTCAGCAGGACTGCCAAAGGATTCATGACACACACACATACACACACACACACACACACACACACACACACACAGATTAAGAAACCATGTGTATACTAACACATTGGATGTTGTATCTCAACTCTGTCACTAACTTGCTAAATAAATTTTGGTATGTGGCTCTTGGTTTCCTCAGTGGCAAAATTGGTGATGAAACCATTTGTTTTATAAAGTTCAAGGGACTGCTATGAGGACCAAGTTAAATAATGGATGGGAAGGGAGCATGTAAACTGTGGAGCACTGACAGAGGTGAGATATAGAGCAACTGAGCTCCCTGGACTGGGGTGGGCTGAATCCTAGCTGGCTCTTGCCTATCTTCTGCTCTGGGTTAGGCAGTAGTGTTACAACGTCATGGAATGAATTATGGGGAGGAGTGTTGCTGGCAGGATATCTATTCCATAAGCCAGAGCCTGCCAGGGCTGCTGTTGTCCAGGGAATCTTGAGGAGGATGGTTCATCCACTTAATCTAGAATGGTGTCCACTTGGGCAAGAAGAACAGAACAGGGGAAAAGAATACTAACTATGGAGTCAGGGAACTTGGATTCAATGACCACCTCCGATACTTACTATCTTGTGACTTATGACCAATTTATTTGCTTCCCTGGGCTTGTCTCAGTTTCTTCATCTGTAAAATGAGAGGTTTTGACTAGCCAGCCTCTCAGATCCCCTACAACTCTAGATCTAGGATTGGATTCCTCTGCCCCTGGGTCATAGTGAGAAGCCCATGTTTACAAGTCCAAATGGTTTCTGATCATTCCTTTCAATTCATCTCACCATCAGGTTCCATCTCACAACAAGGTCTGAATATTAGGTAACACAGCTCTGAAAATCAGACAGGCAGCTAGACAAGCACAGTCAGCTTTCCATTATCTGCATGCTGATTACCCATTTTATCAATCAGCCACAGCAAATGCTTACCATCACTTGCAGCCAGGTCCCTTAAAAAGTTTCCTTAGTCTGGAAGCTTGTCTCAGGGCTGTTCCTGTGTTTTGACACTGGTGATCTAATTCTAACCACTCCCTTTCATTTGTATGAGGCCAAGTGATTGCTAATATGTGCCAGAACACTGAGTTTTCTCATTTTGAACCACTTGTAAGACCACAGGGATCGGGAATGTCCTGCCTTCAAGGTTGTGTCTGGTTGTGTGGATTCTTAGGTCTTGCCTCAGAACCTTTAGCAACCAGGTGTAGGGTCTGGGTCTGGGTCTGCATCTGGGGGATTTGTATTTCCAGAAGAGTGAGGACTCCTGGGTGAGGATATATTGTCTATATTTTTCTGTGATCAGGATAGGGAGTGTTAGTGGAAAAAGTGAAATAAGATTCAATCTACTATTGGCCATGTGAATTATGCCAGCTGAACTTGCTCCCCTGATTCATCCCCAGAAAAGGTTTTGCCAGGAGTGGCCCCCAGATAGGAGGTTATTTATGACAAACCCTCTAATTTTACAGATGGAGAAACTGAAGTCTAGAGCATGGAATGATTTGTACACTGAGTCAGTTGATTCATGGTCAAGCAGAAATCCAAGGTTGTTGATCTCTCATCCTGTCCTTTTCACTACAATGTCTTTATCAACCCAGCATTATGCTTCACTCATGATAATAGTGTGTTAACTCCGGTAGGTCCTAGCAAACTGGAATGACTTTGATTAAAGGCTTGGCGATAAACTTTAGATCTGTGGCTCAAGGTCAAGCCACAGCCAAGTAAGGAAAGTCTAGTCATTACCAAGTTGGCTGAGAGTATGAATTTTTTGGCCACAGCACCTAATAAAATCACTTACTAAGTCATAGTGGGGTGGCAATCTATACTCAACAATAGAGGAAGACCCTACATTAATCCAAGGTGGTACAGGGGATAGAGTACAGGACCCAGACACAGGAAGACTTAAATTTGAATCCTGCTTCAGGCCCTAGCAGTGTGACTTTGAGCATATCATTTGACCTCTTGAGACTTAGTTTTTCTCATCTGTAAAATGGCGATAACAGCTCTACCTCATGTGCTATGAAGATCAAGTAAGACAGTGTATATGATGTGCATGATAAACCTTAATGAGTTATATAAATGCTAGCTCTATTATTATTAAGAAAATCATGGGTCTTTTGAAATATTGAGGAACATTTCATACAACATAATAGACAAATCTGTTAAGGACCTACTTGTGCTAAGTGCTGGGGATACAAAGACAGCAATAAAATAGTCCCCTGTCCTCAAGGAGATTATCGTTTAGCTGGAGTAGACAACATTTACCTGTATCAAGGATATGCAAATAGATACCAAGTCATTTGCTGGGGAGGGCATTGGAAGGCTGGGATCTGGGGAGAGGGTCAAGAAAGGTTTAGTATAAAACAGGAGATCTTAGCCTTTATGTGTTATATATCCCTTTGGCAGTCTGGTGAAGGCTTTGAACCTCTTCTCAGAATAATGTTCCTGAGTGGATTAGAAAGGAAGCCAATGATAATGAAATACAATTATCAAAATATCAAAATGAAAAACAGCAAGTTTGCAGACCGTAGGTTAACACCTCTCCCCCATTCCACTCCATGTAGTGCTTGAACTGAGCCTTGAGGGAACCTAGGGATAGGAAAATCTACATAGACTTTTGAAGCCTCTCCTGGGAGTCTAATCATTTAACTTCTTTTTCCCCTACTGGGTAACATGCTCCAAGTTTGAAATCACACTGAGTTATAAACATATTTTTGGAGCACAAATTCATCTGTAAGTTTAAAATGCCATATATTTGTCAGATAATTGACAAAAACACAAGACACTGTAGGTGAAAGGGAATTTAGGGATGATCTTCAGGATTTTTGGATCAAAGAATTTGTGCAAAAAATTAAAGCAACTGAGTCTAACCCTCTTCTCCTATAGAGGAGAAGGCTGAAGCCAAGAGAAGATATTTGCTTCAAGACCCACAGTAAGTAAATTCAGGCAAAATTGTTTAATTACATAAGGAATTACTTGTGCTAATATGTATTCTTCCCAGAAATCCTTAATATTTTCTGTTTACAAGCACTAATAAATTAAACACCCATTTGTGTTTGGATTCTATAATCTCATCTACTTCCAAGCACAGCTCAGAGGCTGCTTCCCAATTGATGTATTTCCTGATCCCCTCAGTAATTAGCATTATCTTCCTCTTGCACTTCTGCATACATTTAGATTTTTTTTGCATCTCTATTGTATGATGGCTAGTAGACCAGAAGCTCCTTGAGGGCAGGAGCTAATTTATTTTGTTCTGAGCCTTTGGTTCTTTGAACACAGGGGAATTAGCAGCAATAGGAATCCTACTTCCATTTAGCCTCCACACATCTTCCATGAGAATGTCAAACATTTTGTTAAATATGTATCTCCCTGTTTGTGTCTCACTAGATATTAATAATAGGAAGACTTGAACAAAGTTATTTTTATTGTTCCATCTTTCTGAGAATTTTCAGTCCTTCAGTCAATAAATGTTTATTAGACACCTGCTAGACTTGTCAGGCATTGTACTAAGCACTGGGGAAAAAAGGGGAAAAGACAGTCCTTACTTTCAAGGAAACTTATAATCTAATGACGAAAATAACATGCAAACAACTATATACAAAGAAGCTATATATACATACGATAAATTAGAAGTAATCAATGGAAGGAAGGCACTAGAATTAAGAAGGATATAGAAGGTAGAATTTTAATCTTTTATGATTTTAGCATATGCATAAGGGATGCCTGTTACTAGAGGAGAATGTATAAGATGGCATTATATTCTGATGGATCAAATCCTGTTTTTAGTTAACAAATAATGAAAAGTAAATATTATCTACTCTGCTCCTTTCTGTAAACTGTGTGATTGTAAAGATGTGGTCTTCTACAGAAAACTGATTGCAAAGACTTCTCTTTCTTTTCCTATACCTTCCGGAAGGATGCCCTCAAAATATGTATAGGTTATTTTCATAAATATTTTGTAGAAATGCAAATTGGGGTATAGATTAGTAATTATTTTTTTAGTTGTCTTTTTTTTTTTGAAAAATTGCAATGACATCTGCGATTTTTTTTGTCCAGTATTTGGTACCCAGCATTCTTTCAAGATCTCTTGACCATTAGTGTTTGTCTCCAGCACACACCTGCTGTGTGTACCTTTGGACTAGTCTGATTTATCTTCCCATCTTTGTTGCCTTAAGTGACTTTTGTGCTTTCTCGTGAAGCTGATCAGGATTGCAATTATTGGCCCAAACCAAAAAGCAAAGCCAAACACAAAATTCAAACAACCCTCCCTTGTGTGGGTTTTTGTGGAATCAAATGTTACAGTGTGTGTAGAACACTGTGCAAATCTTAGAGTCTTAGAAGGTGGTTCTTGTTGATTTTTGCTGTTGCTGTTAAGACATGACTCATTGCTTGGGGGAGAGAGGGATCGTAGCCTTAGAGCTGGACACATAGTCTGAGGCCATCATGAATGACCCTCATAGAACAGATGCTGAAACTGTTCCTCTTCTCAGTTCTATTTGGTATCAGAGGTGGATTTGAATCCATGCTTCTGACTCTAGAGCTTCTGACAGTAAAACACTGCCTTCTAAGTGTGGTACAGGGTGTCTTGGGTACCAGGGGACTCAGCAAGGTCCAGAAACCCAAAATTTCATAGAAGAGGTGAGAAGTGACTGGGCCTTGAAGGATTAGCCAGTACCCTGCTTGGTTCCTAGATTCATTCAGGGAAATAAAAGAAGGGAAAGAAGTCCAGAGAATTAAGGCCCATTTCTACAAGAAGCCTTTCACAATCTTCCTTAATGCTAGTGTCTTCCCTTTCTATTTATCTCCAGTTTATCCTGTAAATACCTTGTGGTGTACGTAGTTGTATATTGTACATTAGACTATTGAGACTCTTTTTAAAAAAGTTTGAGAGATATAATTTCTGAGTAATTAGTAATTTCATTAATGATACTAGCATTTTAATAAAAAATGCCAGTGATACTCTCAAATGCCAAAGACATTCATGGGGCAGGCCCAGGGTTTATGTGGCCTCAGAAAAATGGGTGTTCTGAAGTTGTCAATCAACTATGACTGGTTAACAAGTGATGAGAATGAATGAATATTACAGTGAAAGCCTGGGCCTATTCTAGTTAACTTTGGTTGTGTCTTCTAAGTGACTTTTTTTTTTTTACTTTAAGTGACCCCCAGCCTTGGGCAATCTAAACAAAGAATTTATCCCTACCTACACCTGGGTAGAGCAAAATGTCTCCCAACTTGGGTGGGACAAGATTATTAGGAGAGTTAATCCAGTCCCATTATCAGTAATGTCCTTCAAGAGACTGAACTTTGAAATGCTACTTGCTGCCTGTCCTTTACTGTCAAAGAGGATCATGACATCAGGGAGGGTGATGCCATGACATGGAAGTGAACTGGATGAAGTGAGGAAGGAAGGAAGGAAGGAAGGAAGGAAGGAAGGAAGGAGGGAAGGAAGGAAGGAGGGAAGGAGGGAAGAAAGGAAGGAAGGAAGAAAGAAAGAAAGAAACAAGGAAAGGAAGAAAGGAGGGAGGAAGGAAAGGAAGGAGGAAAGGAAGGAAGGAGGGAAGGAAGGAAGAAAAAGAAAGAAAGAAAGAAAGAAAAAGAAAGAAAGAAATAAGGAAAGGAAGAAAGGAAGGGAGGAAGGAAGGAAGGAGGAAAGGAAGGAAGGAGGGAAGGAAGGAAGAAAAAGAAAGAAAGAAAGAAACAAGGAAAGGAAGAAAGGAAGGGAGAAGGAAGGAAGGAGGAAAGGAAGGAAGGAGTGAAGGAAGGAAGAAAAAGAAAGAAAGAAAGAAACAAGGAAAGGAAGAAAGGAAGGGAGGGAGGAAGGAAGGAGGAAAGGAAGAAGGAGGGAAGGAAGGAAGAAAAAGAAAGAAAGAAAGAAAGAAAGAAACAAGGAAAGGAAGAAAGGAAGGGAGGGAGGAAGGAAGGAGGAAAGGAAGGAAGGAGGGAAGGAAGGAAGAAAAAAAGAAAGAAAGAAAGAAAGAAAGAAGAAGAGAAAGAAAGAAAGAAAGAAAGAAAGAAAAGCCATGTTGTCCAACTGGAAGATCTCTGTTCACAGAGGTTGCTGTGTGTCCTTCATTCTCCAAGAGGACCATGACAATGGCGATGCCATGACATTGAAAATAAATTAGATATAAGTGAGGGAAGGCTATGCAAAGTCACCAGCCTCACTTTCCCCTCCAGAGCTGCTGGGGACCAGTGACCAGATGTGGATCAGGATAACCAGAGATGAGAACTGTAGAAAACGGGAAAACTCTGGATCTCCCCAGATCATTGATTATTAATAATCATTCCTCTCAACTATGAGTTCTTTGGGAGCAGGGACTTGGGCATTTTGTTTATTTATTTTTCCTTTCTTTGTATTCTCAGCACTTAACCTAGTGACTGGCACGTAGTAGGTGTTTAATCAGTGCTTCTTGTATTCTTCATTTGCTGACTTGACTTGGCTCTTGCATTTGAGGGAATTATGGCCCAATTGTGGAAACAAGAGTCACAAGGATGGAAATAACTAAGCAGGAATTCAGCGCTGATCTGGGAAGCACTGCATCTAAGTGAAATCCCAGAGTGTTAAGTTCTTCTTACTCCAAATCCAGTGTTCATTCTACTAAACCACTTTAGAGCCTCAGGAGAATGTTGAAATAAGGAGTTTAGAAATGACACTTCCCCTATCCCTTGATGTTTGTCATTATAGACACAAGCACAAAATAACATCTGGTTGCTTTCTGAAATCCCATCCCACGTCCCTCCCCCTTGGTTTTCTTAATGGGTGACTGTAAGCATATGCTCCCTGTTCTATGGGCCTACTGATCATGGGAAGTTATAAATCAGTGAGACTTTGAGCAATGCGGTTTTCTTATATTCTGCTACTCATATATCAACAATAACACCAGCTCACATTTCTGTAGAGTTCTAAGCTCCACAAAATGTGTTTCTCTACTAAGAAACAAATCAAAAACAAAGAAAAACAAAACCTAACGTAGGGGGTTGCAGATTGACTCTCTCTCTCTCTCTCTCTCTCTCCTCTCTCTCTCTCTCTCTCTCTCTCTCTTTCTCTCTCTCTCTCACTGTCTTTCTCTTCCTTCTCTCCCTTTCTCTCTGTCTCCAATGAGGTCTTAAATTGGAGGTGTACAGAAGCAAAACAGGTTGTTTGAAGAGGTCATGAGTTTTCCTTCATTAGAAATACATGAGTCAGCTGTCATAATATATCAACACGTATTCATTAAGTGATTAATGTGTGTCAGGCACTGAGATACAGAAACAAAAATGAAGCACCTCCCTTCCCTCAGGGAGACTACTTAGAAGAGACAATAGGAACACATATAATTATACAGAAATACATATTAAATAATCATAAGTTAATTTAACTGAAGCAGAGGAGATTCCTGGTGAGCTTGGGTTAGATCAGAGGTTCTCAAAGTGTTTATGTGTGTGTCATGGACCCTCTAGGAATCTAGTGAAGCTGATAGACCCCATCTCAGAAAAATCTTTTAAAATGTGGACAATAAAATACATAGCATTACAAAAGAAAACGAGAGAGACAGAGAGAGAGAGACAGAGAGAGACAGAGAGAGAGAGAGAGACAGAGAGAGAGAGACAGAGACAGAGAGAAAGAGAGAGACAGAGAGAGAGAGAGAGACAGAGAGAGAGAGAACGGAATTACTGAATTTCTGGATTATGTCTTACCCTCAGCTATGGAAAAAAAGGCTTACCTGCATGTGATGCCTTGGCCAGAAACTGAAACCGCCTGATTGGCCGCTTGGGGAAATTGTGGTTTTCCTCACACAGCAATGATCAGGGTAAGGGAGGAGATGTCCCTCATTAAGAAAAAACCAATTTATGAAAATGCAAGAGAAAAGTGTGTGTGTGTGTGTGTGTGTGTGTGTGTGTGTGTGTGTGTGTACATGAGTGTATTCAGAAAAAGTAAAAATAAATTAAGAGATTCATTTTGCAAAGTTTTAATCATAATGTTCCTTTTATTTATTCTTATTGAAGAATGGATAATTTTTATTTTATTTCACTTTCATTTTAGGGACACTTCTCTCTCCTCTTTCCTTTCCTAATGAGGCCATCCACAGTAACAGAATAAGAAATAAAAAAGGAAAAGGCTATTAAGACACATAGAGCAGCCTAGTCTGACAATGTGTGCAATGTCCCATACCCAGAAACCCCTACCCCTTCAAAGATGATATCATCTCAAAGGATCACAGATTTAGAGCTGGAAGGGACCTCATTTCACCTTCTTCTCCTTCCTTACTGGTGGGTTGTTTCTTACTGTTGTTTCTCTTTGGATTTCTTGTTCATTATTTAATCTGGTATTCTTTTTAATGTAGACATTTGCTGAAGTAAATATAGGAGAGTTGGGGTCCTCCATCACCTTTCATATTTCTATCTTAACTGGAAGTCCCCATGCAATCTTGCTTGAAGGAGAAATCCCTTCTATAATATTAAAGATCAATTGAAAGGAAGCTGAAGTGTCTTCAGATTCAACTTGTCAGTCATTTCCTTATTTGCCTGCCATTAGTCAGTCAATAATGGAAAAGGACTTTCCTGACAAGGACTTTATTTACAAATAAGTTTTCAGGAATGCATCAGATAAATGAAGTATAGGTACATAGAGAGTTCTGGCCTCTGGGTTAGCCATGTTCATGGGAGGCCTCTTAGCAATCCCTTCAGCAAACACTTGGGCCCATGTTTCAGCTTTGGGCACCATGACTATGGACCATCTGGAAGGGATCTAAGGGCTCATTTAGCCTCAAACATGTAGGTGGAGAATTAGAGGCACAGAAAGGGGAAAAATCTTGCCCAATAATAATGAGCATTTATAAAGCACTTTAACGTTTGCCAAGCATTTTACACATACTATCTCCCTTTAGTCCCAATGTTCCACAGTTGGTTAGTGTGGTGTAGCCAAGGCAAGAACGTGAGTCTCTTGATTCTAACTTCAAAGTTTAGAGCTTGGGGTGGGGGTAGGAGGAAGGAATGAAGTAGGAGGCAAAGAGTAGACACATCCCTGCTTTGGGAAGCTTGTATTCTGGGGGAGATAGAAGAGAAATTCCCTTAAGGATTTTATAGAGACAATTAGGTGGCAGTGCCTGGTAACATGGCAGGCAATTAATAAATACTTATTTCCTTTCTCCTTCCTTCCCTCTATCCTTTCCTTTCCTTCCCTCTCTCCCACCTTTCCTTCCTTCCTTCCTTCCTTCCTTCCTTCCTTCCTTCCTTCCTTCCTTCCTTCCTTCCTTCCTTCCTTCCTTCCTTCCTTCCTTCCTTCCTTCCTTCCTTCCTTCTTTCCTTCTCTCCCTCCTTTCCTTCCTTCCTTCCTTCCTTCCTTCCTTCCTTCCTTCCTTCCTTCCTTCCTTCCTTCCTTCCTTCCTTTCTTCCTTCCTTTCTTCCTTCCTTCCTTCTTTCCCTCTCTCCCTCCTTTCCCTCCTTCCTTCCTTAAAGGTGATAGAAGATAGATCTAGACAGTCTGCAGGAATCTCTAGGCTTGGCCCTTATGGAGCCCAGAGTCAATGTACCTCCCTTGCCTAGTTGCTGTTCCACATATAGGATGCTCCATGTCCCAACTCTCTGTCATCATGCTGGCTGTTCCTCATGCCTGGAGCGCTCCCTCACTTTACCTAGCCTCTTTGTTTCCCTTCAAGACTCAAAGCCCAACTTTTATGGGAGGCTTCTCCAAGGCTCCTCAGCTGCTAATGACTTCCCTCTGAAACCACCTTTCACCTGTGCTTTCTATATTTTGTAGCACGTAGTGATTTGCAAGTTGTCTCCCTCATTAGAATGCAAGCTCTTTGAAGACAAGGAAGTGTCACAGCAATAGAAGTGCTTTGACCTTTCTTCTTGGTATCCTATAGCACAGAGCCTGGCACGTAGTAAGTGTAATAAATGCTCATGGACTGCTTGACTCAGAGGAAGAACAGAGGAATAAGCCTTATCAATAGTCAAGAAACATTTATTAAGCTCCTACTATTTGACAAAAAGTTCTTATCCTCAAAGAACTTACAATCTAATGGGGAAAAACAATGCACAAAAGAAAGCTAAATGTGTCTGGAGGGATTGCCGGTGACTACCCAGAACAGCGAGTGTGATGTTCTTGTCTGGTCTATAGCAGACTCCTCCTCCCATGGCAGACAGAGAAGGAAGCAGACACAGACTCTGTTTTTAGGGAGTTCTTACTTAGGGGAGAGACAGGATGAACAGACTCATGTCTTTCCTAAAAGGAGTTCCAAATTTGGGCTTGCGGGGTGGAGGAAGGACACAGCCAACCCATATGAAGCACTCAGGGTTCCATGAATGCACTAAACTCCTTGACTCAGTTTCGAAGACAGACAGATCCCCAATTTGTTCAGCTACTGTCCACAATGACCCACCCAAGGCAGTGGACTGACTCTAGCATATAGAATCTTGACTCTGTTTCCCCCTTCTGTTGTTTGCTCTTGATAGGTACTGTGACCACCCTAACCTTTTCCCTGCTCAGTTCGCTAATGTTCTTGACACTCATCAATGAGTGAGAATACATTTGAATTCCACAAGGGTTTCAGGTGTCTTGAGTTTCAAGCTGTGATTCAAGGTTGTCACTATTTTCATAAACAGGAGCTATTAATAAGGCTAACAAGTGATTAGCTTTCACTATAGGATTAAAAAATAGAGCTTTTAATTCCTCTGTAATTCAGATATTAGCCTCTCAGATTAAGGGAAGTACAACAAGGATTTGGGGCTCAAATTCCACTTCAAACCCAGCTGAGTGATTATGATATGACCTGCATCTTTGGATTAGGAATCACTCATCTTGACATCAGACATAGTGCCTTCTTTTCCTTCCCCACAAAGAGGTAGGACTTTCTGTAAGCCTTCTTAGGGAATTGGCTCTGAGTGGGGATTTCTCTATTTTAATTTTTTAAATTTTTATGTCACCATTTTGAAGTATATTCTTCCACCATCCATTCCTTATGATAAACTATTCAATGATT
The DNA here is from genome assembly GCA_023548195.1 of Bettongia penicillata ogilbyi. Taxonomy (NCBI): domain Eukaryota; kingdom Metazoa; phylum Chordata; class Mammalia; order Diprotodontia; family Potoroidae; genus Bettongia; species Bettongia penicillata. The sequence goes on along the minus strand of JAJHZJ010000885.1, from coordinate 353,490 downwards.
CCTTGATGTTTAGTCATTTTCCAGTCGTGTCTGACTTTGTGACCCCATTTGGGGCTTTCTTGGCAAAGATACTAGAATGGTTTGGCATTTCCTTCTTTAGTTCATTTTAGATGAAGAAAATAAGGAAATGGAGTTAAGTGGCTTGCCCCAGGTCACACAGCTAGTAAGTGTCTGAGGCTGGATTTGAACTCAGGAAGATGAGTCTTCCTGAATTTGAGCCCAGCACTCTATCTACTGTGCCACCTAACTCCAGTGATTCCCTATTAACTCTCACATCAAACATAAAAATCTGTGACTTTCAAAATCCTTCATAACCTGACCCCTTCCTATCTTTCTAGTCTTTTGTACCCCTCTGCATACTTTATAATCCAGTGGTTCTTTTCTCCTTTTTGTTGAATGAAACACTTCATTTCCTGCCTCTGGGCATTTTCATTGACTAACTCTCAAGCCTAGAATGTTCTCCCTCCTCATCTCCACCTCCTGTCTTCCTTCAAATGTCATCTAAAATCCTACCTTCTGCATGAAGACTTTTCTGACTTTCCCCCTGGTGCCTTCCTCTGAGAATATCTCCAATTTATTCCTTATATATGTTGATTGTACACTTGTTTCATGCTGGCTCCCTGTTAGACTGTGAGCTAGGCCATGTTTGGTTTTTTCTTATTGTTGCTTTTGCCTTTCTTTGTATCCCTAGCACTTAGTCCAGTGCCTGACACATAATATGGTGCTTAATAAATGCTTGTTGACTTGAGTTGAAAAAAAATTTAAAAAATCTTAAGAGAAAAAGAACCAATTCATCAAATCTAATCAGCAAATTGATTGAGCCTAATGACTATATGCAATCTTCCACACCTACAGTCTCTTACCTCTGCAAAGATGGGAAGAAGATACACCTTCATGCCATCTCTCCAAGATCTAATTCGTTCTTTATAAATGCAGATCATTCAGATTTTTATTCTTCTATTTAGAACATTGTAGTCGCTGTATCTATGCACCTCTCATACAGTAAGCACTTGATAAATGCTCTGTTAATCCAGATTTTCTTCCTAGTTCTGCTTTCTTCACTCTGTCTCCCATACTTCCCTGAATTCTTCATATTCATCATTACTTATGGACATTAATGTTCCATCACACCATAATTTATTTAGACATTCCCTAATCAATGGCTAGCTACTTAGTTTCTAGTAATATGATACCACAAATCATTGCTATGAATAATTTGGTGTATATGGGACATTTCTTTCAGCTTTTGACCTCATTGGCATATATTCCTAACAGTGGGACCTCTGGATCAAAGGGTATGAACATTTTAGTTACCTTTTTAAGTATAATTTCAAATTGCTTTCCAGAATGGTTAGATCAATTCACTGCTCCATCAATAATGTATTAGTCTGTCTTTCTACAAACTCTCCAACATTGACTTTCCCTGTCTTTTGTCATCTTTGCCATTTGCTGGGTAAAAGTCAAAATTCTTTCGATTCACATTTCTCTTATTTATAATTTAGGGCAATCTTTCCTGTGGTGGTTAATAGTTTGCAATTACGCTTTACAACTGCTTGTTCATTTCCTTCAATCACTTCGATCACTGCTCCATGCTGGAATGGCTCTTGGTCTTGTATTTTGCTTAGTGGTTTTCTGATGATGGATTATATGGTAAGAGATCATTACTTCTTCATCCTTTCCATATCAGATCTTGAAACATTAAATTCATCCCCCTCATGATTCAGGTGAACTCTTCAGATGGTCCCTAACAAGTATATTTTGCATCTTTTGCAATAGTTTTTCTAGACTTTTCTGTATGTCAAATACAACCTACATTCTCTTGTCTCCACACTTGTCCTTATCCTCTTCCTTTTACTTGCAATTTTTTTGCTTTCAAACTTTCCCTATTGACATCTGTTTTGCCCTTTGGGACCCAGTTCAAATATTTCCTCATCCATGAAGTCTGCCCTGATATTCCCAGGCAGAGCTCACTCCCCCCTCCACTAATATCACTTAGCCCTTTGTTTCCTGTTCTCTGAGGAAGAAAGTGTCTGAATTTTCACATTTAGCCTTCCAAATTCTAGTCATCTATGCCCATTCCTTGTCTCTCCCCAGGGCTAGATCTAGGTCAGTTTTTCCTGTTTATATTCTTGATTCTTCCAAGTCAGGCATTGTGCCTTACTTATCTTTGTCTCCCCTGAAGCATAGCCTATTAAGAGACTCTGTGTATAATAGGTGTGCAAAGAAAGAGGTTTTTTCCTTTCTTTCCTCATGAATGAATGAACAAACAAACATAAATTTACCCTAGATGACTTACCCATGTGTATCATAGGACACAGAACTGCAGGAGTAAAATTAGACCTTAGTGACACTTATCTACAGAACAGGAAACTGAGGGCAAGGGAGAGGAATAGAGCCACTTCTCATTCATAGAGAAATCCCAATTTGGAATATAGGCAAAGGGAAGCTTTTCTTTGTGCCGTTCCTGAATAAAGGGTTTGCAGACCAATTAATAGTATGAGGGAGATTTAAAGATAATTGGTATTCAAGTTACAAACAGTTCTAATCTAATTAGGACCAATCATATTGTCAGCAGATATTTATGGAGCCATCTATAATGTACAGCATCCTAAGGCACATTGTGTTATTATTAATGGTAAAAATAATAATCCATATTTCTATAATGTTTTCAGTTTTGTTTAAAAAAACAAGACCATGAGATAGCCACCATAAATATTATTGTCATTTTAAAGAAGAGAAAACAGTTGTCAACAGATGTTGACAAGATCACTTGCCTAAGGATCTACAATTCTTAAATACAATAGAACAAAGACAGAAATCCAGGTCCAGTGTTCTTTCTACTACACCAAACTGATGTACTCATTGCCACATAGACTTCCATAGATCTGTGATCCTTTAGTGTGGGTACTCTCTCCATAAGTTCAAATTGTAACCTACCCACACCTTCTCATTCTTGGCCATGAGAATCTACTCAATCGAATGATTCGCTTCTGGGTAGCAAGCATTCAAATCTGGGGCTACATAATGTTCTGTGGCTATCAGCACAATCCTCAGGCTGTCCATCTAGAACCCTTCAACGTTGCTGTCTATTCCTCACCTTCTTTTCAAGTCATGATAATAAGCTTCCTAAAATGCAGAACTGAAAGATGGCAGAGTAAAAGCAGGGACCTGTTTGAGCTCTTCCCCCAACACCCTGCAAATACCAAATAAATAGAGTCATAAAAAATAACTCTACCCAAATTCTAGAGCTGCAGAACCCACAGTGATGGAATGAAGTAAATCTTCAGCCTGGAAGGTTGACAGGAAGTATCTGTGGCGCTGTACTGGGAGCTGAGCAGAGCTGAGCACTGTGTGTCAGTATCCCACAAATGTCAGTGGGGAAAACTCTGTTGGACCTCAGTGGGAGAGGGACACAATCCAGCTGGGGTGAGTCCTCAGCTCTGGGGTGGAGGAGGATGCAGCTCTGGCAGCACTGGAAGCAGCAGTAGCAGCAGCTTCCTGGAACTCTGGACCCACAGACTATGGGGGATTGAGAAGCTGATACAAAACCCCTGAAGCCTGGGACAGTACACTAACACCCACCCCCATCCCCATCCCCACTGGAAACACAGTCCTACCTTGACAAAGAGTTAGAGAGTCAAGTATTTGCCTGGGAACATGAGCAAACAGAGGGAAAAATAGTCAGATTATAGAATCTTACTTTGGTGACAAAGAAGATGAAAACATACAACTAGAAGACAAAATTCAAAATTCTTCCATCCAAAGCCTCCAAGAAAAATATGAATTGGTCACAGGTCATAGAAGAGTTCAAAAAGGATTTTGAAAATCAAGTAAGAGAAGTAGAAGAAAAAATTGGGAAGAGAAATAGAGTGATGCAAGAAAATCATGAGAAATGAGTCAAAAGTTCCTAAAAGAGAACCCCCAAAATACTGAAGAAAATAACATTTTAAAAAATAGACTAACCCAAATGGCAAAAGAGGTCCAAAAAGTCAATAAGGAGAAGAATGCCTTAAAAAGCAAGATTGGCCAAATGGAAAAGGATGTCCAAAAGCTCATTCAAGTCATGTCAATAAGCATTTAATAAGCCCTTACTATGTGCCAGGCTTAATGCTAAATGCTACTCTTATACATGAATGTCATTGATTTTTATATCTATAATCTGTCTATATATGTACATGTATATATATATTTATATATATAAAGGATATATACACACATATGTATAGGTATCTGTGTATTTATATACATGTAGGAATGTATAATATATTATAGATAAATGTTAATAAATATATTATAGCAAATGATATAAATGTTAATAATTTATTATAGATTAATATTAATATAATGTGTGTATATGTGTGTGCATGTGTGTGTATATGTGTGTTTAAAACTTGGCCTTTATGCATCCTCAGTTTGTCTAACATAAAGCTTTCTGTGTCTTCTACTAAGTGAATAAGGATAGTCTCCCTGATGTGCTTGGATATTTGTGATTATCTTTTGAAGTTAGTATTCTTCTTTGTAAAAACTCCATTGTGTTACATGTATCTACTTGTAAGATCACTCTTCAGTTTGAATTTTGCACAGGTCCTTTTCCATCTTGGTGGTATACCTCTGGGGATCAAATGTCTTTCTCTTTTTCATCATAGATATTGACCATCATATGGTTGTTGAACTAATTGCTATGTCTAATAATTACTGAATAGAAGGAATTTTGTCATCCAGTATGCATTTTAGATTCTTGTTGGAGAAAAGCCTTCAAGGTTGTATGTTGTTCTACCAAGTCGAGTATTTATCTATTTTTTTGCAGAGGGATAATTTATAAATAATATGTATTCTGTCTCTCAGTCTATTACCATATTCTTCTTGGTATATGGAGGAAAACATGGTTTGCTTCACCGAGAATCACCTATGAAAGACTTTGCTTTCTTCCTTTTGAATTAACTATAGAAAATGATGACAAAAGGATTGCGAGTAGTATGTTTTTACAATGGGCAGCTGGGTGGCACAATAGATAGAGTATGGACTTGGAGTCAAGAAGAGTCATCTTCCAGAGATCAAATCTGGCCTCAGATACTTACTATCTGTGTGATTCGAGGCAAGTCACTTAAATCTGTTTGCCTCAGTTTCCTTATCTGTAAAATAAGCTAGAGAAAGAAATAGCAAGCCACTCCAGTATCTTTGCCAAGAAAACCCCAAATGGGGTTGTAAAAAGTTGGACACAACTCTATAGTAACAACAATGTATTTAATCAACAAAGAAGAAAACAAGTCTACACAGTTTGGGAGAAGATCCAACTAAGCCAGATCAATCTTAGAACATTTAAAAGCATGGCATTTAGATTCAAAACACAACTCTGATATTTCTTATAAGTGCGATCTTTAGTATGTCATTGGGTTCCAGTTTCCTCATGCGCAAAATGCAGAGGCTGGAGTAGATCACTCCTGACATCCTTTCCAATCGTAAATTAATGAGCCTATGAAGCTAAAAAAAATGACAATGAATAGATGTGGGATGAAAGAACCTTTCTGTAATGCCCTAGTCTTATAATTGCCAATGGACATTGCTATTATGGGGAAAAAACAGCTGATTGAAGACATGTCTATTTTCACATGTCAAGGATCTCCTTGATGAATGTTCCTATATTTGAGAATTATCAAACAGAATTTCTATAAGAATTTAAAATTTATATTTGTCTCATTTATATTTGCCTCTCTCAACAGTTTCTGAAAACCTGGGAAGGCTTGTATGAACTGATGCAAGATAAAGTCAGCAGAACCAGGAGAATAGTCTACATAGTCACAGCAATATTGTAAAGATAATCAACTTCCAAAGATTCTGATCATTACTATGATCAATTACAGTTCCAAAGGACTCATGATAAAGCATATTATTCATCTCCAGGCAGGACTCAGTGCAGATTGAAGCATTCTTTCTTTTTTCCTTCCTTCCTTCCTTCCTTCCTTCCTTCCTTCCTTCCTTCCTTCCTCCCTTCCTTCCTTCCTTTTTCTTTCTGACATGGCTAATGCAGAAATATATTTCGCATGACTATACATATTTGTAGTGGTTTTGTTTTTCTTGTCTTTTCAATTCATAGGAAGAGAGGGGGAGGGAGAGAATTTGGAACTAAAAATAAAATTAATTTTTTTTAAAAGACTAAAAACAATATTTACCCCCCTCTGTAAAACATTCATTCAACCTTAATTTACTTGGTGCCTAGTCTTTACAAGACTCTGTTTAGAGCTTTGGAGGTTACTTTGGAGGCCTACTTTATAGTACAAGGGATAAGATATGTACATAGATAAATATAATGTAGTTTACAATATAAATACATAAGACGAATGTAGCTTTCTAGGAATTTGTGAAGTTTGGGTTTGAAATAGTGTTGAGTATTTCAAAGATCACAGAGGTTTAAGGCCAATTCATTCCTTACCTATAAGGAAAGGGAAGACCAGAAAAGGGAAGGCCCTTGCCAAGGTCAGGCCAGTAGCAAGTAGCAGCATCAGAATTTCATGCTATATCTTCCAGCTCCAGCGCCAGTGCTCTTGTCCGTACACCATCCTATGTTCACATTAGTGGGATCTATCTCGAGCCACCCTTGGTTATACATCCATCATGTTCCTGTTTCCCTCTGCCCTGCTGACCCCTCCAGGAAAACAGCCTCAAGTGTCTCATTAGCAGCAACAGTTGAAGACAATGCACTGGGCTTTACTACTCAGTTTCTGCGGTGGAGAAGTAGGCTGTGTTATCTAGGGGCCCTCTCCACCAGGACAGTCTTCCGAAGAGGATTCGGGGAGTATTCTTACCTCACTGACCACTCCTCAGAGTCAGTCTGAGCTTACCCTCCCATTACAAAGCTATTTATTGAGTCCTGACTAGGTGACAGGCATTCCTCCTCCTTTAGCTTCCTAGAGGTTTTTCTGATCCATTCAGTGTAGAATTCAGGCAGCATGGTCAGTCTGGTAAAAGCGGGACTCTGATGTCACTGAGGATGTACTAAGAATAGGCCTTAATTCATATTGTGTTTTCATATGTGAGCTGCTTCAAGTCCTTCTGAAGGTAGGAAGTAAATCTTAAAAATAAAAAAGACTTTATTAAGAAATTGCTCTGTGCCAAGCTCTGTGCCTGCCTCCGGAGAAGAAGCAGATCCAAGCCCTGACCTGAACAAGGCTTTTATAGCCTTGGGGAACACAGTAAAAGAGGAAGCTCAGGCCATGACTTTAGGGAGCTTACAGTCTGGACAGTTACAGAGGAAGAACATGTTGGGGTTCTGCCCTTAGGGACCTCCTAGTGTAGATGAAGAGGGCATGACACACATTAAAGATAACTGCAGCAATATTAACCCTTGAAAAAACCACATAATCAAATGCTGAATCACATGATGACAATTAAGAACTGAAAAGTTTTAGGAGAGGGAGAAAAATCAGAGTGATCAGGCGAACCCTGGAGGAGGTAGGTGGAGACAGGGCATGACTGGAATCTTGAAGACTATGAGTAGAATTTGAATCATGAACCATATCATGTCAGAGCTACAAGGGAGAAGAGAACTGTATAACAACCACCTTGTTCCATAGATGCTGAAACTGAGTTTCAGAGAAGTTAAGTGACTTGTTCAGGATCGCTCAGTTTATGATAGGGCCAGGATTAGAATCCATGTTTTTGTATAGGCGCAGCAGGCATTGCAGGGAAGATGAGCAGTATGAGCTAAGGTAGGGGATAGAGTGCTTTAAAATGAGGATTAGGCTAGATGGGGGAGGTTAGCTAAGGTATCTAGAGACCCTGTCGGCTCTGCCATGCTGCCTGAATTCTACAAACCTCTAGAAGGCTAAAGGAGGAGGAATGCCTGTCACCTAGTCAGGACTCAATAAATAGCTTTGTAATGGGAGGGTAAGCTTTCCCTGGGATGTCTGAAAATGAAGAATGGCGTGGTTTGAATAGAGCAGGGAGCATCCTGAAGAAAGGCCTGTGGATTTGATTGAAGTGTTATTTCTCCGGCCACTAAGTCTGGGGCACATTATTTTCATGGATTGTCTGGATCTTATCTAAGCTATCAAAATACTGACTCAGTCAGTGAAGGGGGAGGGCCAATTGGATGTCTGATTATTCTTGGGAAATCTGTAGGAGTAATATTTCAACCAGAAGTTAAGGCAGTGGCTCCTTGGGCTTAGGCAACATCAGAACACTGGGCTGGGAGTCAGGAGACCTGGGTACCACTCTCTGCTCTTCATTCACTATGCACTCTTGGACAACTTCCTTCCCTTCTCTGGGCCTCACTTTACTCCAGAGCACCTAATTGTTTGCAAAGTTGTTGCCTCCCCCCGCAAAAAAAACCACATCTTAGTATAAATGTCAATACCTTACAGATGAAGAAACAGACTTGGAGAGCCAAAAGCACCTTAATAGTAAGTGGAAGAGTTGAAATTTGAAACTATTACTTCTGATTCCAAGAAAATTTTCTTCCACTCAACATTTAGTTATCTGATCATGAGTGGATCATAGCAGTTAAGCAACCATAATTTGAATTATTTTGTGATCCAATGACTTACTCAACCCAGGGATATCTATGATTCCACGAAAGGCAAAAACGTACCACCTCCTCCAGGCTTTAACATCCATTCCCATAAAATATATACATTAGAAAACATTTATTAAGTGTTTACCATATGTCAGGCACTGTACTCAGTCTTTAATTTTTCATAATGAAATTGTTACATTTCTACCCCCTTTCTCCTCCTTCCAGACTCAATCTAAGCCTTGAGAAAGTCTAGTATGATGAATACAATAAGACAATGAAGAAAAAGTAAAATCCATGCTGATTGGTTGAGAGTTGTCAGGGTACACCAAGCTGCTGGGCTTCACCTGACTTCATACCTCAACCCCTCCCTCAGAACAAAGTAAGGATGATAGGAAAGACTGCTTCTCTTTGGGGTTGATTCTGCCCTATTTGACTATATTTGGGGCAGACAAGAGGTGTCTGAGCTAAGGGTGTGTGAACTTGAAAAAATCTTTTGCTCACTCTGGGCTCTACTCTTTACAGTAAATAGAAGAGTTGGACCAGAAAGTTTCTAAAGTCCCTTTGGGCCATAACTTTCCATGTACTCTAAGCCTTTGAATGCTTTAGTCACTGGCTTCCTGGGAGAAGTTCCCATGCAAATTTGTCTTACTGTTAATTCTGTATCAGGAATTTCTGCTCCTTTACCTCTAGCTCAACTGGGGTGTTGAGTCTCAAAATCAAACAACCTACAGTGGTGACAAGGTAAGATAAAATATGAAGGGGTACAATGAAGGCCTGCCCTGTCCCATCAAACAATTTCCCAAATGATCTTCCTCCATCCAAAAAATTCCACCATTATAACTATATTTGTTGGGATTCCAAAGGCTGTTCATCATCCAGAGATCCTAGTGAGTGCAAATATGCCTTGTGGGGGAAAACTGTCTAGGCCAGGAATGACACTGAGGAGGTGTTGGAGTTGGAATGGGAAGGAGTATGTATGTCTAGGCTATCACTATCATAAAAAAGAAAGGTGGGGGTCAAGCAATTGTATGAGACAGCCTATGTTTAACATAAAATCTATGGCTGTTCCTTCTTAATGTTTTCTCTTTATGGCATTTTAGCTTTCAATGAGGCCTACGAATTCCTTCATGACACTTAGTTAGTCTTGTGCATTGGCAAGCCTTTATAAATATGGTATTATGGATTTATTTCCTTGATTGCATTCATTAACCTGAGAACTCTGGTTTGGCTAGGCATAACACTCTATTTACTTTCCAGAATTATATCATCATTCCATCTTTTCCCAAATGACTCTTATGTCATAGGCTCTGTTAATTGAGAGACAGTATGGTCCCATGAAAAGAGTAGTTGACTTGGAATAGAAGACCTGGGTTCAAATTATGGTTGTTTAACTTCTCTGGGCCTCAGTGTTCTTATTTATAAAACTAGGGGGTTGGAATAAATAACCAGGGAGGTCTCTTCTAGCTCTAAACCTATTATCCTATGATAATACTTTCTCCACAACACACAGGGAAGGTAAGCACTGTTCCCATTTTACATATGGAAAGACTAAGATTTAAAAAAATCAAGTGACTTGCTGGCTAGTAAGTGACAGAGCTATCATGTGAATCAAGCTCATCTGACTTATCTGACAGCAGAATATCCTTGATTAATTGATTTTTCCCCTCAGCCAGTTGATGAAATTACAGAAGATAAGGGCAAGTAACAGAGTCAGAATGTTAAAGAAGTGCTTAATTTATTTTAATTGTTTATTTATTTATTTTTAGTTTTCAACATCATTTCCACAAAATTTTGAGTTCCAAATTTTCTTCGCATCAATCCCCTCCCCCACCCCAAAACACCATGCATTCTAATTACCCCTTCCCCAATCTATCCTCCCTTCGATCACACCCCTCCCTTCCCTTATCCCCATCCTCTCTCTTTTCTTGTAGGGCAAGATAGATTTCTACATCACATTACCTGTACTTCTTACTTCCCAGTTACATGCAAAAACAATTTTCAACATTCATTCCTAAAACTTTGAGCCTCAAGTTCCCTCCCTTGCTCTCTCCCCATCCATTCCCACTAAGAAGGCAAGCAATTCAATATAGGTTATATATGTGTAGTTTTGCTAAAGACTTATATAATAGTCAGGTTGTGAAAGACTAACTGTAGTTTCCTCCATCCTGTCCTGTCCCCATTTATCCTATTCTCTCTTTTGACCTTATCCCTCCCCAAAAACGTTTACTCCTAATTACCCCCCATCTCATTTGCCCTCCTTTCTATCATCCCCCTCACACCCCACTTATTCCCTTCTCCCTTACTTTCCTGTAGTGTAAGATAGAGTTTCATACCAAAATGAGTGTGCATGCTATTCCCTCCTTAAGCCAAATATGATGGGGATAAGTTTCACTTTTTCTCTCTCACCTTCCCTTTTTCCACTCCATTGGAAAAGCTTTTTCTTGCCTCCTTCATGAGTGATAATTTGCCCCATTCCATTTCTCCCTTTCTCCTCCCAGTATATTCCTCTTACTCCTCAATTTTATTTATTTTTTTAAGTATCATTCCTTCTTATTAAACCCACCCTGTGCTCTCTATGTGTGTGTGCGTGCATGCGTGTGTGTGTGCCTGTGTATTATCCCTCCAACTATCCAAATACTGAGAAAAGTCTCAAGAGTTACAAATATTATCTTTCCATGTAGGAAGGCAAACAGTTCAACTTTAGAAAGTCCTTTATGATTTCTCTTTCCTGTTTACCTTTTTGGGTTTCTCTTGATTCTTGTGTTTGAAATTCAGATTTTCTATTCAGTTCTGGTCTTTTCATCAAGAATGCTTGAAAGTCCTCTATTTCATTGAATTAGCATTTTTTTTTTCCCTTGAAGTATTATACTCAGTTTTGCTGGTAGGTGATTCTTGGTTTTAATCCTAGTTCCTTTGACTTCTAGAATATCATATTCCAAACCCTTTGATCCCTTAATGCAGAAGTTGCCAGCTCCTCCATTATCCTGATTGTATCTCCACAATAATCAAATTGCTTCTTTCTAGCTGCTTGCCATATTTTCTCCTTGACCTGGGAACTCTGGAATTTGGCTACAATATTCCTAGGAGTTTCTCTTTTTAGATCTCTTTCAGGAGGTGATCCATGGATTCTTTCAATATTTATTTTGCCCTCTGATTCTAATATATCAGTGCAATATTCCTCATAATTTCATTAAAGATTATGTCTAGGCTCTTTTTTTGATCATGGCTTTCAGTTGGTCCCATAATTTTTAAATTGTCTCTCCTGGATTTATTTTCCAGGTCAGTTGTTTTTCCAATGAGATATTTCACATTATTTTCTATTTTTTCATTCTTTCAGTTTTGTTTTGTAATTTTTTGGTCTGCTCCATGCTAATTTTTAAAGAGCTATTTTCTTCAGTGAGCTTTTGAGTCTCCTTTTCTATTTGGCTAATTCTGCTTTTTAAAGCATTCTTCTCTTCATTGAATTTTTGGACCTCTTTTGCCAATTGAGTTAGCCTATTTTTAAAGGTGTTATTTTCTTCAGCATCTTTCTGGGTCTCGTTTAGCAAGCTATTGACTTACTTTTCATGATTTTCTTGCATCACTCTCATTTCTCTTTCCAATTTTTCCTCCACCTCTTTACTTGATTTTCCAAGTCCTTTTTCAGCTCTTCTGGTCTAGGACCATTTCATATTTATTTTGGAGATTTTGGATGTGAAAGCCTTGACTTCCTCTGATAATATGTTTTGTTTTTCCTCATCTGAAAGGATGGGAGAAAATACCTGTTCACCAAGAAAGTAACCTTCTATAATCTTATTTTTCACCCTTTTTTTTTTTGGCATTTCCCCAGCCAGTTACTTGACTTTTGAGTCCTTTGTCAAGAGAAGGGTATACTCTGGCTACCTGTAAGTTCTCAGTTCCTCCAACGTGGCCCAATTAGAGGAGAGGAGTTTCCTCCTCTCCTGGCCTTCACACTGGTCTGGCAGCCAGAATCTGCAATTGGAATTCCTTCACCATGATTGTTTCCATCTCCACCACCAGTGCCCCTCCTCATCCTTTCATGGAGCTCAGGGCTGAAAATCTCCTCAACCCTGGATGGAACTCAAAGCTGAAAATCAGATCAGTGGCTCAATTCTCCTAGGAATCCTATGTGGAGGGCTCCAAAAATGGTAGTTGCATCTGCAGTGCCTGCTTCCAGAGGTCCAGACCATGCTACCCTCTCCTGGGTGAAGGAGCCCTCCCACTGGCCTTTTAAGCAATCTGTAGCATTTGTGGGTTGAGTAATTTGGGAACTCCTGCTGATGGGGCCCTGAAACCTGCTCTGGGTCCTATCCCTCCTGCATGGTGCTGGTCTGTGCATTGCATGCTGGGCTTGTCTGCATGCTGCACATTGGGCTGGTCTACACACCATCGTGCTTAATTTTTTTTAAAGTTTTCATGTTGTATAAAGATATTTAATCAAACTTGATGGAATTAGAGGACAATTTGCCATTTGTTTGTTAAAGATTGCCTGTGTTGCTGAATGTCCTTTAAAAATTTAGAAACATTCTAAGGATTGAGTTCAGGTGGGAAAGAACTCTGGTGAGAGTGAACCCTGGCAGTGGAGAAGAGAGCCAGTTATGGAAAAATAATTCAGATCTTTAGAGAGAATTTATTCTTTCCTCTGGTCTGGGGAGAGGGTTTATGTCCTCTGTAACTCCCATTAGTTGTGGTATCTTGTAGAGGGATCACCAATCCCAGCAGAGAATCAATTAAGGCAGGATAGGATTATGAGGAGGGGGACTTCTGGCTATCAAGAAGCAGACCATTGCTAGCTGTCTAGATTTAAACTATGAAGGGGAAGAGGCCTATGGATTTCATCTCAGGGAACTTCCTAGCAGACATTATGCCTAGTGAAAGCAGCGTTGTAAGCCCTGTAAGAAGAGAAAGGACATCAAGATCCTGAAGGGCCAAAACTGTCAATTGCTGTGACCATTGGCTTTCCCTATGGTTGTGCCTTTCTACTGGTGTACTCTATATGTACCTGCTCTTCCTACTGAGACTGTGTATAGATGTGGAAGGGTATACCAAAATTAATAAGTTAATTAAGTGTGCCTTAATTAATCATGGATGTTTTTATCAACTCCTCCCTCTCTTATGGGGACAACCCACTCTTTCCAGTGAGACCGTGTATAAATGTGGAAGGGTGTACCCAAATTAATCAGTTAATTAGGTGTGCCTTAATTAATCAATTAATCATGAATGTTTTTTATCAGATCCTCCCTCTCTTACGGGAACACAAGATTCATAGTAATTGCCTCTCCTGTACTCCTCACAAGACTGTCATCATCTGCCTTCACCAATTCCCCTCCTCCAATTCCAAATTACTCAGCTGTTTTTACCTCAGATGAAAATATTCATAATTCTAGTTCTATTCTGCCCCCCAGAGCAAAAGACAAAAATGAGACAAAAAGGCAATAATCAGCCCTGCTCTCCCACTGAACCTTTCCTTAGGTGCACCTTCCCTCTGTCAAAAGAGCTCCACTTCATTTACCTTGGCTTAAAAACTGTGGTCACCAAAACCATCTCCCCAGTCTGGAGGATGCTCAAGGCAAAAATTCAAGTCTTGGAACAAGGTCTACTGGGCTTTGTGGAAAGACACCCCTATTAAAGGATGAAAGAACACTTTATAGTAGGGTGAATCAGATAGAATGGGTATGAAATTTGTTAACTATATGTTGATTAGTTTATAAGGGGAGAGAGAGTTGGGGGCTGTCCCCTTGCTAGGGATCATCTAGTTCAACCTACTCATTTTAAGGATGAGAAAACTGAGTCCCAAAGAGAAGAAACTTTCCCAAAACCATACAGGTTGTAAGCACAGTTTGGATTTAAATGCATGACCTTTTTAGTCCAGATTCAGGGCTATTATCATTTCCCCTCAAGCAGGCTTCTGTTTTGACTGCCTCGCTAAGTTTCCTTTTTCTTGACTTCTCTTTTGGCTTATAGGAGAAGGAACCAGCTAATCATCTTGTCTGAGGGCTTTGGAAGGAAAATACTTCACATGAGTATTAATTATTAGATGAACATTCAATTACAGGCTAATTGCGATTAGAAACATAGATTCAGGGACTCCTTTTCTAGAAGGCTACATCTGCCCATAAAACTTAACAGCCCATGGGTACAAGGGTTAAGGGCCAAGAAGGGAAGAGTTACAGTTTGTTCTCACACATATGTCAGGCCAGTGCCTATGAAAAACCCAAAAATGTAGTGGGAAAAGGAGCACTGCCTAGAAACATTTAGCTTCAGCTATGGTTGAATAAGAATCAAGGCCCAGGGCTGGGTCTTGGCTCTGCCCCAAAGGAATCATGGGACCTTGGGCAGTTGGGATTGTTTCATTTTTTTGTACTTATATCCTCAGTGCCTAGTACAGAGCCTGGACCATAGTAGGTGTTTAAGAAAGACTTAATAATTATTGATTGATTAGAGTCTCTTTCTCTGCATATGTCTCAGTTTCATCCTCAGTAAAAGGAGTGATCATAGACTTAGAACAGAATGAGGTCTTAGGGAACATCTTGTTGAACCCCTTAATTCTACAGAGGAGAAAATAAAGGCTTGGAAATATTAACGGGCTAGCTCAGGGAAAAGAGAGGTCAGACTAGAGGATCTTTGAGGTCTCTTACATCTCAAAATCTTACAATCCTATCAAACCAGGCCTTTAATGATATTACAGACTGGACCCTTCTCAGATGCCTCTGATCATGCCATCCCCCAGGCCTGCAATAGACCCTGTTTCCTCTGTTACCATCTATTAAATTCCTTCCTTTTAAGTTCCAGTTAAGGTGCTGCTTCTGTCTCATTGATTCCTCCTCCCAGATAAAAATGATCTATTGATTTTTACAGCATTAGACCTCTTCTTTGCATATTTAGGGATAGGGGAGGTAGTGCCTACTATAGGGCAGGCTAGGTGTTGCAGTGTGGCAGGCCTGGAATCAGGAAGACTCTTCCTCTTGAGTTCAAATTCAACCTCAAACTCTTACTACCTATGTGACCCTGGGCAAGTGACAACTCAGCTTGCTTCAGTTTCCCCATCTGTAAAGTGAGCTGGAGAAGGAATGGCAAACTACTCCAGCATCTTTGCCAAGAAAAACTCAAATGGGGTCACAGAGTTGGATGGGACCAAAACCACAGAACTGAGTGCCTACTACATGCCATTCAGTCATGCTAACCAAGACCATAGGCAAGTTAACTTAAGTACTCTGAGCCCAGTTTCTTCACTAAAAGGTCAGTTATAGTATCTGCAATGCTTACTTTATAGAGCCGTTGTGAGAATCAAACAGCTGAATATGTATAAAGTACACTTTGTGTTCATGTATATGCATATACATACATCTATGTATATATACAGCTTGTGTATAAGGTTTACTTTGTAAACCTTAAAACTCAGGAATAAAGTGTGAGTATTATTGGATTAAGAGAGGTGCCCTGGTAGAGTAGATAGTGGACTGTCCTCGTCAATGTGCCCCCAGGAAGTTTTCTAATGCTCTAAATAGCAGGAAAGTTGTCCTTGATAGAAGTGGTCCACTATCCCCCAATGAAACCACAAATCTGGACCAAAAAGCAAAGAAAAGCCAAACTGAGTTTTGAGGTTCTTGACAGAAAGGTCTATCTGTCTAACTTCAGTGACTAGTCCAGTGCCTCTGCCAATGTAGGTAATAAATGAATATTTGTTGAATGGTTGAATGAATGAAGACTGCTTTGTTGGAGCTGTAATTTCAATGGTGTGTGTCTCCTGCTATAGACTATAAGCCTCTTCTACCACCTCCCCCTCCATGTGGCCATTGCCCCTGTTTTTCCAAAGCCCCACCATAGGGACTCTACCCAACACTCTGAGAGGCCTTCCTCTGGTTTCTTTAGTAGGTCAGAGATGTTAGGAGATTGGGCCATAGAAAGCCTGGGAGGCAGAGATGGAACCCAGATGTTGATCTTTCCAGAGCAGAGAGAAATGGAACTTGGCAGCTCTAAGTCTTGGGAGTAGAGGAGTGACTGATGTCCCCAATATTCCTGCCTGATTTCTCAGGGGTGCCAGATAATAGGAAGTGTGAAGGTATATAAATGATTTGGTAGCTGGCAATGGAGTTTAGCCCTTTCACTTTTACAGATGGAACAACTGAGGCTCTGGATGGGTGGATGGGGGATGATTTGGTCATTTTCATACAGCTTTGATTAACTGCTTCCCTAGTGATACATTCTCACTTAGCCATCACTGTGTTAATTTGTTTTAAATGAAAAATCCATTAAATATCCAAAATGTGAATTCTTTCCATTCCTGTTTCCTGTAGAACAGAAGAACTAGAGGAAGGAAACCTGAAGTCAAGGGAAAGTTAGCAGGTGGAGTGTTAAAATATTTAAAGCAAGTAATGGACAATTTCTATTTGCATTTCTTAAAACGTGATCTACAAAACCACTCTAATGAATGTAGACATTTGCCTCTATGGTTTGTGTGCCCTTCAGGACCTTCCTGATTAGGGATGCAAATGAGGCCTGAAAATAAGGAGTAGTCTTTATTTCATGCATTGGGGTAAGGGGAAGGTGAGATAGGGGCCCCATCTGAAGCTGGGAAGGTGCTCTGACTTCCTGCCTGGGATCTCACCCAGGAGATCTCCTTTCCTTTTACCTAAATAGGTAATGGAATTGTAGCTTAGACTCCCTTCACTGCCAGGATGTTTCAGGAGGGCAACAATTCTCCTAGAATCTGAGAGGCTCAACTGTGTATCTGCTGGGGAATTTGGGCTTGCCATGCTTGTGGGATCTCAGGACCCTCTAGATTAGCTGGGACAGAACCAGAGCTCTCTCCATTAAGACTGGGGAAGTGTGAGTAGGGTCACAGGGCCCCAGGTTGGGAATCAGGAAACAAAGGTTCAAGTCTCATCTCTCTGACTTACTTATACAACCTTGGGCAAATTCCTTTCTTTCTCTGTAAAATGGGGATTATAAATGCCCCCCTCTAATTTCCCTGGAGGTCTTGTGAGCATCACAAGAAACCTTGGCTGTAGAAGCACTTGCAGAAATAATAAGAATAAAAATCTTGAATTTACATGGCACTTTATGGATATAAAGCACTTCATAGACTGGAGTTTTTTTTTTTGTAATCATAATAATTCCAGAAGGGAAGAAGAATGGAGGTCATTTTCTCAATTTTGACAGTTGAAGAAGGTTCAGTGAGGTGTAGTGATATATCCAAAGTCACACAACACCTTAGTGGCAGAGTTGAAACTAGAAACAGGTCATCTGACTCTCAAGGTCCTCATTTCCATTAGACACAAGCAATTTTTACTAAATCAAAAGGACAAGGGGGAAGATTCCTTAAAGAACTCAGGCCATGGGAGAGAGAAGGTCTCACTCTGGACAGTTTTTGGCCTCTTTCCCTGGTGTCATTGAGGAATCTGAGAACAGATTTAGATGAGAGGGGTTGGAGAGGGCTGGAGGGTGGGATTAGGCAGGCAGGTATCAAGAGCAGGGAGCTCAAGGAGGTGGTTTTGCTCAGTCATTTCAGTTGTGTTTGATTCTTCATGATCCCATTTGAGACTTATTGGCAAAGATGCTGGAGTAGTGTGCCATTTCCTTCCCCAGCTCATTTTTACAGATGAGTAAACTGAGACAAACAGGGTTAAGTGACTTGCCCAGGGTCATATAAATAGTAAGTTTCAGAGACTGGATTTGAACTCAGGAAGATGAGTCTTCTTGACTCCAGGCCTGGATCTCTCCACTGCTCCATGTAGCTGCCCAGGAAGACGTTAGAGAGAGGAAAAGTCTCTGATTATGGATTCTGAGCCTCCTCCATAATCTCCATTGAGGAAACATGGGAATCAAAGATCCTCAGAACATTCTGTCCTAACTCTTCTAGTTCTTGGTTCTCAGTTTCCTTATCAGTAAAATGAGAAATTTGACCTAGATGGTCTCTACCATCCTTTCTAGATTTAGATTTTTAATCCCATAGTCCTTTTCAAAAAACAGAAAATCCTTTGAAAATGGCCATTTTGGCCATTGGATGTTAGTAACAGGAGGGAATTTACTGGTTATCTAGTCTAATATCTTCATTATGCTAACATCACAAAATAGGCTGGTGGGAGACCTGAGATTTGAACCCCACACTAGTGTTATCCATGTTTTTTGCCCCCTAATATCTTTGCAGAAAACTCAGTACTAAGTATGGTAGAAGTTGAAAATAAGGAAATGTCTTGGTAGTTTCCATTTGGTTGCCTCTCTCCTAGGCCAGAGTGGAGCCTGTGCAAGCAAATGATAACAACTTGAACCCAAGAAAGAGTTATGGAGAGAGAAGCATACCACCATGTAATGGCAAGAATTCAGATGCTCTCTTGAGTCTGGCTCAGGCTTTGGCAGATAGATTTGGTGAAAGAGAAGATCAGAGTCAGACAGAAGGTCAAGGTTTGTCTAGGTATGCCTCACTCTGTGGCTCCCATCTCCTCTTCTCTGAAAAGAGCAAACTGACAAAGAGTCAGGTTACCATATTTCTCATGTAGCCTCTGCTCTTTGCTATATGACCTTGAACAAATTATTTCTCCTCTAGGGTTAGAAGTTTTCTCTCTTGTAAAATTAGAAGGTGATAAATGATCTCTAAGGTCCCTTCCAGCTCTGACATTCTGCATTACAGGTTGCAAAAAGAAGAAATTCCATGAAAAACGGTTAATTCCTTCCCATTCCCCTCCCTCCCAATTCAATGATTAAAGCTCTTTGTCCTTCACGATGCAGGGAACTTTCTAATTATGAAGACCTCCCATTTCTATGGCATGTTGAAGCTTACAGATCAATTGCCCCTAAGAATTCTGTGAGGTGGCTGACATCAGTATTGTTATTTCTATTTCACAGATGAGGTTTGGAGAGATTATAAATGGCTCATTCAGGGTTGCACAGTAAATAACACAGCCAAAAGTCAGAAAAGAGCCTGCCTAACCCAGATCTACTGGTCTTGCCATGCCCACTACCCTGGTTATTGGGGAAGCTAGGTAGCACAATGAATAGAGTGCCAGGCTAGGAGTGAGGAAGACTCATCTTTCTGAGTTCTAAATCTGGCCTCAGACTCTTATTGACCATGTGACCCTGGGCAAGTCACTTAACCCTGTTTGCCTCAATTTCCTCATCTGTAAAATGAGCTGGAGAAGGAAATGGCAGACCACTCCAGTATCTTGGCCAAGAAAACTGCAAATGTGGTTGTGAAGGGTGAGACATCACTGAAATGACTTAACAATATTCTGGTTTTGCTAACGTGGTCTGAAGCTTGCTGTTTACTTATGTGGTTCTGTACCTTGCTTGCCATTTGGCTACTTCTTAGAATGCAGTTACTGCCTTCTTGACAATCTCTCTTTAAAGTTGTAATTGGTAAGAGCCAAAAAAGCCAAACAAATGAATGAATGAATGAATAAAATTAAAAACTTGGTGAAATAAAATTCAACATTGACATTAGTACTTTGGGAGAGCAGAGTTTTCACCTCTGCACAAACCTTAGCACTTTTCTTACTTAGTCTCTCCACAACTAGTCAATTCTTGAACTCCACCTCTGTGTTCTGAACTATGATCAGTTGGACTGTGGAGGAGTCAGAAAAGAAAACACAGCCCTGTCCTGGAGAAGAAGAAACAGGCTTTGCCCTCAGTCAAGGAGAATCAGAAGAGTATCAAGATCTAAGCCTGGCCCTCAAAAATTTCACCCTTTTTTGAGAGGTTTTGATGGCAGTCATATAAGCCTTGCCCTTAATGAATTCATCATATGCCTTGAGAGTTGAGAATCACACATGGAAAACTTTAAAATGATATTCAAAATATGTATTCCCAAAGTTCTGAGAGGGCAAGCTGTCTCCCACTTTTGTCTTTGAGTAATTGACAACTAGCATTGTATCTAACATACATGGCAGGCATGGGGGAGGGGCATTGTTATTTTGTATTTTATGCTTATTAAAGTAAATTGTGTGTAAATTAAAGTAAATTATGCTTATAAAAGCAAAGCAAGTAAAATTTATAGGAGATGATGTTTGACTGACAGATGCTTGAAGAACAGCTGGTATTTAAATGATTGATCAATTAAATCTCTAGTACAGTTGACTGTGGATGGTACAACCCAACTGGGCAACTCTGGAAAGACCATTAGGCCAAGAGAGAAGCAGGAAGTCCTTCAATGTCAACCTTTCCCCATTATAGTTTCTGAGCTGAGAAGAATCAACTATAAATTGGTTCCTAGATAGAACAGGTCACTTGACTCCCAATCTCATGATCATGTGAAATTTGGGGGCCTTTATGCTTTCTCTAGAAAACCTTCTCAGGATGACTCAGTCCCAGAAAAACCCAAAGAATCAGAAAATCACCCTTTATTTCATCCTCCTTAGCACCTTGTTCCTTCAAGACCCACTTCCCGGTAGATGGGTCCCCTTCCTGTTTGCAGTACATTCCAGGCTCATTACCTACTTCTGGGCCTTAGCTTATGTTATTCCTTACCTCTTTTGATTACTCTGTCATGTTTTTCTTTTTGTGCTCCTTTGGAGTCTTGAGTTTGAATGTCAAATTTTCTATTCAGCTCTGGTCTTTACATCAGGAATGCTTGAAAGTCCTTTATTTCACTAAATATCCATTTTTGACCCTGAAGGATTATACTCAACATTGCTGGGTAGATCATTCTTGGTTGTAGTTCCAGCTTCTTTGCCTTTTGGAATATCATATTCCAAGCTCTCTGATCCCTTAACATGGAAGCTGCTAAATCTTATGTGATCCTAACTGTGGCTCCACAATAATGGAAATGTTTCTTTCTGGATGCCTGAAGCATTTTCTCCTTGACCTGGGAACTTGACTATAATATTGACTATAATATTTTTGGAATTTGACTATAATTTGACTATAATATTTTTAAATGTTTTCACTTTGTGATCTCTTTCAGGAGGTGATAGGTGGATTTTTTCAATTTCTATTGCACTCCTTGCATTTAAAATACTGAGGCAGTTTTCCTTAATAATTTCTTGAAATATAATATCTAAAAAAGGAAATATAATATCTAGGCTCTTTTTTTTGATCATGACTTTCAGGTAATCCAAAATTTCTTAAATTATTTCTCCTTAATCTATTTTCTAGGTCAGTTATCTTTCCAATTGGATATTTCACATTTTCTATTTTTTTCATTATCTTGACTTTGTTTTATCATTTCTTGATGTCTCGTAAAGTTATTAGCTTCTACTTGCTCAATTCTAATAATTAGGAATTATGTTCTTCATTGAGATTTTTAACCTCTTTTTCCATTTGGTCAATTCTGCTTTTTAAGGTGTTATTTTCTTCATTGTTTTAGGAGGACTCTTTTTCTAAGTTGTTAATTATCTCTTCATAATTTTCTTGCATAACTCTCATTTCTTCTCCCAAATTTTCTTCTACTCTTCCTATCTTTTTCTTTAACTCTTTCAGGATTAGGATTAAGATTCATTCCAGTTGCTTTATTTTGAGACTTCGTGGCCATTTTCACATGGTTTTATTCTGAGCTTATGTTTTGATCCTCTCTGCCCCCATAGTAGCTTTCTGTGGACAAATTATTTTTTGCTGCCTTCTCATTTTTAAGTCTATTTTTTTTTTTTACTTTGAACTTTATGTTCAAGTTAGCTTCTGCTCACATGGGAATGGAGAGATACTGTCCCAGGCTTCTGCATTTTTTGTCCTGCTGTTTTCAGAGCTAGTTCTGGGAGTCTGCAAGTTTTTGGTGCTTCCAAAGTGTTGTGACTTGTGGAGGGGTATGGTCACTGCTCTCCCAGTCCATGTTCTGGTCTTTCCCCAAAATGGTCCCTACTCTCCTGCAGCTACAAGAACTAGTGCTCTTCCTGGCCCTGGAACTGTGACCAGGTTCCCTGCTTCCTTGTGACTGATCTCTAGCTCTCTTCTCCACTCTGGAACCATGACCCGGAACTGATTCTAAGCAACAGAGTTGCCAATCAGCACTAGCTGCACCCCATGCCAGCACAACATCTCCTTCTAAATTTTTCTGACCAATTATCCCCTAACCATTGCTACCACCACTGTCATGACCACCTCCAAGATGCACTGGTACTGCTGCTGCATGTGCACTGGGCCAGCACCCACCCCAGTGTTACACACCTCTCCTGCCAGCCTCCTAAATGGTCTTATGTTAGAAAAAGGCCTCACTCTAATTTTTTCTTGACTCTGCCACTCCAGAATTTGATTTTAGGAGTTACTTTAGAGTTGTTTTGAAGGGAACGTATGGAGAGTTCATCTGGGTTGCTGCTGCCTATACTCCACCATCTTGGCTCCACACTGGTGGTCATAGATTTATGAAATACCAGAGCTGGAAAGAATGTCAAAAATAATCTGCTTCTCTCTTTTATTGAATGGGGAGAGACTAAGGCCTTGAAAGGGAAAAAAAACAACTTAACAATGACAGAAGTAAAGAGTGAAGAATCTGAACTAGTCTCCAGCTCAGGCTTCTATCTTATGAACCAGTTGGACACAGAAAGGGCATAGTATGTGAGAAGAAGGTGTCTAGAATCTGAAGAGAGGAGATAGGGCAGGGCAGTGTTAGAGGGTAGCAGTTTTCCATCTGGAAGAGACCTCAGAAGTCTTCTAGTATAGACCTCTCATTTTACAGATTAAGAAAGTGACAACCAGAGCAGTTAAATGCCTTGCCCGATATAGCACGAATGATAAGTGGTAGAATTCAGACTTGAACCCAGGTCTTCTATCAAGTCTAACACTATTTCCATTGTTTCTACATGGTTCTGAGGGAGTGGATCTACAGTGGTGCTTTAAAATTTTAGGGCATTCTGCACGCCCAGGAGAAACATACAGAGTGAGGTCTCAGATTTTTGCCTATGTATCAGTTCCAGATACTACTGACCATGCTCCAAGTTGGGTGGTGATGAGCCTAGCCAGCTGGTAGGCCTGGTACCTTTTTCCACTGTTATCTTGGAACATTTTCAGCTGTTTCTGAAATCGGAGATGCCAGAGGTGGTGTGTGGGTGGGAGGAGATGTGGTCCCTGAGTGTATTCTGAGGGCTGGGATGTGCCCTAGGGGAAGAAATCTTGAATTTCCTACTGTCACAGAGGCTTCCCAGGGGTTACAGTGAGCAGCTGTCTTCACCTTTAACTTTTTTAAAAAACAAGTGGAGAGTAGAGATACTCTTTTAGGCTTGGGTAAGAAATTGACTTCTAGAAATGATAGCTGACAATTAATATGTTAAACAATGTGTACTGAGGGCCTACTATGGTCCTAGTCATTTCAAGTGTCCTTGGAGGAGACCAGAAAAAATAAAACCTGATCCCCACCTGAAGGAGCTTTGAGTCTAAGTGTGTGGGAAAGTGTGAGAGGAAGGCAGGAGAATGGTGGAGGAAAGATTCATTCCCATGAAATACCCTGAGAACTCTAGAGATAGGGTATCATTGAGTTATGTTGCAGGCTAGAAATCCTATGAAATACCAGAGGGAAAAAAAGTATCAATGAAGGATGACATAGGCTTCACAGAATAAGTGGGACTTGCACTTGGCCTTGAAAAGCTTGGTCTGGAAGAAATAGTACTAGACTTGGAATATTAGGCACTGAGTTCATATCCCAACTCTAGCTTTTAGCAGCCATGGGTAAGTTATTGCACTTCTCTGAGCCTCGGTCTCTTTGTCTGTAAGATAGAATAATAATACCTTTTTTCTTTTTCTTATTGCAAAATAGTTGTTTTATTTTGCCTAGACTCAGAGAACTGGAGCTACCAAGGCCACACAAGTATCAAAAACCAGAACATAACAAAGTAAGAATTTGAATTCAGGTCCTTGGACTCTAAATTCATCATTCTGTAGCATCAGTTGCTTACATGAGGTAGACCTAATAGGGTGTAAGGTGAAACTTTTCAGCAATAATTATCTGGGACTTTTTTTTGCACTTAATAATTTTTTTCAGTTACATATAAAGATATTTGTCAACATTCATTTTTTAAACAAAATTTTGGGTTCTATATTTTTCTCCTACCCTTTCTTCCCTCCCCTCTCCAAGATAACAACCAATCTGATTTATGTTACACATGTATAATCATGTTAAATGTATTTCCACATTTATCATGTTGTAAAAGAAGAATTAGGACAAAAGGGAAAAACATGAGAAAGAAAAAAATAAGAAGAAAGGGAAAATCGTATGCTTTGATCTCCATTCAGACTTTTTAGTTCTTTCTCTGGATGTGGATAGCATTTTCATCATGAGTCTTTTGGGATTGTCTTGGAGCATTGTATTCCTGAGAAGAGTTAAGTCTATCATCATTGATCATCACTCAATGTTGCTGTTATTGAGTACAATGTTCTCCTGGTTCTGCTCACTTCACTCAGCATCAGTTTATATTAGTCTGGTTTCCAGGTTTTTCCTATGGCATCTTAATAGTATTTCATTACATTCATATACTGCAACTTATTCAGTCATTCCTCAGTTGATGAGCATCCCCAAAATTTTCCAGCTTTTTGTCACCATAAAAAGAACCACTATAAATATTTTTTGTTCATGTAGGTCATTTCTCCTATTCTTGGGAACTCTTGAATACAGACCTCATAGTGGTATTGCTAGATCAAAAAGTATGTGTAGTTTTATAGCCCTTTGCGCAGAGTTCCAAATTACTCTCCAGAATGATTGGATCAGTTCACAACTCCACCATCAATGCATTAGTGTTCCGATTTTCCCACATCTTCTCCAAAATTTATCATTTTCCTTGTTTGTCAGCAATAATACTTTCCTAAGTCATGCCACAGGGTTGCTAAGGTGAAAACATTTTAAAACTTATAAAGAATTATCAAGCTATTTCCATTTAAGAAGCTAGTGGGCTTCATGACACAGGCCTGGAATCTTTGCCTCCAGGGTAAGACTGAAGATGGTAAATAGTTTGAACTTGAAAGTGTGAAGGTGCTGTTGAGCTAAAGCCAATCTAGTGACCACACTAAGCCTGGCATTGAGGTCCCAGGAGCAGAGATTATCAGGTTTCCAAAGAGGGGGTAAATTGACCCAGGTTATAAATGGAGTGGGTCAGAACTTCCATATTGATCAGTTGTGGGATTCAGTTAGTGATCAATCTCTGAACTTCCAGTCTGAATGAGAGAGGGAGATCCAGCAATCAATCAATAGATAAATAAATAAGCAGCCAAATGAATAAAGAAATGAATGAATTAAATAAATGAATAGATAAATGAATAAACAAATAGATAAATGAATGAATGAATAAACAAATAGATAAATGAATAAACAAATAAATAAATAAATGAATGAATAAACAAATAGATAAATGAAGGAGTGAATGAATAAGTGTGTGTGTATATATATATATATATATAAATATATAACACTAGATACTAAATGATGAGAACAACATAAACAGGGACTAAAACATGGGAAAAATCACAATATGATTGGGGAGAGCAAGTGGATGGAGAGTAGAGGATTGTGTAGAAGCACAGATCATCACATCTGATGACTAGGGTGAGGTCAAATGTTAATGACCTTGAATGCCAAGCAAAGACTTCAGTGTGATGTGACATTGTGTAGGGCGTCATTAGAAGTTTGGAATAACAGGGCAGCATAATGAGTTGGAGAGAACGATGAAGTGGGAGACGGGATGTCTAGGTTCTAATGTTGTCTCTACTGAATAATACTAGGTATAAGACTGAACAAATTACTTTTCCTTTCTGGGCCTCATTTTCCTTCTCAATAAATGATGAGGGGAGGACAACTGCATGAAATGATCTCTGAGATTTTTTCCAAATCTGACATGTTAACTTAAAAATATATCTATCTATATATCTATACACATATATATGTATATATGTATTATATATATATATATATATATATATATATATATATATATATATATATATATATACTTTTTTCCCTCTATAGAACTCTGTGAGGTAGCTGATGGAAGACATGTTAATACCCTTATGGTATACAAAGGGAAAAAGGAGGCACAGAGAAGAAAGATGATTTATCCGCTGTCATATAATTAGTAAGTATAAGAGTTTGAATTCCAACCCAGTTTGTGATGATTCATGTTATAGAAAGAGCTAAAAAGACAGTTGATGTTTTTCACTTCAATTTGAGTAGTTCCTCAGTCGGATTAAGGTACACATTGACAGGCCCATCTAGTACAATTCCATACACAAAAGCACATGTTGCATATATGTGTGTGTGTATGTATATAGCATACAACTATATATTTTATATACAATATACATTTGCACATATATGTATATATGTATATAGTATACCTATATATTTTATATACAATAGACATTTGCACATATATGTATGTATGCACACATAAAATATATACTCATATGTATACATACTTATATGGATATGTATATACACATATACATACATACATACATATCTATCCATCTGTCCGGATATATATAAATGTATGCATTGTGTTTGTATGTACATATGTATATGCTGTTGGACCCATGATTCTGGTCTCCCTCTAAAGTGATCCCTTGTGTGAGGACCTCTGGGGGAGCCACACTTCTAAAGAGAGAACTGACTCGGTACATAGAGTGTTAGAGCTAGAGTCAAGAAGACATGAGTTCAAATCTGACCTCTAATACATATAAGTTGTGTGACTCTGGGCAAATTCGTTCACCTCTGTTTGTCTCAGTTTCCATATCTATAAAATGAGGATAATATTAACATGTTGTTATTAACATATTAATATGTTTATTATTTTTATGCTTCCCAGGGTTACTGTGAGGAACAAATGAGATAACAATTGTGAAGCCCTTAGCCCAGAACCTAACACATAGTAAATGTTATATAAATTTTAGTTATTTATCACTATTATTGCTATTTTCTCAAACTTTCTTATTCTTTATACCGCCATTCCAGGACCTTAGGGAGAATCACTTAAAGGTTAAGTTTGGTTTATATCTAGGGTCTTCCTCCTAAAGAGTACAAAGTTGCTTGATGTACAGTGTAGATCAGATAGAAGACAGTTATATATTTCCTCCACAGAAAAGAAGTGCTAAAAACATTTAAGAATCACAAATGTAGGCTGGCAAAGACAAATATTAAACAAAATTTTTTATTCCAGTCTCCTGGAAGATTGATACTTAGAACATCAAAACAGACAGTATTTTGTGTGACTGTTGAGTTGGCATTCCACTTTTTCTTTACTGCCTGAATAACTGCCTAAAGGAAAATATCTTCTGGGAAGCCCAGTCAAGGGTTGGACTCTTCCCCCATTTAGTTGTGAGGTTCTTGGGGAACCTATTGAAGGTTTCTGCATCCTACATTGCAACCAGCATCAACTGAAGAAACCATTCCCCAAAAGTCTATCTCTTAGAATTGTTGTTCAAGAAAATATGCTGAGGGAAAGAAACACAAAATAGAAGAGGGAACCAGAGGCCCAAGACCTGGGTTCAGGTTTGCCTTGGCAGTCCATGTGTGTGAAGACACCATATCTGTTAAGAAGAAGTCCCAAGACATTTTCCATGCCACATGTTCCATAAAGGGACCAAAAAGAGAGCATGAGATGACAGAGTCACTCTTTCTAAGGTCTGCTGAGCAGGATAGCTCTTCCTGCTTCAGTGGCTAATCCCTTGTAATGTGGCCCCCTTCCAGTACTTCTGTCATGGGAGCCAAGGGATTATTGTTGTCATCCCAAAGTGCCAACTCTTTCAATTCTGAGCCAGAAACATACATGGCTCAATCAAGCAAATGAGTCATCTTAAGGAAGAATTCTGGAGGGTCCTATATAAAATTATTTAAGTGATCTATTATTGTATTTGTTTTATGTGACAAAATCAATTAAAAACCCAGAGCATAGCTTCAGTAGGTAGAAAAGACCATACATTTCTCTCATTCCCTTTTCCCCTTGCACTCCTCCACATTAACACCATACCATTTCTTCTTTCAGCCAATTTGAAATCCACCCGGGTCAGTGTTACGGTTTCATCTTCTTTGACTGGCATTTAATTTTCACCAGTGGTGAAGATCCTCTAAGTTCTGAAAGGCTCTGACCTTGCTGTACACAGTGATTAGGAAGGAAAGGCCTAGAATAGTAATTAGCTCCTTGAAGAAACCTGGAGGAGAAAAATGAACAAACCCCAAATGCTGAACAAAAATTTGTTCACCAAAATAAATACAATGCCATTCCATTTCTTCTTACATACTTTATGAATCATCTCTTCCAGTGATTTATTGGGGCAGTGCACCCCTCCTCTCCAGGAATCATTTTTCCTTATTTGTACAGTGGAAATAACAACCCCTGTCCTTCCTATTTCGCAGAGGTATTGTGAGACTCAGATGAAATAACAGATGTGAATTCCCCTTATAAAGCCCTGTGGTTTAATACTTCAACAATCTGTGATTTCATTGTGTAGTTACTCTCTCTCCCAGTGTAGTCGGAAACCCTTGCTATTGCTTAGTGGCTAATCTTTGTGAGTTATGGTCCCCAAATACATCACCCTGCAAGCCACCTAGTATTAAACCTCCCTAAACCTAGCTGGGCTGGTTTTCAGACAACAGATATTCTATCCACCACCCAGTTAATACATGGGGCCCTTAAATTTGTTAGGACATGCCATGACTTGAATTCCACAGATTCTGGACTAACCTTTGAGAGGTCTTGGTCTTCCCATACCATGATAAGCCATTGAAATGAGATCTGGGGGGAAATTTTCCATCTTCCTGTCCTCCACCTCCATTACCTTTTTCTTCTTTATTCTATCCTGTTTCTCTTTCTCCATCCTCTCAGTCCACAGTCCAATCATCTCATCTGCTATAGCCCACACATAATTAATATCAGTTGTCCGGTGTTCAGAATTCACACTGATTGTCCCCTGTTCCTTTCTGGAACTAGTCAGGCATTATTTTGTTTTGTTTTCCAAAGCATTTACAGATGTATTGACTTGGAGAATGTTGATATGAAAAGGTACCTTAGAATTTAATGATTTTAATGATAGAAGAAAATGGTGAGTCAGTCAATACATATTGATAAAGGATCCACTATGTGCAGGCACTGGAAATACAAATGAGAAAAAGAAAGTCTCTGCCCTCAGGGAGCTTACAGTTTAACGGGGGAGATAACAGATGAAAAGAAGCTAATAAGGGAGGGGAAAGGAGGCTGGGGAAGAAGGAACCCTGTGCATAATGGAGTCCAGTCCCACAAATACAGCTGATATCCAGACCCGCTGGTAACAATGTCCACATTTATCTGATGTTTAAACTGAGGCCAAGGAGTCAGAAGGCATTATAGACATTTTTGTGGCAGAATTGGGAATAGAACCCGACTTTCCCACTGGAATTCATTCCTCTGCATTATGCACAGTGTTGCCACGGGAAGTTCATGACTCAAGTTCTGCCATGATTTTTCCAGGCTTCTTTATGCTTCTGAGATTAAAACTAATACAGTTAGCAAATATATATATTTTTACTTTTGAATTTTTTAAGCATGAATATAACTGATTAATAGATGTGGTCCCCTTGCTGAATCAAGTCTTCTCATTTCCCGGATTAAGCACGCCTCGTTCCTTCAAACTGTCCTCATGTGACTGCATGGTTTTGAGATCCTTTCCCATACTGGTTCTCATGCTCACCTCTGAAGTCACACTCGTTTACCATCTTTGTTCCTAAAATGTGACTCAGGACCTGAACACAACTTTTCTTATTCTGGATAACAGTCTTCTACGAATGCAGCCTCAGTTTCATTTGCTTTTTGGTGCACCACGTCCTACTTCCAACTCCCTCTATACCTGCAATCATCTTCAGTTGCTGATGATGTGTTATGTGGTAACTTGATAATGGGATTGATTTTTTTCTAACCAATTTCCCAGAATGGACATATTCCAATAGGTTGTTTTTTCCCTCCATTCCTTCTTTTCTCCTTTCCTTTTTGCTGCTTCCTTCCCCCCCTTTCCTACACAAGACTCTTTGGCTTACAATCTGGGGTGGTTGCTGGGGGACAAGAGGTACAAAATAAGAGAAACAGACCCAGGTTCTTCCCTCAGGCAGTTCACAGAGTTTTGGAAGGACAAGCCTGACACACAGAAAATAGCTAAAACCAGGCATAGTAAAGATGGCGGAATGGAAGGAGATAGCTATACATCTTATGTCTCTCCTGCAACTACTCCAGCAAAGATATAGGAAGAGCACTGGACTGAATAGCGACTGGAAAATGCAAAAAAGAAGCCACAGTGGGTCATCTTTTCAGTGTGACATCAGGAACTCGGTTCATAGGCAAGCAATGAGGATAGGAACTATGGAGCAGGGGTGGTGCTTTTCGCACGGTCACCATGCCATAGAATGAGATCAAGTATTCCCTCTGCTGTCATAGGTCAGCAGAAGGTGGTAGTACTTTCTCTTTGATCTTGGAGCATCATTTATGTCACTGGAAAGTGACCACTGCAGGGAGCAGTCCAGTTACCTAATAGGGGCTGTACCCAGAAACTGTCTCCTGGAGATCTAATGAGGGCAGACAAGTATTGATATTACTCATACCAAAACCTTAGTCTAGGACCTGCAAAATTCATACCAGTGGACAATAATCAGATGGTGCCCAATCAGCTGGGGGCCACTAAAATGTTGTAGTGCCATAACTCAAGCTGTCCCTGGGATCTTTGAAGAAAACAATGCTCAATACTTGGATAACACAGCATCAGGACTCCAAATAAAACACAACAGGACCGTACAAGACTCCAACATTCTCTTTTACCCAGGAACTCTCCTGGGTAAATCCCTCCCAGTTTGATTTTTTTTTTTAATTGAAGAGACCATCCTTTGAGTAACTTAAAGAAGTCTATTCATTGAATGAGTGTATTTCACTGAAAGTGAGAATATGATATTACCTTGGCCTGAAAGGGCCAGGGTCTCCCGTTGCATCCTGGGCCATCTCCAGTCGTTCTGATGAATATCAGGCCACTGGACCCAGAAGGCTCAGGAGAAGAAAGTGAGGTTGCACAGCCCTTCCTCACTCAAATCAAAGTCAACGGCAAGTCATGTTGATGACTTGGTCCTCTTCAGAAATGAAGGACAAACACAACAACAAGAGCCTGGTCATAATATCAAGTCCCAATTCAGAAAACAAAGCTGGAAATTTAATAAAATCAGAAAATAAGTAAACAAGCAAATATACAAACGAATAAATCAACAAAATTAATTCAGCAAATAAGTAAACAAAAATAAATCTAATAATGCCACAGATTGGCCTGATGTACTGGGTTGACAATGTTCCTTTTTTAATAAAGCAACTTCATCCACTCTGAGCTAGAGTTAAAAGCTTGTATATTTTTCCCCTGGTCCTTTGTCCTAAACTTGGTACCATCAGACTTGGAGGCTTACATCATTCTTTCTTAGCTATGGGGTTAGTAAGTTAGGGCCAGCCTAGATTTGAATAGCCAATCACTGCTTTGCCAACACAGCAACTGCAACGTAAAATTCGTCTGAGCTATGCGGCTTAGCCCCTCTGGGTCTAGTCTCAGCTGTTAAATGAGTTTGGGGTGGATTGGGAACTCTACGAGGTTTCTTCTTTGGTCTTGTCCGTGACCTTATCTGTTCCTCACAACAGAGCCCTTGAGGTAAGTATTATTTCCTCCTTTTTGCAGATAAGGAGGCTGAGTTTCAAAGAGGCAGTTATTTTCTCAATGCCATATGACTGTAATGTGGCAGAAATGAGACTCAGATTCGGGTCCTGTGACCTTTATCCTTTTACATGCACTAGACGTCCTCTTTAGTTGAGATATAGGTGAAAGAGATGATAGGATCTTAGAGGTGTCTGAAATGTTCCCATCATATATGAAAAGAGCCTAGGATTTAGAGCCAGAGGACAGGTTCAAATCCTCCCTTTGCTTCTTGTTTCTGTCCCTTAGATTTTCTCAGTTTTCTCAACCATAAAATGAGGGGGTTTGACTAAGGTCCTGCTTAGCTCTAAATAACTAGGATAGGATTTTATGAATATTTCCCCAGCAAGGCCATACAAGATCCTGAAATTTCATCTTCTCAGGGACTTTGTATTCTGAAAGCAGAGCCTGGAAAGGTCTATGATAAATTCAATGGTTGTTGTTTGCTTGTGTGTCCCCATTTTACAGATGGGAGATGGAGACAAACAGGGAGTAAGTGACTTGTCCAGGGTCACACAGCTAGTAAGTATATGAGGTCAAACCTGAACTCAGATGTTTCTGATTTTAGACCCAGTGCTCTAACCACTGTACCACCAAAGTTGTTCCATTGAAATTTAAGGTAGTGAAATGTTAATGAGGGAATTAAAGTCACCATAATGAGACAGAAGTGAGAGATGGGAGAGTTTTCTCATAGTTTCTCACATTCAATTTCATACATCATATGATCTGCTACTTCATAAGATCAATCATGAGGTCAGAGGCCTTTTTGGGGGCAGGGACTGGAACTCTGATTTCACTGGTCTAGTGAAGAAACCCCAGTGAAGAAACCCTTTTCTGCAACTTGAAGGCTTAGAGTGTTAGGGTGATAAAAGGTTACATGTCTTGCCCAAGGCCAGATTGACAATATGGGTCAGAGGAGGAGCTGAAACCAAGGTCTTCTTGTCTTCGAGGCTGGCTCTGTATCCATACACCATGATGCCTTATTATGGTAAGCATTTGTTAAGAATTTATTACATGGCAGGCTAAGTGCTGGGGATGCAAAGCAAAAGCAAAGCCAGCTGATGCTCTTAAGTTTATATAATAATGGATCACAGGATTTTTGAGCTGGAAGTGACATCAGAAATCACCTAGTTTAATTGTCTCATTTCATAGATGAGGAGATTGACCCAGAGAAATTAAATGGCTCACACAAAGTCACATAACTATCAGCTAGCAAAACTGAAACTCAAATCGAGGTCCTCTGATTTGAAATCTGTATTTTCCCCCCGATAATAGTACTTATAATAACTATCAATTAAAAAGCAATTACCACGTGCCAGGCTCCGAGCTAAATGTTTTACAATTATTATCTTATTTCATCCTTGCAAACAACCTTGAGAGGGGCTATATATGTCAGATGATGCAACTGAGGCAAGCAGAGGTTAAGTGATTTGACCATGGTCACACAGCTAGTGTGACCAGTTCTGAAGCCACATTTGAACTCAGGTCTTCCTGAATCTAGATCCAGCACTCTATCCATTGTACCTTTTAGCCTCCTCTTTTCATTTATATATGATAGGATCTAGTCACCCAGATGGACACCTAAGAAATGTATAGTCTTCGTTTTAGGGACATCACTTCAAAGAACAGTGCTTTGTGGACAGTGACTGCCTACCCTCTTTCAGAAGGCTCTGAATGCCAGAAGAAATGGATTAGCATTATGCTAAGCCTGTTTTCATAAATGAATCCTATTTCATTTTTCTGCTTACTGAATCCATTGATCTTTATTTATGAGAGGGTGGCAGCCTCCCTGGGACTCCTGTGGTCCATTCCTACCCTCAGTCTCCTGTAGGAAGACAGCTTGATGGTTCCTGTTCGTACTGCACCAGGACTGATCAATGGCCCCTGAGGCTCTGTGGGTCTCCTTGTTGCTTTTAGCTTTGATTTGCTCATGGCCTCATTTCCAAGTATGAGCTCACAGTCTATGGACCACACAGCCTGGAGAAACTTTCTCAGACCACTGCTGTGGTTCTGCAAATGGGTAGAAGAGGAAATTTCCCCATCCCGCCCAACATGTGAAATTAGTGCACATTTCCCTTTTATGATTGCAAATGGCTTGGCAAGGGACCAGAAGTGGTTCTCATCCCAATTAGAAGGGGCTAATTATTAATACAAGCAGAGGAGCATTCTCTTTGCAAATGCATTCTCTCTGGGCCCTTCCATCACTCCACCCTCTCTTTCTCAGCCTGGTGGCTCCTGAAACATCAGCCTTCCATCCTGGAATGGGAAAATAAAAACAAAATGAGTTTAAGTATACTGTCCTTAGGGAAGCATCCTGATGAACAACCTTTGCCTACTGCCTGATTCCCTGGTCGACCTGCTTTCCCTGCCCAAAGGGCTTCCTGGGCTAGGGAGGCAGAACGAGACCACTTGTGGTCAATGAAACAATATTAGGAGTGATGAGGGGAAGGTGGATTAGTTTTCTTTTGACCTTGGAACTTTCAAATGCAAGGTCTTATATAAAAACTTAGAGAAACTCACAACATACAAACAGCATCCTCTCCCCTGAAAACACAATCACAACAAACCTATTCTTTCAAATGGAAGGGAAGCAAGGTATAATGGGAAAGGCACTGAATTTCATGGACTTTATAGCTAGAAACAACCTTAAAACATAGAATGTCAAAGTTAGAATGGCCCTTAGAGAGCATCTAATTCAAAACCTTAATTTTATGGAGGAAGAAATAGAGACTCAGAAGCTTATCCAAGGTAACATTGACTAAGTAAGTGACAGCAGAGTTGTAATTTGAGGCAACATTCCCAGGTGTTATACCCACCATGTCTACTTAATTCACTGTGTGATCTTGAGGAAGTAATTTCTAGCACCACACACTGTTTGAAGTTGTAATCATATGGCTATTCTCCATGTCCACCTTAGTTACTATTTTTTTCCAGTTCTGGGGACCTTTGAATGATTTCCCACCTCCCTTTTAAGGGATGAAGTTTTACTTATGCTTAAAATCCAAATCATTTGCATCATCTTATATTTAACCTTTCCTTATCCCTTTGATGAATATTGACTTTCCTCCCCACACCTTGGCTTTAACATGGTGCTTTGTTCTTCAAGTTAATTTAGGCATTATTGTGTTTGTGTTTATTTATATAACTAAAGTTTATTATTCAGATACATATCCATGTCTATTTGTATCTTATCTCTGTCTATACTGGACTTTAAACTCTGTGAGGTCAGGGAATGTGTCTCATCTAAATTTTACACATACTCAAAATCCAATACTGCCATACACAGGATAGGCACTGAAATAAATGTTTATTAACTTTATTCACTTCTCTGGGCCTCAGTTTCTTAATCTATAAAGTGGATACAATAATATTTGATTGAAGTATGGTTATGAGAATCAAATGAAATAATTAAAGTGTTTGGTCACAGAGTGCCTGTGGTCAGGACCATGGATAGGGGTAGCTTCCAAATAATGCAACAACCCACCCAATCTGATGCGCCCCTCTACCCCTCTCATATCCAGGCATGTGATGCACTTAATTCAATAGCTTTTGCCCCTAGCCTCTAATCTTTACTAAGTGAGGGTAGTTTTATTTCAGTAGCCCCAATTCAAGGTCAGAGTCATGGTTAATAATAGTTCAATTGGATTAGATAAAAGTGTAATAAAATACAAGTGATCTACCTGTAGTTAGGAGCTGCAAACATGTCCATTTTCCCCACCCTATAGAGTGGAAGCCCACTCTCATGGCCTTCTGCTATGTGGTGAAGCAAACAATTCCCAAGTTGAATGTAAACCTCCAAACTCGCTCACTCAGACCCTCTTCTGCAGGATACAACAGTGGTTCCATCACAACCATAGCACAACCTGAGAAGTAGAATTCTCCTTTAGGCTCGAAGGGCCACAGAAAATTTAATCCTGTGCCGGATGGCTCACTGTGCTGCTTCCTCAGCCATTCAGTTGAACAGCAGGTTGCTCATCCTGTGGGAACCAAGGTTCTTTTTGTCAAGGTCCAATTAATACCCACTCATACCTACAAGTACAGGAGGATCTACTTATTGCACTACCCCAGCTCCTAAGAAAATATCGTGCACATGGCAGTGACCTTCTTTCTGTATTCACATTTATTCTTTCTCTTTCCCTCCCTTCTCTTTGGACTGAGTCTCCATATTTTGTCCAGACTGTAAGTGGAGTGGTCATTTATGGCCACTTACTGGCTGACGCTCATTGAAAAGGAAGGTTTAATTTGTACCATTTCTTACATGGACCAGTTCACCCCTCCTTTGGCAACATGTCCCCACTCTTTTTCCTAGGAGCCCACCACATTGGTGACAGATTTAGTGCAGACACCTAATTGGGTTTAGTCCTACTACATTCCTGATATCAAGCAATTAGTCTGTTTCAATCCTGCATGCCTAGTTATGAATCCACTTCCCCTTGCACTGGACCCTGGAAAGTCACTTTTCTGACTTTCATCCTCTTCTGTCCCAAAGTCTTTTAGAAGATATAGCCTATGGGAGAAATCATGAGTTCTTCAACAGAGGTCATGGAAAATACTTTATAAATTGCAAAGCATACTATAAATATCAAATATCATTACTGATTATAAGTATTGACTTTCACCTTTGAAATCCTGCAATATATATATATAGTCTGTTCTATCTTAGTTTGGCTACGTTGATTATAGGAATACACAAAGACAGGTTGAAGACAATGATACATGAGTGCTTCAGGACCGTAGACTCTGGATGGAAGGGAATCTTAGAGACAGATCATCTTGTCCAAACCCTTCACTTTAAAGGGGAGTATGCTGAGGCTCAGAATGGGGAAAGAGACTTACCTATGGTCACACAGTGATTTAATGCCTGATCCCAGACTAGAACCTACATCTCTTGGTTCTTAGATCAGGGTTCTTTCTTTAGAGGTTGATGCCAGAATCCCCTAAAACTCAGAAACAAGCACGAAATTAAACCATTAATCATGTGCAATCTTATTATGTGAGAGCGACACAAAGTAGCATAATTGGCTGATACGCTCTATTAGCCCCGGGAATTGATAATTAAATTGCTCGGACAGGCAACTGAACAAACAAACGCAGCGTGTAGCCAAAAAGGAAGAGCATTTTGCCTATTTACAATCATAATCGGATCATTTTGGGGGGGAATTCTGGGGATAAACCACAGAAAGAAAATGTCAGTTTAATCTACATAAATTAAGGTACATTTACATAAATTAGATTTGGTGTTTAGGATCAAGGCAGGACTTTGAACTTGGAAAAAAACTCAGAGAGTTTGAAATTTGGGAGATGTCATTTTATAAGAGATAGACTTGAATGTGAACTCTGCCAGGCTGGTTCTTCCTGTGCTCAGACAGTTCTTTGGAGTCAGAAGCCCTAGGTTCAAACCTTAGCTCTGCCATTGAATTATCTGTATGATATTGAGGCAGCCACTTAATCTTTGGCCTTTCATTTCCTCATCTGTAAAATGAGGAGGTTGAACCAGGTTATTTTTAAGGTCCTTTCCACCTCTAAGTGTGTGGTCCCATGCTGTGACTGAGAGATAGAAGGAGGCTAGCTGCTCTGCAGGCAATATTGTGCTTGAGTCAGCTCCTACTGATTCCCAAGAGCCAGTTGTTAAACTTTCAGTGTGAGCATTTACACCTCTGAAATTGGCGAATGGTACTCAATCAGGGTTCCAGTTATTGGTCTGTAAATTTTCTAGACTTAAGAAAGTGATGGAAAAAAGGTTAAAAATGCAGGTTTAACTTAAAAGTACTATGGCTACATGCATGCAAATTATATATGTATTTTGAAAGTCAGTTGTTAAACATTTACCAGCACAGCCTTGTCTGCAGGGAAGCTCTCTATCCCATAGTAGTGGGAATAGAGGGTGTCATTTACTGACCAAACAGAGTGACCTGTTTGCCCAGGAAAAGAGATAGAATGACAGATTCTTAGAGTTGAAAGAGACCTACCTCAGAAATCATCTATTCCAAATGATATCTGAGTAGCTATTTTCTATGTTGCTCATAAGGATGGTCCAGTTCCCTTTCAGACAGTTCTTATGTCAAGCTCTTCCCTGTAATAAATTGAAATTGGCTTCCCTATCATATCTGCCCATTACTCCTAATTCTTCCAAACTCAATGATGTTTCCAAGAAACTTCCCTTGATTTGATTCATCTATGCTTGGCATATTGCTTACACACAGTAGGTGCTTAATAAGTGCTAATTGACTGATTTGCTCAGCAATTAATAGCCTTCTTTCCTAGGCACTGAGTAAATGTTGTTTTTATTGTATGTACCTCATAATTGGCAGGGCTGGGTCTTGGACACAGACTCTGCACCCATATCCAGTAGTTTTTCTACTGCTCTGGTGGTCTGACCGTGGTCCCATCAGTTACAGATGAGACATGACAAAATCAGGACCCACATTAGCTTCTGTCTTCCTGGATCCTGACTATGCATTGGTTGCTGGAACCAGAGAGGAGTGACCTCAATTTACTAATGTCAGGTCAGGTCTAAGATTGTAGCACTCAAGGGAAGAATCCAGTTGGGTCTGGCTAGATTGAGCTTTCATAGTTTTAAAGGTGCCAATGAAATATCATGGAGGTCACAGTGAGCATGGTATGAAGAGAGGGTACCATAATTCATCTGGCTGACAGGGAGGAGGTTTATCAAAAAGGTAGTTATATTAATTCTGATGTGGTCAGATTGTGCATGGCACTGAAGGTCAAACAGAAGAGTCAGGTTCTGAGGACCTGGGTCATAGGGAATAGTCAGTGGTTTTTTAAGTGACATGATCAGAATTGGTCATTAGGAGGATGAATCAAAGGTCTGCACTGGATAAAGAGAAGGAGAAAGGCTGCTGCATAGGACAAAGACCGCCTGGATCACAGAGTCGGGGAGAGTAGTGAAGGATCAATGCACTTGACAGAGAAGGCTAATTCTCAGTATTGCTCAGAGAATCCAATCCTTTCCTGATAGGAGAGGAAAGAAGAGAGAGAGCGGAAGAGAGAGAGAGAGTGAGAGAGAGAGAGAGAGAGAGAGAGAGAGAGAGAGAGAGAGAGAGAGAGAGAGACCAGGAGAGGAGAGGAGAAGAGAGGAGGGGAGGAGAGAGAAAGGGGGGGAGGGAAAGAGAGAAAAAGGGACAGAGGAAAAGGGGAAAAGAGAGACAAAGAGAGAGAGGGAGAACGTGTTCAGCCATATTTTCTGCTCCTGCTCTCTAGGGCCTCAGGAGAACACTGTGTCCTCACTTGCCTCTGGAGAAGCCCCAGAAGGCTGAGCTTCGCTCTGCCTCCTGCCTCTGTAGGCCTTGGACAGCTTCATGCCATCTGTTCTGGTCATGGGGAAAGAGGGCTCTGGTTGTTCCTCTGTCTTCATGTCATGCTTTGCTGCCTTTCTCAGTTCTGAGAAGTGGGTTTGGAGACAGGAAAATCACAATTGCTCCTTCCCCCTGAATCTGCCTCAAATGTTTCTGCCTGCCAATGACCCTTGGGGACCAGGGGAAGCACTCAGTGTTGGGGACCAAGGGAGAATCCAATCCTACACCTTAATGGAGGAAAGCAGGACTTTATGATTTTTCCTCACCACAATAACTCATTTCATTTCTTTAAGAGGCAACATGGCAGAGTGGTCTATGGGGAGAGTGGTCCTGGGTTCAAATCCTCTCCTTTGATACCAAAATGATGTCTACTTCACTGGTTTATTGAGATGTCCAAATGAGACAATTTACATAAAACACTTCACCAGCTTTAAGGCTCATTATAAGCATCGACTATTTTCAAAATACTTCCCACATAATAACTTTATGAGAGAAGGGAGCATAGAATTTGGTAACAGAGAGAACTGAATTTCAGAGAGGTGAAGCGTCTTGCTCTAAGTATACACAGAAGTTTGCCATCAGATTCAAAATCCAAACCCAGCTTTGCCAGGCACAACTCTGCTACTATTTCCCTTATATCACATCCCCTTTATTATTGTGGTCCAAAATTGAGTGTGCTAGAAGTGTTAGAATATTAGAACTGCAATTTAATTGATATAGGGATTTCCTAGTTAGGAAACTTCTTGTATTTATGTATTCCCCATCTCATTCATCTTGGAACTGGTAATAGATCTCACTATGGACTGGCATGAGGGCTTTGACCTTCTCATATTTGGACCACCAAATCTTCCCTCCCTAGGTAGGCTAGGTAGTGGTGTTGCACTGTACCCACCACCCCAAGCTTATCATATTGGTAAGCCAAACTTATTGTGAACACTTGCTCAAGTTTAGCCTACTGCAGTCCAGAACTCCAGAGCTCAAGCTCATTAAATCCCAGCAAGTAGGAAATGTAGGAATTTTCTAACATGCCTCTACCAATGTAGTTGGTACCCATTTGTACCCATAACATAACAAAACAACCCATAACATAAAGGGTTGACTTCCTTTACTCTTAGCAGTAACAGTACATTTTATAAAATACTTTTTCTAACAACCACCCTATAAGTTATGTAGGACTATACCTGTGATTTTATCAATATAGAGAACTCCCAGAGGGGGAAACATCCTCTGCAAATGCAGATCAGCACCTTTTTCTGAAATTTACTTACAAAGCTGCCTAGAATATTGAGTTTTTTGTTGTTGTAGTTTGAGGGTGGAAGGCAAGGCAATTGGAAGTGACTTGCCCAAGGTCACACAACTAGTAGTGTCAAGTGTCTGAGGCCAGGTTTGAACTCAAGTCCTCCTTATTCCGAGGCTGCTGCTCTATTCACTGAGACTTTAAATAACTTGCCAAGGATGAGGTCAATAACATGAGTCAGATTTAGGTCTTGAACCTATGTCTTTCTGGTTTTGAGGTTGG
This sequence comes from Bettongia penicillata ogilbyi, assembly GCA_023548195.1. Classification (NCBI taxonomy): domain Eukaryota; kingdom Metazoa; phylum Chordata; class Mammalia; order Diprotodontia; family Potoroidae; genus Bettongia; species Bettongia penicillata. Next base: position 312,554 of record JAJHZJ010000885.1, on the reverse strand, counting down.
CTTTTTTTCTTACTATGACATGCTGTCTGCATCAGGGAATGGAATATGATTATCCTTATTTTATCAAAGAGGAAACATGCCTAGGGAGGTCAGTGATTTGCTCAAGGTCACCAGTCTAGTAAGCAATCTGGCCAAGATTTGGATATAGGTCTTTTGATTCTGTTTAGCAGTCCTTTTTTACCATAAAACATCATAAACAAACAAAACACTTCCAAGTTCAATCATTCCCCTTTCTTGCTGAGCTACATAGAATTGTTATCAGGTGACCTTTGGAGAGTCCCTGCCCTTCCCTGGGATTCAGTTGCTTTCTCAATACAGTGAGGGTGTTTGAATAAATGAAATTTAAATTATCTTCCAATTCTAGCAGTCTATGCATCTAAAACTTTTTGTACTTAGGGACATAGGATGAATGCTGTGTCTGACTTCTGGGATACAATTAAGGAACTATAAAAACACAATCAATTTTTCGGTGTGGAATTCATGATCTCACATAAGCTTCTCTCTTCCCTCAACATGCTCTAAGCTCTATCACTTGCTTTTCCTTGTCATAGCTGAGGTGATTCCTTATGTCCTCTCCATGCATCTTTTCCCTCTTTTATATAATTATACTTTTATTTGAACTGGCCTCTGCATGCTTGTGAATCCCAGCACCTTTCTTTCCACCTACTATGATGCATCACTCTCTTTAGTAATGCATATCCACACTAGACTTGTTATCACAGTCTGTAATCAGACTATGTTATTAGCTAAGCCATATAAATCTAAAAATTTGCTACCACTCTGTGGCTTGAATTATCTCAATCAGCAGTTCTCAAAGTATGATTTGAAAACCCTTGGGGGTCCCTGAGACTCTTTCAGGAGGTCTACAAGGTCAAAATATTATCATAATAATACTAAGACATTATTTGCCTTTTAAAATACTCCCATCCTTCAACTACAAATACATTTTACAATAAATGAAATGTGGAAGCAAATATGAGACTCCAGCTGTCATCTATTATGCCAGACAATAAAGAGATGTGTAAAAAAATATGCAAAACTATTTCACTCTACTCACTAATTTTGGGGAGAAATATATTTTTCTTTAACACATTATTTATGTTAATATGTAATAGGTTTGTTGTCATTTTTAGTAAATTTTAAAAATTAGTATTTTAATTTCTAATAGAGTAAAATATCAACAGCTATAACACATTTAAAAGATAACCTCTTTTGTGGGGTTCTCAATTTTTAAGAGTATGAAAAAATCTTGAGACTAAAACATTTGAGGACCCTGATCTAGTTTTACTTTGTAGTTCAGAATATCTGGACAAATATCAGAGCATCTTCATTCTCGGCAATGAGAATCCCATTATATAGCAACAATAGTGACAGGTGAGAATATTACTACACTGTACCAAAGTCTATTTAACCCTTCAAATCTTTCTATCAATTAGGAATCTTATTTTGCTATTGCTTTTAGTTTCTTTTAATAAAGTTTCATTTGTACTTTTAAAACATAGAATAATGATGTGGTGTACTTAGTGTACTAACTTTGATTTCCCCATGGCTTTATATCCTTGATGTTCAGATCACAAAGCGAAAGACACCTGCTTAGTGGCAATTAACCTGAATTGTAGACCTAATACTAAGGAAAAAATAGACTTTGAAAAGCAAACTTTGCAAAGTCAGCCTATACAGTGATAGCAAAGAACATGCTCATAACTTTAGTCTAAAAATAAAGGAAGCAATACTGGTGGAAGTGGGAAAGAGATAAGAGAAAAAGGAAAAAAGGAGACATATTTTCATACAGCCATGGAATCATAAAATGTCAGAAGTGAAAGGGATTTTAGAGATTCCAACTTCTTAATCCATATAGAATTTCCAGACAAGTAGTGGTTATTTAGAATTTGCTTGAATGCTTCCAGTGGTGAGGAGTTCACTATCTCTCTGGGTAACCCATGATGTTTCTTTTGGACAGTTCTCTGCAAGAAATCTTTTCATTATTATGATTTCTGGATAGGACCTACCATGTCTTGAGACCAAGGAGAGGAAAGACTTTATATTTTTCCTTATTAAATATAATCTTATTAAATTTTTGCAGCCAATACATCAATTATCACTCCTAGCTTCATATTATCCACAAATTGGATAAGTATGTTGTGGTAGTCCAGAAAAACATCTGTTTTTCTGGGCCTTGTATTCTTGGCACCAGGCTGTCTGTGCTTTGGAGATGGTCCCTCCTTCTTCCTGGTATCCTCATCTTCCATGTTTCCCTGGAACCCTCCAAATTGGGAATCTTCCTTGCTGAAAATTTCCGTTCTTCATATGGCCTCACTGATTCCTGCCACACCCTCAATTTGCTCAAGAGGCAGAAAATTAATTTTGAGAACCCACCCCACTAATTTGATAGTTTGAAGGGACCACTGGACCCATGTAGTTTGGACCATGTAAGAAAGGCATCCCCACTATAGCATACCCCAGCAAGTGTTCATCTACATACTGAGATCTGTACTTAATTCTGCTGCTTTCTTAGTGTCACAAGGATCTGTCAATTCCCTTTCATAGACCAATACCAAGTCTCCTCCCAGAGTCCATCCTACAATAATAGGAACCAATCAACACATCTTAGGGGTAGCCCCAGTTACTAAGACTTAATGAAGAAATATCCCTATCTTTTTTCAACAAGGTGAAGGAAGGCATATCTACAACTTCCCTAGGGATACTACCTCAAGAGTCCCAAATGCTCCTCCCACTCCCATAGCTGTAGAATAGAAAGAGAAAAGAGAGAGAGAACCAAATAGGAGTAGGAGCCATTAGAAAGCTCCTTTGGTCAATTACCTATATAAAGACAGGATAATATGAGGATAGAGAAGGCACTAAATAAGGAGGGAAAATAAATGCCAGTAAAATATTCCCACTGGGTGAGTCAAGTCTTCAATGAAGTAAAGATCTCAGAGATGGAGGTATAAAGGAAGTCAATTCGTAGTACAAGGGGAAAGGCATAAAAGAAAGAGGTAGAGTGGAATGTTCAGGAAATAGCAAGTCTGCCAGACTGTTCAGTATGTAGAGTTCATGAAGGGAGGTATTGTTAAGCAAGGCTAGAAAGGGAGACTGAAGCCAGATTACGAAGACCTTTCAGTGCTAGGTCTTGTAGCAATGTGTATTTTATCTTAGAAACAAAAGGGGCTGATATCATCATATCTAGGATTTAGGAATATTGTTTTTACATTGTTTGAAGGATAGATTGTAAAGGAGAGAGACTGAAAACCAAGAAGCTATTGAAAAAGTTCAGGGGAGAGGGGATAAAGGTCTGACCTAGTCCAATGGCGGTCATGTAAAAATGGAAAGGATGAGGTAGATGGCAGAGAAATTGTAGAGACAGAACTGGGAAGACTTGGTAGATGATTTGATATAGGAACTGGAGAAAAGCAAAGAGTCAAGAATGACTCTGAGATTGAGAAGAACATGGTAACTGAAAAGATTACAATGGACTTAACAGAAAGATGGGCCTGGACAGTATGGCGGAGCTTTGGTCATGATAATGTGTTCTGTTTTAGATACATTGAGTCTGAGATACCCACAGGATAGCCAGTTGGATCTGTCTAATAAATATTACAGCTCTGGAATTCTGAAGGTGTTGGGAGATATCTATCTATCTATCTATCTATCTATCTATCTATCATCTATCTACCTATCTATCTATCTATCTATCTATCTATCTATCTATCTATCTATCTATCTATCTATCTATCTTTCTATCTATGAGAGTCCCTGTCTTCACAAGGATCATAACTGAAACCATTAGAAATAAGATCATTGAGACCAAGGATTAGTGGAGAGCCAAGACAGAGCCTTGAGGGAGGATACCTCTAGTTATGGGGAGGGACATGGGTGATAACCAAAGAAAGAAGACAAAGGAGAAATGGTCAGACAGATAAGAACAGCACTTGAAAAGGGCAGTATCCCCAGAAACCAGGGAGGGTAAGTATCTAGAAGGAGCGACTGGGTCACAGTGCCACTTGCTGCGGAGAGATATCAAAAAAAGGTGAGGATTTACAAAAGGTCGTAGGATTTAGCAATTTAGAAACTTCATAATGAGAAAAAGTAGTTTCTGTAGTTTACTTCAAAATTCAGCTCTAATTCTACTTTCTGTATTAAGAGTTCTTAATCTGGGTTCTATAAAGTTGTTTTTTCTTAATTTTTCTTAATTTTAACTTATGGAATTAAACAAGCATTTTCATAACATAATATAATAGAAAAGATGATTGGACATGAAACTGAAAATCTATTATGTACAATTTGCTATCTTTTAAAAAATATAATAAAGTTACATAAATTTCTTTCTTTCCCTTTTTTCTTCCATCCCCTCTCCCTGGAGATGACTATCATTATAGACAAGTGTATGTATACATATATGTACTAATTATGTAAAGTCATTCTATATATAATTCTACTTATCAGTCCTTTACAAATTTGATTTTTGAAAAAAAAATAGTATTTTAACAGTTGTCCTTCAAAATAATTGGTTTTCTTTGTAATTCGATGCATTTAGAAACATTATAGGCTTCCTTAGACTGACAAAGGGGTCAATGAACTAAAAAATTCCGTTCTACATGAAGCATCTCCCATTTCCTCTGGTAGCTAGGTCTCTTCTTTTTGAAACTGCCTTGGATTGATTGTATGTATGTATCTATATATGTATATACATATATACACATATATGTACATATACATGGGTACATATATGTACGTGCATATATGTGTATATATAAAGGCATGTATCTGTAAACATAAAAACATGCATACACACATAGACTCTACAACCTACATATATACATATGTATATATGAAAGCTTTAAGACTGAACTGAATTTTGGGATGCCTTGTATGTGATTATGTCTCTATAAGCGTACAAAGTCCCTGACAGCAGGAAAGGTTTGACTTTTTCTTAATATCTCCAGTCCTTGGCACAGAGTAGGAGCTTATTAAAGGCTTGTTGATTGATTGGAGTGATAGGAACAGGCACCAAATTATAAGAAATGAGTGGAAAGAGAGAAATGACTTGAAAGGGAGAAAGAAATGAATGTAAAGAGATGTCTTTTTCTAAGAACTATGAAAAGGAGGAGAGATAGAGGATGATAACTTGAGGGAATGACAGGGTCAAATGAAGGGAATTTTGTTTTGTTTTGTTTTAAAGGAAAGGAGAGACCTGGGTACATTTGAAGGCAGCAGGAAAGTGCCAGTAGATAAAGAGAAATTTAAGATTAGAGAGATAAGGCAGGTGACAGATGACTCAAGGTCCTGAAGGAGAATGAAGAAGATGGCACAATGGACCTTGGCAAGGAGATGAAATGCCTCTTTATCAGAAAATAGAATAAGGGAGGAGAGAATGGGAGAATGAAATCAGGAAGTTTAGAGATATAAATTTAGAGAGAAGATCCCAGTGGATGGCCTCTTTTTTCTCATTAAAGTCTGAAATAGGTTCTGGTTTGAGATAAGGGGCGTGAAGTTGAGACAGTAAGGATAAAACAAAACCTTTGTCAGGTACCATGAGGGCCCAGTGGAAGTTAGACAAGGTTGTGGGGCAGTTAGGCGGTGCAGGGGATAGAGCACCAGTGCAGGAGTCAGGAGGACCTGAGTTCAACTCTCACCTCAGACACTTGACACTCACTAGCTGTGTGACCTTGGGAAAGTACTTAACCCCAATTGCCTCATCCTTGGTCATCTCCAGTCATCCTGATGAATATCTGGTCATTGGATTCAGATGGCTCTGGAGGGAAGTGAGGCTGGTGACCTGCACAGCCCTCCCTCACTCAAAAACAACGAAGTCAAGTGCAAATCATGTCATTATTTCTCTGATGGCATGGTCTTCTTTGGCAATGAAGGACAAACACACAGACAAAGTTGTAGTAGACTGAGTTGGTTCAGGTGGGTGACTTTCTTCAGTGAAAGCTAGTAAGTTATCAATAGGATTGGAGAAGACAGACAGAAGATGGGGTTCACCCAAGGTTGTAGTTTGGCAACTGGTGAACTAGCAGTGAAAGACAAAAGGGCAAGGGATTCAAGGGTAATGTACAGTTGGAATATAAAACATTTTCCTCCCAATAATTCTGTGAGGTGAGGAGTGAACCATTGTCCCTGTTTAAGAAATGAAGGAACTGAAGTTCAGATAAGTGACATCTAATGTTATAAAGCCAAGAAATGGCAGAGCCAGAATTTAAAGCCATTCTCCTGCTTCTGCATCCAATGCTTTTTCCAATCCAATGGGGCTGCAAATTGGAAAGTCTAATTCTTGCCTTGCCATTCTAGTGCATTCTGTGGTATGAGCCCTGTTTTATTCTTTCTGTTACAGGTAAATGTTTTTGGGGGAATTCAGCTAGCCCCCTGGAACTCCATTTGGCCAAGCAGTATGGGGACATGGTTTGGGTATTATGCTTATAAACCTGGAAAATCCAGTCATACCCTAGATTGCAGGGAAAAACTCAACATTTGTCCTTAGAATAAGGATCACAAAGAACGAAGAATCATAGGGTCATCAATTTAGAACTTAAAGGACCCCGAAAGGCCAACCAATTCAGCATACTCCTTATGTATTGCTCTCCAAGCTGCCATTTTACAAATGAAGAAATTTACAAATGAAGGTCAAGAGAGGGAAAATCACTTGCTCAGTGTCACAAGGTAGGGCCAGAGGTGAGATTTGAGCACAGGTTTCCTGACTACAAGGCCAGTACTATCTGCTACATAATACTATATGTATGTGAAATAAGATGATGGTAATAGGAATAAAAATAAAAAAGAACATTTCTATAGCACTTTAAGATTTACAAAGCATTTTCTCATAAGATGCTAGAGATGTAGGTAATATATGTGTTTATGTATATGTGTATATATACACATACTTACATATATACATATATATGCAACCATATATGTACGTATTTTTGTTTGTTCATTTGTCTGGGATAGGTGATCCTTCTATCAATGTAAACTTTCAACTTAAAGTCTCATAGGGGTTCCTGGGACACTGAGTGGTTAAAGGACTAGCTCAGGATCACATAGCCAGTACGTGAAAGAGGAAGGACATGAACCCAGGTCTTCCTGACTCCAACGTCAATTCTCACACAACAGCTGCCTCTTACTGTGAATATTATGTCCATTTCACAGATGAGTCTTACTGAGGTGAGGTGGAAAGAGTGCTGATTTCGAAGTCAGAGGACTTTGGTTTGAATCCTGGCTTACTAGCTTGTTAACTTTCCATAAAATTGTTAAACCCTTGTGGGCCTTAGTGTTTTCATTGGATTAGGTAGCAGAAGTTCTTTTGTGCCTTGGACGCCTTTAGCAATCTGGTGGAGCCTATGGATCCCTTCTCCGAATGATGACTTAAAAAGTTGAAAATAGAATACATAGCACCGTAAAGGAAATGAATTATATTGAAATACAGTTATCAAAATACTTTTAAAAAATCACAGATCCAAGGTTGAGTCCTAGACTAGAGGGTCTTTAAAATCAAGACCCTCAGTGCATTGCTGAGGACCACCCAGGTAGGAAGCGCAGATCTGGGGTATTGACCGTGAGAGGTTGCTCTTTCCAGCACACCAGGCTGTACCCAAACACAGTTATCAGACATCTGTCCTGTGGCCCACTGTCTATGCCTGCCAGGTTGGTGGTGTAGACTGCAATTATCATTTACTTTTCCTTTCATCTTCACAAACCTATTGCCTACTTCATATGTAAATCAATGAAGCTTTGCAGGAAATATCTGTTCTCCTTCAATGGTTCATGGGCACTTTTTTTCCACTACACAAAATGCATTTAAAAAGTGCATAAAATCAGGAATGGAATGCTTGCTGGTGCTACCTTTCCACGATCAGGTGAGTGAGACACAATTATGGAGTTAATTGCAGCCATAGGTGTAGGCAAGCTGAATCACCTTGCTCCCACCTAAAGTTCATGGCAACAACTATGCAGGGTAGATGTCTTTCTTCATAGGCCTGAAGTACCAAGTAATGGTTCCAGAGCCTTACTTCCTTTTGACCACTGCAGAGAGAAGGGGCAGGGAATCCCATCCTCAGAGCTCTTCAAGAAAGTATTTATGACCTGCACCACTCCCAAGACTACTGAATACATCCTAAAGAGCCCTATGCATTGCTTCTGTCTCTTAAATTGTTCAAGTGTTTTGTCATTCATTGGCTTTTTTTTTTATGGAGGAGCCTTAGCTCTCCAGTCAGGTTAGGAAGTCCCCAAAGGCAGCTATGCCCTTTCTCTACTTTACTCAAGACCAAAGATAAAGCCTAGATCTGTTCTCTCTCTCTCTCTCTCTCTCTCTCTCTCTCTCTCTCTCTCTCTCTCTCTCCTCTCTCCCTCCCCTCCCCCCCTGCAAGGTCTAGGTCTATTCCTTTATTATCCATAAAATTCTGAGCTCCCAATGATTAGCTATATGGTCTCTCACACTATGATTTCCCTGCAATTAGGGCCTGGGTCTGACCCTTCTCTGTCTCCTCACCTGAGGTTATTTAGCTATTCAAGGGTAACCATTAGCTTTTAGAGTGCAGGTCTACACCTTGGCACTGTGGAAAAACCAGTGGTTTATATATTTATAAGTTTATATATTTAGACATACATACATATATATATAAAATATGTATATATATATATATATGCATATATATAAAACCTGGGTTCTCTAAAGGCATGGACTTCATACAGTTTATTACTGTTTTATTTCTCCTTCTTTCTCAAAGAGGACCATGATATCAGGGAAATGGTGACGTGTCTTATAGTTGACTCTGATTTGTGTGAGGGAGGGCTGTGCAGGTCACCAGCCTCTTTCTCCTCCAGAGCCATCTGGTTCCAGTGGCCTGATATTCATCAGGATGACTGGAAATGGCCCAGGATGCACTGGGAAACCCTGGTCCTTTTAGGCTAAGGTCTTTTCAGGTTCTCACTTTGAGTGAGATACATTCATTCAGTGAATAGACCTCTTTAAGAAGTTAGTCAAGGGATGGCCCCTTTAATTAAAAAAAAAATCAAGCTGGGAAGGGAAGACCCTCAGGATTCTTAGTCAGAAGAGAACCAGTTACTATTTACCATTTTACTTCAGACTAAATTTTTTGAAGGTTTGTCTTGAGTTTTCTCTATCACCCCAGCCTGGGAAGGCCAGGAGGGAAGACCTGGATCTACTTCTCCTCTGCCTCTCCTAGACTGTGAGCCTCTTGAAGAAAATCTTCCTTTTTCTTTTCTCTCTTATGGAATAATTAAGGACAAAGCTGGGTTGATTTGAATGCACTTGACTGTGACCTCTCTTACAAAGTAAACAGATGGCGGAAAAGAGGGTGAGACCTGGAATCAGGGTACTAGGGTTTGATTCATGCCTCTGGTTCTTCTTTTAATTTTTATTTAAAAATTTTATTTTATTTTTAATTTATGGAATAAAACAAGCATTTCTACACCATATAATTTATAATATATATATATAATTCTATATAAATAATATATTATATTATTATAATATATAACAATATAATAATATAATTCTATAACTGAAAAAATGATTGCACATGAAACTGCAAATCTATTTTGTACCACTTGTTATTCCTTTTAAAACTATAATAAAGTTATTATGTAAATTTCTAAACATGGCTATCGTTAGACTGAAATATGTATCTGTATATATATAAAATCATTCTATGCATATTTCCATTTATCAGTTCTTCCTCTGGTGTGTCTTCCTTCATATGTCCTTTGTACTTAACCTGGTTATTTATAATAGTCAAAATGACTTATGTACTCAAAATTGTTTTAAAGACAAGATTGCTGTTCGTGTATACAATACTCTCTCATTTTGCTTTTCGTTATTTCCAGCAGGTCTATCCATGTTTTTCTAAGGTCATCAAGCTCATCATTTCTTACAGCACAATAGTATTCCACCACAATCACATACCATGACTTGTTCAGTCATTCCTCAGTGGATGGATATACCTGCAACTTCCAGTTCTGATTCTAACTTACTGTACTACTTTGGATAAGTCCTTTCCATATCTCAACCTCAGTTTGTACCAGAGAGTCCTAGAACGTCCCTTCCAATCTGACAACCCATCATTCTCTGAATGACCCACGACATGCAGAGCAGAAAAATCCCAAGGGCCTGGGATATGCTGGTAAGAAAAGGTATTTTTAGTTTGGTACTCTTTGGTTAATATCTATCTCACCTACCACTTGTAGTTACGGCTCAAATGCTTTGGATTAATCATATTCATTTCCAAACCAGCTTCCCTTCCCCTCAAGCCCATTAAAGTGAACAGAATTTGAGGAACAGGAGAAGGTATCCTCCAGTTCAGCTGTCCTCTTGGCGCCCAATTCACCAGAGCCCATCTGCATGGTATAGCCCTGGCCCGGAGAGAACTGAAGAGATTTCTGCTGGGTAGCCAATGCTTACGCAGCAACAGAGTCAACCTGGGCAGGCAAGATCCTACATAGTCTCTCCCAGGGAGTTAGAAGAAAAAAATATGAGACATTAGCCAAAAAAAAAGTCAATTACTTTTTTAAAGTAGTTTTTTTTAAGGGTACACTAAACAAAACGGAACAGGATAGTAACAAAATTACTGTGCTGCTCTGTCCTTTTCTGAACTCCCTTCTTCTCCTGTTTTTTTAAATTCTTCACTGATTCTCTTTTCTTTTGCTGACTTTTTTTTTTCCCCACTCTATCATTACCCATCAGCCTCCCTCCCAAAAGAGACTTTCCTTTGCAACAAATAAGTGTGGTCAAGCAAAGCAAATCAACCCACTGGCAGAGGCTGAAAATGCATGCCCTCGTTCTGCACCCCCAGTCTGGCACCTCTCTGCCAAGAAACAAGAGGCATGCTTCCCATCAGTCCTCGGAAGCAATGATCAGCCTCTGCATTGCTCAGAATTCTGGAGTCTTTGAAAGTTGATTTCGGTTACATTTATCGTGGCTTTTGTGTGAATTGTTTTCCTGGTTCAGCTCTCTTTCCTCTGTATCAATTCACAAAGAGCATCAGGCATTTAAAGAGGGTGAAATAGAAAAAAAAAACAAACCCAAAACAACTTTTGTTTGCTGACCAGGGAAAAAAAGGAGAAAAATAGAAGAAATTTGCATAGTACAAATGGTTAGTCTTTCTCTTGACATTTCATCAAGTGTTTTATGTCAATCGAGGAGGTGTGACATGTCAGACTCCTGTCTCTCCTGCTGGGTTTGGAAGAGGAAGGGGAAGACAAGGGTTGGTCTGGTAAAGGTATGGTAGCCTTGGAAGAATGGGGAGGGTCCAAGATGGCGTACCGTTCTCAGTCACTTTATAGGAAGCTGCCCTTTGTGAATCGTCCTAAATCTTTTGAGACCTCAGTTCCTGGCCTTCCCATACTACAGATGAGAAGGCCATGTAAATATAATGGAAGGGGGTTTGCTAAATACCTTGCCCCTGTACCCTAATTCCTAGACAGGATAGAACTCAGTCCCTTTACAAATTTAAAGTAAACCCCAGCAAATTGAAACTCTTTTCCTATGTCTCACTTACTTCCATATTGGTAAATCTTCTGAAGGGCAATTCTCTCAAGGCCCCCAAATAAAAAACATGGTCATCCTCAAATCCTTTCTTTTTTCTTCATCAATTCCTTCTTTCTTAATTCCTTGTGTCTTGAATTTCATACCCTTCCTTTACAGCTCCAAAGCTGTCACTCTACCTCAGGCCCCACTTCTCACTTCTAAACAGGACTATGTTAAGAGCTCCTAGATAGACTCTCTCCCTCCAGTCTTTCCCCTCCCCTTCATTCTGCTTGCTACCAGAGACATCTTCCTAAAATGTAGGCCTGGCCAAATGTTCTCTCCTCAAACACCTTCAATGGCTCCCGTTTACCAGCCATATCAAGCCTACACTGTCCTGCTTTGGCCTCCAAAATCTGTGCCTGAAAAGCGTATTTTCTAATACAGTCAATCCTCAGCATTTGCATGCTTAATTTTCATGATTTCAATCATTTGCATGATTTTATTAGTAACTTAATTTTTCCTTACTCAGTGACTATATGCATGGTTATGCGCAGTACTGAAAAAAAAAATGAGAGGCCCAAGGTGCGAATTTATATTTGTAAAAAGGAGTATTGGTAAAAGTGTTTGTGAGTCTGCTCCAGAAAGTCCTAAAATAACCTTTCAAGTGCACAATGAGGGAACTGAAAAAATTGGAAGAGGTTAAGTTTGTGGGTACATGAAATGAGGGTCACTTCCTCTATCCCTTGACCTCTGCCCTCTCACTAGAGCTGGCAGGTCTGAATGAGTGTCCTGCCTCCCTGGCTGCTAGTGCTACTGGGTCCCTGGGCATCCTGCCTCCCTTTCTCATCCTTTCTGCCTGGGGCATGTGCTTTTTATTGGGGTAGAGTTCAAACACAGAGCCAAAAGGAAGATTAAAGATAGCAGGTTCCTTCTTTCTCTTTTTTTACCTTGGGTTCTTCTGACATCACTGCAGGCTCTGCCTCTCTCTGTCCTATCTGGGGATGCCTCTTCTCTCCACTACATTTTATGGAGTATCTCATCAGAATTAATGTTCTGTAATAAACAATTGTATCCAGAAAAGTGTATTTTCAGCATTCTCTAGCAAAAGACTACAATTTTCCAAGGTTGTGGGAACCTAATCTCCTGTTTCCAATGGCTCAATGCTTCAGCATTTGTATTTTTAATTTTGCACTGTTTTCTAGGAAAGTTACCCCTATAAAGGTTGAGAAATGAGTGTATAATCCCCCACATATCTCTGCTCCAACTCAACTGCACATTGCAGAAAAGGCAGCTATAATGTGATTGGAAGGTGACTGGCCTCATCTCTCTTTCATAGCATCCTTAATTTCCTTCACCTCCTAATAGGACTTTTCCTGATCTTCTCCCACTAATTATTTCATATTTACTTCATATAAGCATTGTGTTAATCTATTACCTCTCTAACCCCCTCCCCTACCTCATGAACAGAAGCTCTTTAGGGGAGGTTTTTTTTTTTTTCATATACCCAGGGCCTTGCTCAGTGTCTGACACATATGGGTTTTCAGTCAATGCTCCTTACGCTGAATTAAAATAAATTTGGAATTAAAATAACTTGGGTTTATTTCTGAGATCTGCCATGGAGTAACTTTGTGACCTTGTACAAATCATTTAACCTCTCTGAGACTGAGTTTTCTCTTCTGTCCAATGGTGACCTCCTTCACCAACTGGATCAAGATAAGTGAAATGAACAAATATCTATTAAGTATTCACCAAACCAAGTAGAACAAAGACTGTCCCTGACCTCAAGGAGCTTACTTTCTAAAGAGAAAGAAAACAAACAAAAGAAATTGAAAAGGGGAAGGGATAAGGAGAGAAGAGATGATGTATCCATGGGAGGTATAGTAGAAAAGGTCTGGAGAGTCAGGAATCCAGCCTAGAGAGGAAAGAAGTAGGAATAGAGAGATGGTAGAAGTGCAAGGGTAAGGTAATGGGGTTCACTTCCCCTCTTGCTGGCTGTGGTCATAGAACTCTAATGTATAAACAGAGTAGGTATAGGCTCTGTTCCCTCAAACAAGTGTAAGCAGCTTTCTGAGTCAATAAGCTGGACTGGATGGGATTATGTCCTAAAGTCTGAGGGACTGTGTCCCTGCCTCCCTTACCTAGGGAAAGCACTTTGTACATCCTAAAAGGGTTTATAAATGCTAGCTAATATTATTATTCTTTAACCCCACCTCCCACTTTCCATCTGCTTGGAAAAACTTGCCTTATCAAAACCTTCTTTTCCAACTCTAGCTTGGGATCCATTTCCTCTAGGAAATCTTTCTTCTCCTGGCTCCCTTTCTTTTCCCTTTCCCCTCAGACTCCAGCAATCTCTCCATTAAAATTCTACAGAATATATGCAATTATATTCTATTTGGTGCCCCCCCTCAATATAATGCAATAAAACAAAATTTTACTGAATAACTACTGTGTACAGAGCACTGTACTGGGCATTCGGGTGATAACAACATTCGAATAAAACAATCATGGCCCTCATTGACCTTATGATTTGTTAGGGAGAGAGATAACAGACATAGATATGGATATATAGGTATCATACACATAGGGCTGCTAAGTGGTACAGTGGATAGAACACTAAACTTGGAATCTGGAAGACTCATCTTTCTGAGTTCAAATCTGGCCTCAGACTCTCCCTAGCTGTTTTACCCTGGGCAAGTCACTTTACCCAGTCTGCTTCAGATTCCTCATCTGTAAAATGAGCTGGAGAAATCATTCCAGTTTTACCAAGAAAACCCCAAATGAGGTCACAAAAAGTCAGACTTGACCCAACGACAAAAATCATATACATAGATGATACCTGAGTACATTGGAGAATCACAAGTGATTGTGTTTGCAATATCACATGTGTGGAATGGGAGTAGTGTCTCTGTGTCCTCCCATATGGAGGCCGTGGTCCCTGAGTGTGGAGACTGGGCCCTTCACTTATCTCTCCTCACACCACTCCTGAACAGTGTCCTCCCAGATGGAGGCCGTGGTCCCTGAGTGTGGAGACTGGGCCCTTCACTTATCTCTCCTCACACCACTCCTGAACACATTGTTAGGCTCATAAGAGAATCATAAAAGGATTTCACAGGTTCCCTACTCTAGCCTTGCTCTGCCCCATCATTTTACAGGTGAGGCAACTGAAGTGCATAGCAGTGAAGGTAAGTTATCCACCTGAGGTCATGGATAGTAAGCATCAGAAGTAAGATATGAACCCAGGTCCTCCTACTCCAGATCATTTGGTGCTTTTCCTTATGCACTTACTCAGTAGAGATTTGTTGACTGAATGATGGAAGCCAGGGATACTACTTCTCCTCTCCTCTCTCCCCTACCCTGTCCCTTTCTCTTTCCTCTTCTCTCCCTCTCTTTTTCTCTCTCCTCTCCTCTTTTCTTCCCTACTCTTTCCCTTCTTCTACTCTTCCACCCATAGTGCCTAGCATTGTGCTGTACTCTCCAGTGGTGCTCAGTAAACTACTTAGGATGAAATTATACTGGAATATCTGGATACTGGAGGAATATCTCTCATCTCTCCTGACATTGATTTCTAGTGAGAGAGGAGTTGAAATCAAAGGGTATATGGTGGTGCACAGGGTATATTGAGTCTGAGGGGAAGTTGACCCCATGTCTAGGAGGAGTCATATGCCAGTTAGTCCATTGAGGGGCAGAGAGACAGAGGTGAAGTCTTAGGCACTGGAGCCCAATATTTGCCACCTCCCCCTCCTCACCTCCCACCCTGGATACATTCCAAAGAGTCTCTTTTCCCTACCAGGTGGTATAGCTATAATTGCAAGACTTAACAGTCCCACTCAGCAGGTAGATAATTGCCTTCTCTCACAAACTCAATTGCAGAAAGGATTTTAAGAACAAAACAGGACCTAACGAAACAACAGCCTCCCCTCACCTTGTACAAAAACAAACACTTCCCAAATGGAGCTTTCACTGCCCTCCCACCCCCATTCCCGATTCAGTTCTCTTAACTCAGTACTCAGCTCAGCTTCCGCCAGAATGCCTGGAGTGACTTAACAATTTTAATGGGAGGTTATTGGATGGGGAACACTCACTGCATGGGGAACCAGCAGACCCCGAGTCTAACCTTGGCTCTTGTTGTTCAGCCACTTTCAGTTATGTCTGACTCTTTGTGACCCCATTTGGGGTTTCCTTGGCAAAGATAGAGCCGTAATTTGTCATTTCCTTCTCCGGCTCATTTTGCTTTACAGATGGGGAAACTGAGGCAAACAGGGTTAAGTGCCTTGCCAGGGGTCACACAACTGATAAGTGTCTGAGGCCAGATTTGAACTCAAGAAGATGAGTCCTGACTCTAAGCCTAGCAATCTATCCACTGAGTTACCTATCCACTCTACCCCCTGCCCTAGTCTTGATTCTTTGGACCAACTCCTAATGTGACTTTGGGTATATCAGAAATATTGTGAAGTTCAAATGGAATAATGGATGTAAAGCACTTTGAAAACCTTAAAGGACTATGGCTATTATTATTATAATTAATTATTATCACCTGGTCTCCATTCTGATGATGACTTTATTACTGAGACGTCTACTGCATTCCTGCTGAACTCAAGCAATGTTTATAGAGCAATCCATAGGTGTGTTTATTTAACAGCTAGGCTCTCTGGGGGAAAAGTGTGTGTGTGTGTGTGTAGAGGTATATATGTGTGTATATATGTGTGTGTGTGTGTATGTAAATATGCACATATACATATGCAAACATACACACTTTCAAGTTTAAATTGTATTAACACTTTCTTAGGTCTAGACAATCAACAGAACAATGACTCCAGCCCTGATTTGTAGTGGTTTCTGATTCCTGAGGCTCAAATACTCACCCTGAAAATTTGGTAAAAGTTGGTCCAGTATATGCGTAAGTAAGCCCCTTCTTTTCTTTGGGACTTGGTTTCAATTGTCATCTATAACACAAATGGATGAAGAGGACTGAATGGTTAACCTTATGGAGTTTTCTAATGAGAAAACAAGATCCAAGCATAACAGAATCATAGGATGTCAGAGGTAAAAGAGCTCTTAGAATTCTCTTAGTCTGGAATGCTCATTTCACAGAGAAAGAAACCAAAACCAAGAGATGTACTCACAAAAAAGACATTATGGGTGTCAGTCAACAAGCACCTACTATGTATTTATCATGTTCCAGACACTGAAGCAAACATAGTCTCTGCCCTCAAGGAAAATATATTCTAATGGAAGAGATAACATGTGAATAACTAGGTATATTGAAGATATGTACAGAATAGATGGAAAGCGATCTAAGAGGAAGGTGTTGGAAGCTGGGGGGTTCAGGGGAGGATTCCTGTAGAAGGTGGGACTTCAGTTGAGTCTTGAAGGAACCTAGGGAAACAAAAAGAAGGAAGTGAGGGAAGAGAGCATTTTAGGCACTGGGCATAGCTAATGCAAAGCAGGGAGAGAGGAGATAGATAAAGTGTTGACAGTGAATAAATTATAAGTAGGTCAGGGTCCCTGTATGGGAATTGTATGTAAGAAGACTGGAAAAGTAGGATTATGAAAAAAATTTAAATGTCAAATAGTGGAGTTTATTTTTGATACTGTAGCAAATAGGGAAAGGCAGCTAGGTGGCTCAGTAGATACCTGGAAAATGGATCCAGGAGAGATAATTAAAAAAATTTTGGACTACCTGAAAGCTGTGATCAAAAAAAAAAAGAGTATAGACATTATCTTTCAAGAAATTAGCAAGGAAAACTGCCCTGATATTCTACAACCAGAAGGTAAAAGAGACATGGAAAGAATCCACTGACCACTTCCCAAAATAGATCCCCAAAGATGGCAGAATCCCATAGCAGACAGAGTATGGCAGATTTTCCAGCCCAAGACAGCCAAGAAGGTCGACAGGAAGGATCAGTTACATGGGGCTGGGGAAGCGCAGAGTACACAAGCTGCACCAGCACAGACCCAGCCATAGCAGAGCAGAGCTGGAAATACTGGAGCCAGACTGAGGAAGAAGCAGTAGTATGAATTCTCAAAGATGTCAGCACAGGAAGGGAGTTCAGCAGAACTGAGTGAGAGAGAAGCACAGGACCCCTGGTAACAGCAGCACCACTCCTGAGACTATCAGCCCATAGATTAAATGTTTGAAAGTCACCTACTTTTGAGAGCCAAGATGGTGGAGTAAACAGTAAGTGCTCTTACCCTCCCCTTGGTTACCTTGAAAAATTCAGAGAATACTGCCCCAGGAAAAATCCTGGAATAATGGAATCAGCCAAAGGGGTGAACAGTCTCAGCTCGAGAGGCTAGGGAGATCATTAAGGAGAGTTCCTTTTGCTGGGGCTGAAGGAGATCAGTGAAGGACCAGAGCTGCCCCATACAGCCTCACCTCAGTGAACCAGGAGGAGATTCTGAGCCCCAGGGGAGGAGATCCCATAAGCACCAACACCAGGACCTTGGGTGTGCCTTAGCACAGCCAGTGGAATTGGGCAGACATCAGAGAAGAAGGGGGTTCACCAGCCACTAAGCCTGCCTGTGCTCTAGCTCAGGGAAGGAGATCTCCTACAGATAGACCAACCCTCCCCAACACCTCACATAGTAAGCTTCAGGGTAACCCTTGGGAAATTCAGAAAGACTTCATCTGGCCTTTGCCTTGGCACACCAGCCAGCTCAGCGCCAGGTAAACTGCAGTATTCTAGCTTCTAGCTGAAAGAACCAGAGGCCACAACATACAAAGCTTCAAGTTCTCAGCACAAGAAATGTGGGACAGAGTCCCCTGTGCCCCAGAAGTAGACGTATACTTTAAAAGTCAGGAAAAAGGCAATTGTCATGAGCAAGAAGCAAAACAGAAAAGCAAAGACCATAGAATCATACTATGGGGACAAAGACCATAATATGAATACAGAATAGGTCAGCACTGAGACTGAGGTATTGGAATATGATATTTCATAAGGCAAAGGAACTTGGACTACAACCCAGGATCAATTACCCAGCAAAATTGAGCACAATATTTCAGGTAAGGAGATGGACATTCAATGAAATAAGAGATTTCCACACCTTCCTGATGAAAAGGCCAGAGCTCAATAGAAAATTTGATCTTCAAATACAAGACTCAAGAGAGGCATAAGAAGATAAACAGGGGGAAAAACCAACTTATTCAATATGGGCAAACTGTTTACATCCCTGTATGGGAGAATGATGCTTGCTACTCTTGAGAATTGTATATTTATTATGGCATTTAGAAGGGATGGTTACGGTTGTTGTCATCCGTTCTCAAAGAGGACCAAAATGACATCACCATGATAAAGTGAAGTTTCAGTGTGTCCGACTGTGGCTGATCAGACCAATACAAGCTCAGAATGCTCTACCACTGATTGGGCACAGATAGTCTGTGTGAACATTTGGGGTGGTTACTCCAAATTTGAGC
The DNA here is from genome assembly GCA_023548195.1 of Bettongia penicillata ogilbyi. NCBI lineage: Eukaryota > Metazoa > Chordata > Mammalia > Diprotodontia > Potoroidae > Bettongia > Bettongia penicillata. The sequence goes on along the minus strand of JAJHZJ010000885.1, from coordinate 293,658 downwards.
ATTCTACGTTTCCTTTGTGCTGTTTCAATTCTGCTTTGCCCATAGAGCACAGCAACTTTTCTGATGTGAGCATACCAAGCTGAGTGGTCCTGTACCAGTGTCTCCCATGTTGCACAGTCAAATCCAAAGTTCTTGAAAGAGATCTTGAGAGGGTCCTTGTATTGCTTCTTCAGACCACCATGTGATTACCTGCCCTGTGTGAGTTCTCCATAAAATAATCTTTTTGGCAAGCATGAATTTTGCATTTGAACAACACGGCCAATCCATCGAAGTTGCATTCTTGGAAGAGATAGAATGAGCCAAATTTACAAGAATAGAAGTCATTTCCCAACTGATAAATGGTCAAAAGATACAAACAGACCGTTTTCAGAGGAAGAAATTAAAGTTATCTATAGTCATATGAAAAAATACTCTAAATCACTATTGATTAGAGAGATGTAAATCAAAACAGCTCCAAGGTACAACATCATACCTATCATATTGGCTAACATGACAAAACAGGAAGATGATAAATGTTGGAGAAGATGTGGGAGAGTTGGAACACTAATTCATTGTTGGTGGAGCTGTGATCTGATCCAACCATTCTGGAGAGCAATTTGGAACTATGCCCAAAAGGTTACATGTGCATACCCTTTGACTCAGCAATATCACTTCTAGGACTATATCCTAAAGAGATCATAAAAATGGGAAAGGGTCCCACATGTACAAAAATATTTATAGCAACTCTCTTTGTGGTGACCAAACCTGGAAATCCATGGGATGCCCATCAATTACGGAATAGCTGAACAAGTTGTGGTATATGAATGTAATGGAATTCTATTGTGCTATAAGAAATGATGAACAGATGGACTTCAGAAAAACCTGGAAAGACTTATATGAACTGATGCTGAGTCAAATGAGGAGAACCATGAGAACATTATACACAGTAACTGCCACAGTATGTCAGGACTCCTCATAGACTAAGCAATGCAAGAACGTAAAACAGTCCCAAAGGACTCTTGAGGCAAAATGCTCTCTGCATTCAGAGAAAGAAATATGGAATCAGAATGAAGAATGAAGCAGACTATTTTCTTTTTTTTTTAATTTTAAATTTTTTTAATTTTATTTATTTATTTAATTTTTTACATTCCTTTTCACAAATTTTTGGGTTCCAAATTTTCTCCCCTTTTATCCCCTCCCCCCACCCCAATACCCCAAGCAATCTAATTTTCCCTATCTCCAATCTGTCCTCTCTTCTGTCATCCCTCCCTTCTCTTGTCTCCATCTTCTCTTTTCTCCTGTAGGGCCAGATGACTTTCTATTCCTCATTAACTGTATGTATTCTTTCCTAGTTGCAACAACAATACTAAACAGTTGTTCCTAAAACTTTGAGTTCCAAATTCTCCCCATCCCTCCCTCCCCACCCATTCCCTTTGGGAAGGCAGGCAATTCAATATAGGCCATATCTGTGTAGTTTTGCCAATGACCTCCCTGATAGTCGTGTTGTGTAAGACTAACTGGATTACCATCCCTCCTAACCAGCCCCTCATTGTTTCTCTTCTGTCTCTTGATCCTGTCCCTCCCCAAGTGTTGACTTCAAATTGCTCCCTCCCCCTTTGCCCTCCCCTCCATCATCCCTCCCCTTGCAATATCTCCTTCTCCCCCACTTTCTTATACTGTAAGATAGGTTTTCATACCAAAATGAGTGTGCATTTCACTCCTTCGTTTAGTCAAATGTGATGAGGGTAAACTTCTTGTTTTTTTTTCCTCAGCTCTCCTCTTTATCCCTCCACTAAGAAAAACTCCTACCTGCCTCTTAAATGACATATAGTTACCCCCTTCCCTTTCCCTCTCTTTCCTCCCCCTACATTTCTCTCTCACCATTTACCTTAGTTTCTTTTAAGATATGGTCCCATCCTATTCAGTTCAATCTGTGCTCTCTATCTCTGTGTGTGCATGTGTGTATGTTTGTGCATGCGTGTACATGTGTATGTGTGGTCCCACCAACTACCCAGATACTGAAAAGTTTTAAGAGTTAGAAATATTGTCTTTCCCTGTATGAATGTAAACAGTTCACTTCTGGTAAGTCCCTTAAGACTTCTCTTTGCTGTTTCCTTTTTCATGCTTCTTCTCATTGTTGTGTTTGAAAGTCAAATTTTCTTTTCAGCTCTGGTCTTTTCATTAAGAATGATTGAAAGTCCTCTGTTTCATTGAAAGACCATATTTTCCCTTGAAGTATTATACTCAATTTAGCTGGGTAGGTGATTCTTGGTTTGAGTCCTAGTTCCTTTGCCTTCTGGAATATCCTATTCCACGCCCTTCGATCCCTTAATGTAGAAGCTGCTAGATCTTGGGTTATCCTGATTGTATTTCCACAGTACTGGAATTGTTTCTTTCTAGCTGCTTGTAAGATTTTTTCCTTGAGCTGGGAGTTCTGGAATTTGTCCACAATGTTCCTAGGAGTTTCTCTTTTTGGATCTCTTTCAGGTGGTGATCAATGGATTCTTTCAATACTTATTTTGCCCTCTGGTTGTAGAATGTCAGGGCAGTTTTCCTTGATAATTTCATGGAAGATGATGTCTAGGCTCTTTTTTTGATCATGGCTTTCAGGTAGTCCCATAATTTTTAAATTGTCTCTCCTGGATCTATTTTCCAGGTCAGTTGTTTTTCCCATGAGATATTTCACATTCTCTTCCATTTTTTCGTTCTTTTGGTTTTGTTTGGTGATTTCTTGGTTTCTCATAAAGTCATTAGACTCCATCTGTTCCATTCTAATTTTGAGAGAACTATTAAATTCAGTGAGCTTTTGAGCCTCTTTTTCCATTTGGCTCATTCTGCTTTTGAAAGCATTCTTCTCCTCATTGGCTTTTTGAACCTCCTTTGCCAATTGGGTGAGCCTATTTTTCAAGGTGTTAATTTCCTCAGCATTTTTTTGGGTCTCCTTTACCAAGGTATTGACCCGTTTTTCATACTTTTCTTGTATCTCTCTCATTTGTCTTTCCCAGTTTTTCCTCCACCTGTCTAACTTGCTTTTCAAAATCCTTTTTGAGCTCTTCCAGGGCGTGAGCCCACCTGCCACCCCCCTGCGGTGTCTGGGGTACTGAGGCCCTGCCCTCCACATCTTTTGCTGATGGCAAGGATACGTCCTCGTCATCAGATGTGAAGGTCGGGATCATTTGCATTTGTTGGAAAAAACTCTCTAAAGTCTTATTTTTCTTCCCTTTTCTAGGCATTTTCCCAGCCAGTTACTTGACTTCTGAGATTCCTTTCCACCCCCGCCTGGATCCACCCAGCTAGTGCTTGGCCTCTGAGATTTATATGGGCTTTCCTCCTGCCGGCTGTCAATCAGTGAGCTTTAGTTCAGGTGCTGGGGTGGGGGCAGGGCCGCCTCCCAGGCTCGGATCCCTCAGGGGCTTTATGTAGAGACTTTCAGGAATGGAGCAGGTGGGGGTGGGGTGGGGGGCCCGCCTCCCAGGCCCAGTTCCCTCAGGGGCTTTAAGCAGAAGCCTTCAGTAATAGAGCGGGGTGGGGACAGGGCCATCTCCCAGGCTCAGCTCCCTCAGGTTTTATGGAGGAATCTTCTGTAATGAAGATCCCGCCTGCTGCTGGGGGATTCCTGAGTCCCAGTCCGCTGCCGCCTCAGCCGGCCGCCCACACCTCTGCCTCCGCTGCTTCCTGTCCCCATCTCTGCCAACACCGCTTCCTCCCGAGGGGCCCGAGTCACGGAGACGCCCTACTCCCCCTCTCCTCCAGCCCGACCTTCTCTCTCACTGACCTGTAGCTTCTGTGGGCGGAGGGACTTTCCCGGCTGCCAGAGCTTCAGTCTCTGAAGCCTGCTCGGATCAGCTTCTCTGGGGCCGTGGCCAGGGCAGCGTTGGGGGTGGGGTCTACTTTCCGGGGTGCGACGGACCCTGGGGAAGGGTCTCCAGGGCTCCCTGGAACGGAAATCTCTTCCACTCTGTTTCTGCACACCTTGTATTGACCCAGAAGTTATGGGGGACTCTTTTTACATTAATTCTATGGGTTTTGGTTTCAGAGCTCGTAAATGTGCGTCCTTCTACTCCGCCATATTGGCTCCGCCCCCCGACTATTTTCTTATCTAAAAAAAAAAGAGATTCCCAAAGGAAAACTCCTAGGAATATTGTAGCCAAATTCCAGAGTTCCCAGGTCAAGGAGAAAATATTGCAAGCAGCCAGAGAGAAGCAGTACTGTGGAAACATAATCAGGATAGCATGAAATTTAGCAGCTTCTACACTAAGAAATTGGAGGGCTTGGAAAATGATATTCCAGAGGTCAAAGGAGGTAGGATTAAATCAAGAATCACTTTCTCAATAAAACTAAGTAAGTATAATACTTCAGGAGAAAAACTGGAACTTCAATGAAATAGAGGACTTCCTAGCATTCTTGTTGAAAATACCAGAGCTGAATAGAAAATTTGACTTTCAAATACAAGAATCAAGAGAAGCATTAAAAGGTAAATGAGAAAGAGAAACCATAAGGGACTTACTAAAGTTGAATTGATTTTATTCCTACGTGGAAAGATGATATTTGTATCTCCTGAGACTTTACTCAGTATTAGGATAGTTGGTGGGAATATATATATATATATATATATATATATATATATATATATATATATATATAGATAGATAGATAGATAGATAGATAGATAGATAGATAATGTTTAATATCATTTTTGACTTCTAATAAGGGCAAAAGCCTGAACTAATCAATCAAACTGCTTTGTTTTGCTATGAAAATATTCTTTTCTGTGTCAGCAGTTTCAAAGACCTGGTTGTGATAGGATGCCTACAACCAGAATGGTAGGATTTTTCTTATTTTGATATGCAGAGACAGAGGAAAACAGACATCCAGGATCTTAATTTCCAACTGACTCCACCTTGTTAATTGTTTTCTCTCACCGAATTTACAACTTATACAATTAAGAAAATTCCTTTCTCATGGTAAAGTGTATTTAAGGCTGGTCATACTTCCATCAGGCAGTCAGAGGTTTTCCTTCTGGCTCTATGGCCATGTAACTGCTAACTTTAAGGGAATAAACAATATTCATTTAGCCCTGGTTGCTTTTTTTAACTAAACTTCCAGGTCCACTACATATTTATATCTATATCTACATCTATCTATATCTATATTTATCTATCTATCTATCTATCTCTATCTATCTATCTATCTATCTATCTATCTATCTATCTATCTATCTATCTATCTATCTATCTATCTATCTATCCACAGAAGGAGGGCACAGGATGAGCTGAATATAAAGGGTTGATATCTAAATGTTGAGAGGAATGTTCTAGGAGAAAGAGAAAGGGAGATGCAGAATGTAGTAAATCATCTCACATAAAAGAGTCAAGAAAGAGCTTTTACAATGGAGGGGAAGAAGATGAAGATGAGAGGGAATAAGTGAGCCTTCCTTTCATCAGATTTGGCTTCAGGATGGAATAACATATACACTCAAATGGGTTTGGAAGTTTATCTTATCCTACAGAAAAGCAGAGGGGAAGGGGGATAAGAGAGAGGTGGCAATAGAATGGATGGCGAATTGGGGGAAGGGTTAATTGGGAAGCAAACACTTTGGTTTGGGACAGGTCGAAGGAGCGAATAGAGGATAGAGGGAAATATAGCTAATCTTTCACAGCATGACTGTTATGGAAGTGTTTTACATAACAATACATATATAACATATATTATATTGCTTGACTTCTCAATGAGAGTGGGTGGCCAGGGAGAAGAGAGAGAGTGTGGAACTCTAAGCTTTAAAAATGAATTAAAAAATTGTTTTTACATGCAACTAGGAAATAAGATATATAGGCAAAATAGAAATCTATTTTGCCCTACAGGAAAAAAGAAGGGAAGGGGATAAGAGGGCAGGACAGTGATAGAAGGGAGGATATATTGGAGGAAAGGGTAATCAGAATACATGCTATACTGGGGTGGGGGAGGGGCATGATGGGGAGAAATTTTGAAATTGAACATTTTGTGGAAATGAATCTTAAAAAAATGAAAATAAATAATTTTTTAAAAAGAAAACCCTATGCATGGATAACATTGGTGTACTATGATCTGCAGGGTCATGAAGAGTTGGACATGACTGAACAGCAAATAAGGAACCACTGGAACTCATCTTTGGAGGGGATAAGAGCGGAAGGCATGACATGGTCAGAACTGTAGACAGAAAAGAACTGAAGACCGAAGAACTATATAGTCTGAAGAACTATAGACAAAAAAGTCAATTTGAGAGTCAAGTTTACTGGAATGGGGAGATATTTGAGGAGACAAGTTATGAGTGTTATACAATCTGGGTGATGGATGATGAGATCCTGAGCCAGGGTTATGACTGCATGAATAGAAAGAATATATAAGAGAAATGTTCTGAAGGCAGAAATAAGGTGTAGCAATCAATTTCTCCATTTATTCATTTCCTATGACCTACTCATCTACCCTATATACACTGGTGGTCATACATCCTTGATCTTGCTGTCCTCTACAAATGTACCACTTCTCTGCTCATGAAGTCTGACATTCTCTTATCTGATCCCAAGCCGTTGTCATTCCACATCTACTTCTCTCTTGCAACCTCAACCCATTTAAGTTCATTCCAAGGTCATCACTCCTATCCTGGCTAAATTCTCCTCTTTTCTCCATCTTGACCTCATGATGAACCACTTTAGCTCTCCATTGTTCTCTTGAATCCCTTTCCCTCCCTCCTATAGCCAATCTTGACCAGCCAAACTTCAGCCCTGGGTCACTCGCACCATGCATGATACTTTTGCTCCTACTTGTGCATTACTGAACAAAGCTAGAGAAAATAACTAAATGGTCCTGAGTGGATCTACTACAAATTAATGTTACATAATCTCAACTGGGTCTGCAAAGCAATCCTTTTACATCTCCCTGAATGACTTACTATCCCATTCATCACAGAGACTTTTTCAAATGTTTTCATCTCTCCCTGAACCTCCCATAGCTCCCTCTCTCCCCATCCCCAGAATTACCCAACTAAGAACTTTGCTTCTTATTTCACTGACAAAATTGAGACTATTCACTAAGAACTTCTTTTTTTCCCCTCATCTTCCATCTCCCAGATGTCTTCTGCTACCTCCTGTCACACGTGATGAATTGACCCTTCCACTTGCTAAGGCAAATCTATCTACTTGTACATAATTCTTTCTTTATCTTTGTCTAGTAAAAAACAATATTTCAAATGCTATCCCCCTGATATATCTCCTCTAATTCAAATTCTGGGCCCAGTTCATTGTTTAACCTCAGTATCTGTCTAAGTAAAGACAAATAGGGAAGCTTTCCCATATATATTTTCTCTATCTCTCTAGCAGTGGATATGACTTGTTTGAAGATCCAACAAAGGAGACTGAGAAGGAGCAGTCAGCTAGGCAATAGAACCAGGAAAGAGCCTTTCTTCTCTCAAAGATTGCCTCTTCTATCATCTCCCCTCTCTCATCCATCTTTAATTTTTCCTTCTCTACTGGCTGTCTCCCTATCATTTACAAACATGACCATGTCTCCTCCATCCTCAAAAAACCCATTCATATGTATCCAATAGCTGTTGGATCATTACTATTGCCTTTTTTTGGTTAATACAAGATAAGGCCATCTACAATAGGTGCCTCCACTTCCTCTCTTCTCACTATCTTCTTAATTCTCAAGTCTTATGTCTGACCTCATCATTCAACTGAAACCATTCTTTCTGAAGTTACCAGTAATCTCTTAATTGCCAAATCTAATGGCCTTTTCTCAATTTTTATCATGCTTACTCTCTCTGCAGCCTTTGACAGCATCAGTCACCTTCTCCACCTTGACACTCTCTCTTCTCTAGGTTTTTGTAACATGGCTTTTTCCTGGTTCTCCTGCCTAGCTGACTGCTCCTTCTCAATCTCCTTTGTTGGATCTTTATCCAAGTCATATCCACTACTAGATAGATAGAGAAATTATATATAGGAAGGTTTTCCTATTTGTCTTTATTTAGACAGATATTGAGGTTCAACAATGAGCTGGGTCCAAAATTTGAATTAGAGGAGATACATTGGTGTGACAGCATTTGGAACATTGTCTTTTACTAGATAAAGACATCTATCTAGAATTATTTATCTAGATAGAAGCCTTTTGTCTGTCTGTCTATCTATCTATCTATCTATCTATCTATCTATCTATCTATCTATCTATCTATCTATCTATCTATCTCCTTCATTTTCTTGCTATAGTCTGGGCAATTGGCATTCTTTTTCCATAGTCATGTGTCACCTACTTTTTATAGAGGGTGAAAAACAGTATGGGTATTCTTTATCCTCTAGAATGTAAATTTTTTGATGGTAGGAAGTATTTCCTTGTCTTTGGATTCCTAGCATTTTATATAGTTCTTTACACAATGTCTTGAACTTAATAGGACCTTAATTTTCCTTTTTAATTTATCTGTAGAGAATTCTTTTTCCATTTGGACTTGGCAGGAAATCCCTTTAGGACAGTGACATACACCTTTGATGAATATATATCTTGTTCCTTTATACATATTTTTAATATTAGTAGCCAAAGTTAAAACAAAAACAAACTTACCTCTGTTTTTGCATCTATCAAAGAATCTTCTTGTATTCTCATACAAAAATATATGGGGAGTATATTCTCATATACGCATGCATATATGTATCTAGGGAAAAGCACCCTGTTGGAGAAGAGCCTCCAGGACTGTGATTTTTTTTTTACCAAATCAAAACCTTTTTATGATTAAAAAACAAAATAATCAAAAAAGACAGCAAGATCTGGCATTTTCTCTGTATCTCTCAGTCAACTGTACTATAAAGATGGAGCCACTTGTAGAAAGCTATGAAAAAATGGGTCTGTTCCCTTTTCATGTTTTCATCAAAGGGTAAAATAGTTACAATTTTCATAAGGATTTTTATGGAGATGAGGAATAAGTCAAGGCACCAACCACTGAACTAATTGGCAGGGATGCAAAAGTGGGGGAAAGAGCTCTGCTCTCAAGGACCTCCCAGCTTAATGAATTTGATGGCATGTCTATAGAACTTTAAGGTTTGCAATATACTTCGCAAATGTTATTTCATTTTATCCTTAGCAGGTAGATGCTATTATTATTTCCATTTTACAGATTTGGAAACTGAGGCACATGGGGTTAAGTGATTTGCCCAGGATCACATAACTAGTGATGAAGGCCACATCTGAACTTGGGTCTTCTTCACTCCAAGCCAGTGCTCTATCCACTCTTCTATCTAAAGGAGAAATGTGGATGTGTACTTCCAAACTTTTTCTTTTTACTACTGTTTACGATTTTTAAAATCCTTTATAAATATGTACTGAAAATAAGTCCCTGAGTATGTGCTGCCTGTGCAGAGATTTTTCATGTGTATTTGATCAGCCATTGTTTTCAACTTTAAGTGTTGTTTCTACTTTCTCATTTGTATTTACTATGTGTATATATGTGTGTGTTTTGTGTATGTGTATATATATGAAATATACCTATATATACATACACATGACCATTAATATGAAGAGCCTAGAGTTAATGTCAGACAATTCTGGAGGAGGAGGAGGAGGAGGAGGAGGAGGAGAAGGAAATCATTCTTGGCTGCTATGGTTAAGTAAAGCATCTAGGAGATGACAAAACCTCAGGATCTTAGGTTTAGAATTGCAAAGGACTTTCAAGGTCATCTAGATCAATCTCCTCATTTTACAGCTGAGGACACTGAGGCCAACAGAGTCCATGACTTGTTCAAGATCACATACATAGTAAGTTACCAACAGAGGCAAGATTTGAACCTAAGGCTTCTGAGTCCAAAGATTCCTCTTTCCACTGTACTGCATTGACTGAAGCTAGAATTTGAAGGATGGAAAGGATTTGGATCAGAGAGCAGAAAGGATGATGTTCCAAGCAGGAGAAATAGCATACACAAAGGTATGTTTAAGAAAACTGGTCTGACGTGTTGAGGGGTAATATAAGGGAGTTGCTAGGTCTGGTCTTGTTAAAAGATTGACTACTGCTCCCATAGCAATTATTTTGCTCCCATTGCACACAGCAAGCATATATTAAGTGCTCATCATGTACTAAGAATGGACATCTAGGTAGCACAATTAATAGGGCACTGGCTTTGGAGACAGGAAGATCTTCCTGAGTTCAAATCTGACCTCAGAAACTTATTAGCTGTTTGACTCTGGGCAAGTCACTTAATCCTGTTTGCCTCAATTTCCTCATCTGCAAAATGAACTGGAGAAGCAAATGGCAAACCACTTCACTCTCTCTGCTAAGAAAATCCTAAAATAGGGTTACAAAGAGCCAGACGCAACTGAACAACAAGAAACGTGCTAAGACTCATAAAAGTAACAAATAAAAATTCTCCCGGTGAAAGAGACAGAAACATCTACTTCGTTAATTTCCAAGAAAGTCTACAGTGCTACTGTCTTCCTTTAATACCCCAGGATCCTAACCAGAGTTAGGTTATAAATGTCTTTTTTATGTGTCATTGAATTGTGTCACATCATGGGACAACTGCATCTTACATCTTGTTTCTGACATCAATCTGTTGTTGTTTTTGTGTCGTTCCATAAAAAGAGTTCAGCTGACAGAGTACGAAATTGTCAGCAGTGAGATTTCTCCTCTAACCTAACGGTTCTTATCCCCAGAGCCCTTTTATTAATTTGGAACACATGCTTCCTAGAGACTAACAGACTTTGTACCTCAGGACAAAGTTTCTGATTTTGGGGCATTTTGTGAGCTCCTCTCATATAATTCTGCTACTTCTTAACTGTATGACACTGGTTAGTCTATTTTACCTTCCTGAGTCTCAATTTCCTCTTCCGTAAAATGAGGGAGGGAAATAAGTCAATAATTTCACAAATATTTATTAAGCTCTGCTATGTGCAAGGCAAAAAGGAAATATTCCCTGCTCACATGGCTTTTCTATCCTACTGGGGACAAGAAGAATATAAAATATAGAGTTATAGATGATAGAGACATAGATAAATAGATGGACAGAGAGATAGACCAGACAGACAGACACATAGACAGACAGACAGACAGACAGACAGACAGACAGACAGACAGATAGATAGATAGATAGATAGATAGATAGATAGATAGATAGATAGATAGATAGACAGATGGATGGATGGACAGACAGACTAGATACACAGACAGACACAGATAGATTGACATATAAATTGATAGATATATGGATGGATAGATAGATAGACTAGACAGACAGATTGACACACAGACAGAAAGACATAGAAAGATAGATATAGATACACAGACATGCTACATAGAGAGGTAGACTAGACACACGGACACACATAGAAAGACAGATGGATGGATAGAGATAGAGATAGACTAGACGCACAGATGGATGGATGGATAGAGATAGAGATAGACTAGACGCACAGATAGACACACTAGATATATACACAGACAGACACAGGCAGACGTACATGTACATACACAGAATATACAAAGTAATGCAGATAATTTTAAGAGGGAGATAGACCATTAATAACGGCGAGAGCTTTACAAAAGCTTTCTGCAGAGCCAGACTTTGAAGGAAGCTAAGAATCATACAGAATGGTGACTGGGAAGCAGGACTTTCTAGGCACAGTAGTCCACCAATGCAAAGGTGTGGAATTACGAGAGGGAATATCTTGTATGGGCGTCAGATGGGCTGGATAGACGGAAATGGTGAGCACAACACGAGAAACTGTAGCCCTCCTGCTTGCTTTCACATTCTGTGATTCTAGTTCACAGTAAGGTAGGTTGGGCAAGGGGGTATCAGGTACCTAATCCAGTGTGAGGAGGATTGGGAAATATCTATGATTTCCTGGATAATTACTGTCTTCAATCACCCTCTAAGCACCGACTGTGTCTGATGCAAAAGAATGTCTCTCTCTGTGAGAGGGCAGGCCTTATTCATGGTAATATTTGACAAACGTAACACATTTGCACTGTGATATTTCTTCAAAGTCATTTTCCGTAGTGATCCTTCCCCATCAGGACAAGCACTTCCCTTTTGCCAGCTGCCAATGGCAAAGAAGTTACAAATTGCCTGCCATTCCTGGGCTGCCCTCGCTCTCTTTCAGAGCTATTCCCTTGTTGGCAATATTAATATTTCTTTTTGAGTTCATGCACAGCTAGTGTTGCTAACTCTTCAGAATCCTTCCCCATTCATTTTCTCTTAATCCTGAACAATGAGGTGTAAGGGGAAAAACACTGGTCCAAGGCTCAGCAGGCCTGGTTTAAGTCATGAGTCTGCCACTGACTCACTATATGACCCTAGATGAATTGCTTCATGTCCATGGGCATGCCTTTCACCAATTAGAAAATGGGGATAGGAATATCTGCCCTACTCCTTTATAAGGTTAAAATATGTTTGGAAAAGTATACACAGTAATATCTCACAAGATCCTAGATTGAGAACTGGAAAGGATCTTAGGGCCCATCCGACTCAACCTTTTTATTTTGCAGATATGGAAATTGAGGCTCAGAGAAGGAAAACCATTTGCCTTAGGTCACATAGACAGGAAAAAGCTGAGCAGGAATTCGAACCCAGGCTCTCTGACTTCAGAGTTATTGACCTTTCCACAGTGTTTCATGTCTTCCTCTTAGTCTCTCAACTACCCTGCAAGGAAGGCAGAGCAGGAGTCATTATTCTCAGATTATGGATGAGAAAGTTCATTTACAAAAAGTAAATGTCACCAAGTATGAAATCACATATCTGAAAAGGATCTCTAGAGATCATCCCATCAGTCCTCCTGCTCTGGGACAGTACCACATTTAAACAGCATCCAGACAGATAAGAATCTATCCCATTTAAAGACCACCAGAAATGGAGATTCCACAATTTCCCTGTGTGACACTCGTAAGAACCCACAAATCATACTATTAGGAGACTTGAGGTCTCCAGATAGAATATGAGGGTGGGAGAGGTTATTGATGCTACCACAGAGTAAATTACCATTAATGTTGCAATGGGTACCCAGATTATTCCTGTAGGTATCTACACATTTCTCCAACAGAAGAATTCTGCATCTCAAAAGAGAGAGAAAGTCACAGCAAAACCGAACATTAGCTGCTAATTTCTCCTAGTCATCATGATGTCTTCTCTTCCACTCTATATTCCTGCCATCAGTCAACAAAGGCTAACAAAGTTCCAGACCTTGGGGAAGTCACTTTAGTGTCTGAATCTTGGCTGTCTCTGCTTTTCTCCACCTCTTTCTCTACTCAACTTACTTTGGCAGAAGGACAAACTCACTCCCTTGGACAGCTGAGTGGCAAACATGCTTCTTTTCCAGGAGGGATTGTAATTTAAAAGCAGAGTTGGTGACAGGTTAGGTGTATGGTTCTGCCTACGGGTTTATCTGTTTGAGTCTCAGGTTTCCAATTTTGGAATGGAGAAAATGTGTTGAATTGCCAAGTTTGGGGTGAGCTCAGAAGATGGAAAAGTCTTCTATCCCTTAGGGATAGAAGGGATTATGGATACTATGTCTTTCTGAAAAGCACTATGAATCATCTTTCAGACAACTTGAACTGGATCTTCCATAGATGTCTCAAACTCAACATACCTGAAACTCAACTCATTACTCCCTCCCTCCACAATCCACCTCCATTCTGATATTTTAAATCATTATCAAGGAATGAATAAGCATTTATGAAGCACCTACTATGTGCCAGTTGGGGCAGCTAGGTGGTGAAGGGAATAAAGCATAGGGCTTGAAGATCTGGGTTCAAATTTGACCTCAGACACTTATTAGCAGTGTGACCCTGGGCAAGTCACCCTGTTTGCCTCAGTTTCCTACACTGGAGAAGGAAATGGCAAACCTCTCCAGTATCTTTACCAAGAAATCCCCAAGGACAAAAGTCTACAGACAAAAGTCACATAGAGTTGTATACAAATGAATGACAGAATTACATCCTCATCATTTGATCAAGAGTCTATTATCCTCCCACTCACACAGTCCCACCATCACCCAGTCATCGTCAACACCTATCATGAATTCATCTCAAATAGCCGATTTCTTGCCATGTCTAGTCATTTTCTTTTTCCAACATCTCCCCTTTATGTCACTTTCTCTCCTCACACAACTTCTACTTGTTGCAACTTTATCAAATCCTGCCTGGATTAATGCAGAGACTATTCCCAACCTCTGTAAAGTCAGTCTTCTGAGATTACTTCCCACCCTTTTAAACTATATCTTGTTTGTGTGTTGGGAATATGAATTTCTTGAGGGGAGGGAAAGTGTTTTCACCTTTCTTTGTATCCCAGTGATTAACTTTGCACAGCATTAGCATACAGTAAGCACTCAATAAATGCTTATTGATTGGCTGATTTCATCTTAAGAAGGGAAGACTCTCAAGGTCACAGATATAGAATTCTGGATCCAGCCCAACTCTGCTCTGTGCAGGTTGTGACTGAATCCCAAGGAAAGGAAAGACTTACTTAGGCCACATGAATGGTCAGTTCCAGGACTGAGATTCAAACCCAGCATAGCTAACTCCAAAACCAGTATTTTTCTACACTCTCCTCTGACTCTTGCTGGGGATAGAATAAGCTGAACATTCATTTAAAAAATAAGCCCAGAACTTGTGTTGGTGCCAGGTGGTCCAGTAGGTGTCAGATGGGGAGGGTCACCCAAGCCCAGTTGGGGTCCTTGAGCTTATCTAACAACAGCTTCTCCTGGTCTAGGAGTAAATCTGGTCTCTACTAAGACAATGCCTTTCCATAATATGTTGCCAAGCCACTGAGGTAAGGGATAATCAGCTGGCATGGTGCTATACAGAGGATGTGGCCTGTGTGGCCCTGACCTCAGGGTAAGTAGTGGCTTGAGGGCTTGACAATTGTGGTTGAAGAGTTATAATTATAGGGCAAATCACCGTTGACTTGGGTCTCTCTTCTCTGAATCTTACCCATTCTTCAAGGTCCCACTCAAACCCTTCCTTCTCTATGGAGCCTCCCTTGACCATTCTAGCCCTCTTCCATACTATTTTTGTTGTCTAATATTGCATTTTGTGGAGCTTAATCCTCTTCCTTCCTGAGGGCATGATCTCTCCTTATGTCATCACGCTCAGTACTTAGCAAAGATGTGTCTTAGAGATTCTCCAGAGGAGGCATTTAAACAACTGACCTCAATAATACAAGTTGAATATAGGAAATGAAGAAGTTTGGTGGTTCAATGCACAGGAGTGTTGGACCTAGAATCAGGAAGACCTGAGTTCAAATCCAGCCTCAGATAATCACTAGCTGTGTGATCCTAGCTAAGTCACCTACCCTCTGTTTGTCTTCATCCACCAGAGAAGGAAATGGCAAACCACTCCTTTATGTTTGCCAAGAAAATTCCATAGGTGGGGGTTTGACTGAATGGCTGAAAAACAGTGATGTAGGAAATAATTCATGATTAATGGTCATCATTCAATTCCTGGTAAACATAGAAAATATTAAGAAAGTAATTGGTGTGGCCAGGCCAGGGCAAGCAGAATTTCCTGCCTTCCTATCTGCATCTCCATCCCACTTTTAAGAGCCAGAAATTGCCCATCATCCTGAGTAACTGGATGAGTAACTTCTTGTGAACAAAAAATCTGATGGGCAGGTATTTCTAGCATCATTTGCATGCACCAGATTCATTGCCTGAGACTCAGAAATTCAGAGCATATGAGAGATTGGAGTTCATGCAGTCCAAGCCATTTATTGTACAGATGGGAAAACTGAGATCCAGGGAAGTGACTTGCTTTAAATTTTTTCATACTTATTTCTTTAATATAATTTTAAAAAAATTGAGTCCCAAATTCGCTCCCTCCCTCCAGCCCCTTTCCCACCTATTGAGAAAGCAAGCAATATGATATCAATTATTCATGTGAAGTCATGCAAAACATATTTCTATATTAGCCATGTTGTAAAACAATAACCACCACCCAAACAATAAAAAGAAAGAAACATAAAAGAAAGTAAAAAAATGCTTCAGTTTGTATTCAGAGTTCATCAGTTCTCTCTCTGTAGGTGGAAAGCATTTTTCATCTCAGGTACTTTGTAAATGTCTTGGATCATTCATTGTATTGATCAGAATAACCAAGTCTTTCACAGTGAATCATCCTTAAAATATTGCTGTTCCTGGGTACAGAGTTCTGGTTTTGCTCACTTTGCTTTGCATCAGTTCATAAAGGTCTTCCCAGGTTTTTCTGAAACCATCCTACTTGCATCTTTTTTTTATAGCCCAATAGTACTCATCACAACTTATTCAGACATTCTCCAATTGATGGTTGCTGAGGCTGTTCAGTCCTTTCAGTCATGTCTGACTCTTTGTGACCCCATTTGGGGTTTTCTTGGCAAAGATATTGGAGTGGTTTGCCATTTCCTTCCCCAGTTCATTTTATGGATGAGAAAACTGAGGCAAACAGGGTTAAAGTGACTTACCAGGGTCACATAGTTAGTGTCTGAGGCATCCCCTCAATGTCTAATTCCTTGGCACTTCCAAACGAACTGCTATCATTGTTTTTGCATAAATGAATCCTTGGGAAATGACTTGCTAAAGCCATATAACCAGAGGGAGGCAAGGCCAGGACTAGATTCCAATCTCCTTCTTACCAGGCATGCTGTTTCCCTCAACAAACACACTGAATGCTTGTTATGCCCTGGTTGCTGGGTGGAGATGGATTATTACTATTACTATTAATAGCTGGCATTTATATAGTGCTTTAAAGTTCACTTTATGTAAATACAGAGCTCTTTATTAACATATATTATCACATTTTATTCTCACAACAAATCTGGGAAGTAGATACTATTTTTATCCCCATTTTATAGATGAGGAATTGGAATTTGAAAGAGGTTATGAATTGCCCAAGGTCACACACTTAAGTATTATCTAAGTAGGGTTTGAATCCAAATTTTCTTAACTCCAAGTCCCAGAGCTCTATCTGCTGTGCCACCTACTCACTGAATGACACAGTCCTTCTCTCCCAGAGCTCAACACTGAGTAAATTCTATTCTACTTGATTCTATCCCATGGTAGAGGATGAAGCTCATTAGCCTTAGAGTCAGAAAACCTGGGTTCCAGTTCTGCAGGATTTATTTTGTGTGTGACCTTAAGCAAATCATTTTCCCCTTTCTACTTCCCCTTTCAGTTTCCTACTTTTTTAAAAAAAAAACACAATCCAGAGGTGAGACTGAAAAATAATAAAAACAGAAGCAATAATTTAATATTTGCAAAGTATTTTATAGGTAGTATCTCATTTCATTTGAGTTTCAGAAGAGCCCTGGAAAGATATTACTATGGTTACTATCACTCATGTTTGACAGATGAGGAAGTCACTCAACCAGCACTGAGCGTCAGGCACTGTGCTGAATGCTAGGGATACAAAGAAAGGCAAAAAAAAGTAATAATAATCCTTCCTCTCTCAAGGAGGTCACATTCTTATTGGTGGAGACAACATGCAGATAGTTGTGCACAAACAAGCTATATGAGCTTCAGAAAAGGAAAGTAACTTGCTATGGGTTAGAAAGTGTCAAGGTCAAAACTGAAACCTGGAAGGGTAATGCTGGTATCTAAGGTTGCTTTCAACTCTAATGGTCTGTTACTCTCTGATCTTGAGCAAGAATCTTTGAACCTCAGTTTCCTGTAAAAGGGACTAAAAATACCTGCCCCATCTAAACCAGAGGGTTATTGTAAACTATATAGAATAAAATAAATCTTAATTTTTCTTGTGGTTATTTTAATGGTTATTATTGCCTCATAGGTTTGTTGTTTGCGAAGAAAGCTCTTTGTAAAACATTAAGCGCTATAAATATGAGTTACTAGTATTATCACTGTTATTTTGTTCTCATTAATTTTGAAAGCATTCTGATAGAAATGTACTGAGGGCAAGTGGATCTCCTGTTATACTTTTACCTTAAATGCTCTGCCAACCATTCCATAAGCAGATAAAATAACTTCTTTTTGTTTTGGCAAAAAAATAAGTATATTAGAATGTAAGTTCATCTGCTAGAGACTCATTCAACGTTTTTGGGATAATCCAGGTGCCAACAGGATCGAGGGGATAATGTGGACCTCATTCTCTCCTCTGAGGGGGAAGAATTTCTTCTATAGGAGCTCTATATTTTGAATATTTTTTTCATTCTAGGTAGTTTAAAGATGTATGAGTATTTGGTATAATTATTATTTGGTATAATCTATTAGAATTTCTTATTATTGTCTTACCTTTATTGCTATGTGATTCAATGAACATTTTTAGACGTGTTTATTGCATTTAAGATACTGGGAATACAAGGAGCAAAAAGAAAAAGAAAAGAAAAATGAATTCTTCCTTCAAGGAGCTTATATTCTACAGAGAGGCTAAAATCCCCTTCCTTATCTACCCTGTAAGTACCCCCTTTTCCCCCCCACCCTATTTTTTTCTCCTTCTAGATTCCCAAGTCTCTGGGAAGGTCATAGGAACAGAGATTTACATCTGAGGAGAGACTTCAGTTGTCATATGATCCAACCCCCTCATTCTGTAGTGGGGAGCAATGACTTGCCCTAGATGGAGATGAGGCCAATGTCTCTTTCCCTCTTGATCAAACATCTCCCCTCCCCTGCTAGAAAGCTCCCAAAGGACAGAACCTGATTTATTATAGTCAGGCCCAGGGCTAGGCACATTGGGAGGCTTAAGGAGTCCATGCAGGTCATGCAGGAGTCCGAGACTGGGAACGAGGCTGGGTGTTAAATTCAGCTAGTGCAGTCTCCCTTCCCAGGTGACAGTGAGTCTTATTTTCCCGTCAGCAAAGAGCCTTTCTGTAATCGTTTATTCTCCTTATCTCCAGTTGCAGCAGATAGTAATTGAGACTTCACATTCCTGATTCATGGGGACATAACAAATTTACCACGATCTGCAATTCCTCTTGGAAGGTACCCAAGGATAGAGGAGATGGATTAGTGAAAAGAAAATGGATTTTTTACAACTCTGGGGAAGGAAGAAATCACCCAGCCCCCTTCTTCCTCAGCTTGGTTAGGGGTTTTAGGACAATCTGGGTAGTTCCCAGCAGGGGAATGGATTAGAGTTTGACAGGTTAAAGGACTAAAGCAGCGATTTCTAAAGATTAAGGCTACAGAGCCCCTTAGAAAGTTGGTCCAAGTTCCTCATATTAGAGTCCTTAAGTCAACAAACTTTTTTTAAGATTTTACTATGTGCCAATCGTTGTACCAAACCCTGGAGAATCCATTCATCTCTCCCATTCAACAATTGCGCTACAGGTTCCTCTGCTCTGAAGGAAGGTTCAGGTCAGGACAATGCTATATTAGGCAACAACTTTGTGTTACATCTTATGTTAAACACTGGGAAGGAGGTAAGAAAATTCCACTCAAACATCATCTTTTCCATGAAGGCTTACCCAGTTTCTCCTTTTACTAAACCCAAGAAGTATCAACGTTTTCACCCTACATATATCCTATGGTGCTGCATTTGCTGCTGTTGTACACTTGCATATTATTTTTGTGTTGTAGTTATTTGTGTAGTTGCTATGACCTTTTCTAGATTGTAAACTCCTCAAGGGTAAGAGTTTTTGTGCTTTAGTACCCAACATGGTACTCTTACTTAGTGGCTATCAATAAATGTTTTTTTAATTAAATTGACCTTGATTTGGGTGAGAGGGAAATTTGTATTGTTTTTAAGAATAGATTAATCTGTTCAAAGATGGCTTAATGAAGGAGGGTGATACCATCTAGCCTTTAAAAGAAGGCAGAGGATTGGCAGGGAATTGACAATGAAGTAGGAGAGGGAAGGACATTCCTGCCTGGGAAAACAGTGTAGTCAAAGGCTCAAATGTAGCAATGAGCCTGCCATGTGCAAAGCACTATGAGGAGACTAGTATGACTTTGGCAGAAGGTTTGAGTTGGAGGCAATTGTGGAAAGGTTGATTACAGAAGAACTGGGAAGGCTTGAATGGCAGACCAAGGAATTTGAACTTTATCTACAAAGTAAAGGAGGAACTCTAAGTCAGGAGTTCTTAACGTGTGTGTGTGTGTGTGTGTGTGTGTGTGTGTGTGTGTGCATGTGCGCTCTGGACATTGCATTTTGGTGATGCATATGGACCTCTTCTTAGAGTAATGATTTTAAATAATTGAAAGTAGTGGTAAATTTCATTGAGAGGTTAGCAAAAACAAAGATGTGACATTTTCCTCATCTGAGCTCATGGGCCCCTTGAAATCTATTCCTGGATAGATGATAGGTAGATAGATTAAGTGCTTACTATGTACGAGTTGGGGCAGCTATGTGGTGCAGTGGATAGAACATCAGTGCAGGAATCAAGAGGACCGGAGTTCTAATCTCACCTCAGACACTTGACACTCACTAGCTGTGTGACTTTGGGCAAGTCACTGAACCCCAATTGCCTCATCCTGGGTCATCTCCAGTCATCCTGATGAATAGCTGGTCACGGGATTCAGATGGCTCTGGAGGAGAAGTGAGGCTGGTGACTTGCAAAACCCTCCTTCACTCAAAACAAAGTCAAGTGCAAGTCAAGTCACCATTTCTTTGATGGCATGGTCTTCTTCGGCAATGGACAGACACACTATGTACCAGCTACTCTGATGAGCACTGGGGAGATAAATATAAGAAAACAATAAGGTTCCTGCTTTGGAGGACCATGTTCTAATAAAAGAAGACAAAACATAAATGGGAGCTAGTAAGGGAGTGAGGAGAGGCTAAGCCTCAGGGCAAGTTATATGGAGCTTGGCAAGGCTGCTGAAGAGGTGGAACAAGGAGAGGGGAGTTATGGAAGCACCGCTGGGGCTCCTCAAGGTCTCAGCCAGACCTCACTACTCAGGATGCCCAGTTATGAACCTTTTGGCCTAAAAGTTTCCATGGAGAGAATGAATAGCAATATTAGCAGTGGATATAACAATGGGTTAGAAAGAGTGATCTGGGGCAGACTGGATTAGAGCGACAGAGGCAAGGCAGGAAGCCAGGAGAACAGACTGCTGACACCTATGTGGAAGCAGTTGATATGATACCACCACGCACCAACCCTTTCTCTACCTTTGCTTAATTAGCCATGGTCCAGAGGGGGCTCTACAAGAGAAGAGTTGTTATTTTTCCTTCTGATAACTGCTTCTCATTTCTTTCATCAAGATACAAGACAGTTCTAGTGAATGTCCTTTTGTAAATGAAAAACGGGAGTCCTGAGGTTTTAGAAAGAGTCCCTGTATACGGATTTGAAGGACCCAGGTTCAATGACCAAATTTGCTGGATCAATATGGTCCTGTACTTCCTCCATGTCTGGGACCTTGTTTCCCCAGTTAGTCTCAGCAGATCTCTGTAGATCCCATCTACCTCTAAATTCTACAAATCTCCAAGCTTTAACTCCCTTAACCCTTTCTTGGTGTTCACAAACTATCTCTTTAGTGATTGCTTCTGGAATTTTCCTAGAAATCTAAGGCAAACTCCCAGGCCTATGGTTAACACACTCTGTTCTCTCCTCTTTCTTGACAACCAGGACATTTGTCCTCCTCAAAACTCATAGTCCCCCTCCAATTTTCCATGATCTTTCACATATCACTGACAGTAGCCCAGTGGTTACATTGACCAGTTCTTTCTGTGCCAAAGCATGGAGTAATCGCATTTCCTTTTCTTAACTAGATCTTACAAGTTTGGGGGCATTTCCAATGATGGAACTGCAGAAAGCTAGGGCTGGTTGGGACCAACCAATACTTCATTTTAGAGAAGAGAAAAATGAAGCCCAGAGAGAAGGGGCAAATTGGCCCAAGATACAGATGGCTGGTGATAGTACAAGGCTTGAAGATCCCAATGTCCAGATTGCCCGTCAAGTGTTCTTTCCAGAGAACTATGTTGCCTACAGTGGGTTCATAGATTTACAGCTGAAATGGACTTCAGAGACAGCTAGTTTACAACATGTGGTCCTTGACCCCTTTAGCATGTTAACCTGTTGATCCTGACTATTTCCCAGCTCTTAATCATCACTGCTTCTTTCCTCCCACTGAGGTCAGGGTTGTTCTATCTCAAAGACTCCATATTTCTTCTGTGGCTGCTGGGAGACCACTGAGTTCGAGCATCTGTCCTTTGCACATAAGCAGGCAGGGTTTGGGGGGACATTGCCTGAAAGAGTGGGTTCCTTTACAGAGACCTGGAATCCCAGGGGTTGCAGAAAGTAACACTGACATCTTATGAATGATAAAAATGACCAGCTCAGTGTTTCAGATAAAGGAAATGTTGACCAGGACACCAGAGCAACAGTGCAGGGATCTGTCACATTTTCCAAATGCAGGCAGAGGGAGACAACATTTTGACCAAAGTTTGTTAGCCTGTCTCTTAACTGTATCCATGAATGTTCTCTGTGGTATAGAAAGCCAACCTTGGTGCCCCTAAACCTACTGCTGAAAAATACCTGGGTGTGTGACTCTGAGCAAGTCACTTAACTTTCAGTGTTCCCAGGCAACTCTCTAAGATTATTAGTGTTGGAGAAAGTCCAGATTTGCATTGGTAGAGTCAGTCCCCTCATCTGGAAGTTCCCTATATCAGTGACACCACTGGTCTGATTCCAGTTTCTCTCTACCTTACCTGTTTCTGTAGGATCATAGGATTTAGAACTGGGATTAACCTCAGAGTAGTCAGGTAAATCAATTACCAAGCATTTATCAAGTGTTCACTGTGAGCTAGACACTGTGCTAAACATGAGAAAGGCCAAACAGCTCCTGTCCTCAAGGGGCTTATATTCTAATGGGAGAAACATGAAAATTACTACAGAGAGGATGAATGAAAAGCGGGGACCATCTTAACCAATCCTCTATTTTACTGATGAGAAAACTGAAGACCAGAGGGGTCATGCCATGTAAGAGTCAGTGCACCACCTAGGCCTCAGTTCTTCTTCATAGGATGTAGAGCTCTCTAGGAGCTGGAAAGGACCTCAGAGGTCAGACTCCAAACCTCTCATTCTGCAGATAGGAAACTGTGGCTCTGAAAGATTGAGTGACTTGTCTGCCCAAGGGCACTAGGTCTTACTGCACCAGGGGCAGATTTTTCAAACTAGGACCCTTGACTCCCACAATCATTTTCCTTTCTACTATACCATGGTCCCTCTAGACTCCTAATTCAGTGCTCTTTCCACTATTGCAGGCTCTCACAATATAATTGGGGAGGTAGAGCTTGTTAACTCCTACTTTCCAAATCTGGGACACTCAAATCCATAGAATTTAAGGGTACATAAAATCCATAGATATTTATTGAACATGTCAATATGTACAATACTAAAGGGCTATAGAGAGAAGGCAAGGCCCCCTCAAAGGGTTTATTTGTGAAGATCAGAAAGTGATATGTCTTAGAAAGTTAAATAATGTAGAACGTTTCATAGAAGTAAGTTCCATAAAGGTTTAAGACAGCTGCAAGACAGCACTACAAGATCATGCACAGGATATGATGAATCACCAAATGAACTGTACAGATAAGAATTCAAAAGAGACCACAGAGAGACTGAATAACACAGCTGGACAAAAATGGAAGACACCTGGCCAGCAGCCCTGGACTCCTTCTGTCAAACTACATAGATTCTTTACTAGACAATGAATAGAAGACAGGCCCTTTTTTAGTGGCCTTCCCTCCCCCAATCCATTCTCCACCATGTTGCCAAGTAGTCAGGTCACTTTTCTCCTCAAAAAACTTCCATGGCTCCACATTTTCTAGTATAGATTGGAGATTCTGGCATCTAAGGCCTTCTAACTTAGCATGTCCAGCCTTATCTCACACCATTCTCTTTTACATACTAACCATGTTCCTAAACTTTACTGCTCCCCCTCCTTTTCATTTTCCTTGCCTCTGCAGATGCTATCCCCCATGCCTAGAATGGATACTTCCTCTTTCCCCATCTGGTAAAGTCTCTCTTTTCCTAAAAGAAAGACCCAATACAGATTCTCTCCAAGAAGCCTTCTCTGGACTGAAAGGATTCTCTTTCTGCTCAGACTTCTTAAATATCACCTTGCCCAGATGTTACTCTCCCTTTAAAACAGGTATTTGTGTTCGTTAATTCAATTCAACAATCATTAATTTTGTAGCCATGAGTCTAGTATTCTATTAGGTGTTGCGAATTCTGGTTAAAAAAGCAGAAAACCACCTGTCCTCAAGGCATTTCCACTCCCTTGGAAGAAAATATGTACCCAGATAGCCAAATGCAAAGTACATTCCCAAAAGATGCAGAGTATTTACAGGACATGTGAACACTAACAATGAGGAAAGGTCTCTTATCAGAGGTTGAACTAAGGCTTGAAGGAGCTGAGAGTTGGAGACAAGGATGAGGAAGAACCTTTTAGGCATGGAGGAGAGGAGGACCAGATGTTATGATCAGGGTACCAGGTTGCTCTGGCTGGAAACGTCAAGTGTACACAAGGAGTAATGAGGAGTCAGCCTGAAAAGCTAAGTTGTCTCAAGGTTGCTAATGGCTTTAAATGTCACACCAAGGACTATGTATTTTATCCAGTGGCAGTTGAGAAGAAGTATCTGGAGCAGGGATGTGATATGTTCAGACCTCTGCTTTAAGAACACCAATTAGACACAGCCTTGTGGAAGACAGAGACGAGAGAAGCTGGTCGCTGAGAACTCAATTAGAAGGCTGTTGTTAATAACCTAGGCAAGAAGTGAGGAGATCTGAACTGGAGTGGGGAGAAGTAGACGGAGGTAAGAGATGATCTGCAGGTAGAACAGACAAGACTTGGCAACGGATGGGTGCAGGAGGGAGAGAGAGAGGGAGAGGGAGAATGAAAAGACTCCAAGGCTGCAGAGCTGGAGTGACTGGAAGTGGTATCTTCAACAGAAATAGGGCATGTTTCAGGCTCCATTTAGCTCAGATAGTCTATAGCCTTGTAAAATACATACATACATATGTATGTACATATATACACATATACATGCACAGATATATGCACACAAATACATATATGTAGATATATGGATGTATATACATGTGTATGTTTACATGCATGTATATACACATCTGGATGTGGGCTTCTGAGCCATGGTTCTCAGAAGGAATCTGACTTATGAAGTAAATTAAATCTATGTAAGGTTTCTGGGGACCTACATGTGAGGGGACCCTAAGTTTCACATAATTCACATTTCTATAATTTGAATGGAGTACAAATAGTACTGACTGCAGAATCTTGAGAGCTGTGTTCATAGTATTTCAAATTGGCAACTAGGAGAGGTCATAGAATTTATTTAGACTGATCCCCTTATTTTATAGCTAATGAAATTAAGTCCCAGAGAAGTTAAAATGACTTGCCTAAGGTTACACAGGTAGGCAGTAGTAGAACTGGGGTTTGAACTTGGATTCTCCTACTCCAGATCGAGAGTCCTTTTCTTCATACTACGATGTCACTGGTGGAAGGTTAGAGTGGAGCGAAGGAAGGGATGCTCTGCATAAACAATAAAAGAATATTATAAGGTAGTACATGACAGTAACAAAGGATGCCTGCAAATCAGATGAATTGTCTGAAAGAGGAAATAGCACCTGAAAGAAAAAACATAATTAACATAATTAAACAAAATGCCTTCCTTACTGATAACCCTTGAGTCGGGTACTAAGAGTTATCGTGTTCATTTTGCAGATAAGGAAATGACTCTCTTATAGGTTCCATGTTTTGCCCAGTTGTCTTGCAGTTAATAAATGATGGAGTTGGGGCAGGGGTGGGAGGGATGCAACCAAGTTCTCAACTCTATGCATCCAGAGATGTTTGCTTATAGAATGTTACTATCTCTTGGTATAAAATCTGTTGCAAACAAACATTTTGTTCAGAGAATGACTGAAGGTAGCCTTTAAATGCATGTATTTTTATGGATAAGTCTATCTCTGCTTTGGCGTAAAAAACATTTTCTTTAGAACTGGTTCAGCATTCCCCCCGTATGACCTTGTCTTTAAAGTCCACTTTAGAGAGAGACAGCAAAGCACACAATATGTTAAATCTAACTTTACTTAATTCTGCTGGAAATACACTTCAGGCAAAGGGTATTTGTCTTCCCCTGGCTCAGCATTTAAATGTCAAAGTAACTGCTTGTTGGATATTACTTTCTATGATGGGTACTGTCATTTCTTTAAAAAAAATAATGATAATAATAAAAGATCGCTGGGAAATGTAATTTAACACAAAGTTTAAAGGCCATGTCAGCTGCTCATCACTCTAACAGGTGCCCTTTAGGAAAGGTTTGGATGGGCCAGCCTCCCTCTTTTTCCAACTGACAGAAATAGATTTTGCTTTGGTGTGACATTATCTTGAGATCTGGGTTCGAATTCTATTTTGACTGCTTATTTCTTGCATGACCTTGGCCACGACCTCTCCCTTTCTCTGAGTCTCCTATTTTCTACTCTTCATAGGGACGGGCTAGACATTCTCCAAGGTACTTTCCCTTACAGCTTTCAAGCTTCTGACACTGTTGTCTACCCTGTTCTGTTCTGTGTTGTGCTGACTGAGAAGGGGAAACAAGCTCTGAGGGAGAAACTTGGAAACCAGTAACAGACTCGGAGGAACAGGGACTTTCTGTGCCATCATAAGGAATTTTTACACCTGGGAAAGTGGGAGAGCATCTTCATCCGGGAACTCTATGACTTTTTTTATATTGTTGAAGGACTTCCCACCAATATGGGAGGTGGGGATGAAGCAGAGTGAGCTAGATAAAAGGGCCAGAGCTACCAGGGGGTTCAGGGAAATGTGACCCTGGATGGTTTTGTTATTTATTCTCTAAGTTTTTGTGTTCTGGAATAAGGCTCTAGATGCCCTGCTCTAGTTTTGCCCCTGTACTTTTCCCAGCTGTTTCTGTCCTATAATTTGTTTAAATGTAAAGGTAAAGTTTCTCTTGAGCATCTTCCCACCCATTTGAATGATTGCCTCCTCCTTAATATGTACGCCTACACAGGTAATGCCCTCCCACCTTCCATCTTCCACAAAATCTTGATCTCTCAGGAAATGGCCTGGTAAATTCACACTGAAAGGTCAGTGGATGAAAACAATTGTATATTTCCCTTACTGGTGGGTCATGATACAGTAAAGAGAACACTGGATCTGGATCAAGGCCTTTCCCCAATCTGGGCTTCAATTTTCTCCTTTATAAATTGACAGGTTTTCATTAGATTGAGGAGTTATTAACCTAGGATCCACCTCTATAAATGGACTTCAAAAGGCCATGAACTTGAATAGAACAAAATTACATCTTTATTGTCACTAATTTCTCACTGAAACTTAGCATTTCCTTCACTTATGAATGTTGGAAGACAACATTCTTTCTTACAAAGGGTCCATCTATTCACCAGACTACCAAAGAGGTCCATTTCACAAAGAAGGCTAAGTATCTTATAGAATAATAGTCTGCATTATTCCTGAGTCTCATTACTTCTCTAATGGAATCTAAGGTTCCATGACCCTTAGGATTGAACTCAACCTCCATATAGGTCCCAAATTAATTTTCCTAAAATACAGGATTTCCTAAAATTCTGAGTATGCTAAGCTCCTATTCCACAAAATCAACAACCTATTGCCTTTGAAGTCAAATATACACATCTGTATATTTAATCGTCTCATCGTTGGCCCCTTCCTATCTTTCCAACCTTCTTACATGTTACTATCTTCCTCACATGCTGCAATCTAACCATACTGGCATATTGGCTATTTCACACATGTGACAACCTAGCTCCCATCCTTGCGCATTTGTACTGGCTGTTGTCCATCCCTGGACTGCACTTCATCCTCACCTTTACCTCTTGGGATCACTACTTTCCTTCAAGATTCAATTATGTTCAATTTGCACACATTCCATCTGATTGATCAATCAGTTCTTTTATGGAAAAAGGTAACTATAACATCTGAGCCAATGTTTGAAGCAATGAAAAACAAAATTTGTTTTTAGAGACCATACCTAGCTAGCTTAGTATAACTGTGTAAATTGATGATGTTATCAGGGGCATATTTAGTAATTTTTTGTGAGTGGGGCATGTACCATAATCCCCTTCCAAGGCAAGTCACATAAAACCCTCCTTAGTTGAGGGAACAAATAGGGACAGGCCAGGAGAGTAACTCACCTTGACATGATCTATAACTGTCCACCTTAACAAGTCACTAAACTCTGTTATTTTTAAGTTGTGTCACATCATAGGTAGAATGCTATGTGTGAATATACTAAAATATTTGGCTGTTGTTAGAGTTTTTGTTGATTTGTTAGTGTTTCGTTCATTTCAGATTCTTTTTGACCCCATTTGGGGTTTTCTTGTCAAAGATACTGGAGTGGTTTGCCATTTCCTTCTCCAGCTCATTTTATAGTAAACAGATGTTTACTGAGACAAACAGGGTTAAGTGACTTGCCCAGGGTCACATAGTGTCTGAGGACAGATTGAACCCAGGAAGAGGTGTTTCCTGATTTCAGGTATGGCAATCTATCCACTGCACTTGGACCTAGCTGGATTCAAATTCTTCCTCTAACATCATTAGTCACATAAACTATGAGCCTTCATTAGAATCTTTATCTATAAAATGATGGGATTGATCTAGATGGTTTCTAAGTTCCCTTCCAGCTCTTAAGTTGTAATTCTAGGACTGAAAGTTATATTAGCATTCTCTTCATTTGGCATTTCAGGACAAAGCATCTATTGCCCTAGCCTAGTTGCAGCTTTGATTGTTATGTTAAGCTGGTGACAACTGTCCTTAGTCAGAGAGTAAATAGACTTACAATGAGAAAGTCCCTTTTACAGTTCTCCACTGATTTCATCTCTATCTGCTCATTTTTATTCCATTGTGGTCTTACCTATAAGTATAGTCAGTGGTTGCCTAGAGAAAATGGGTGATTTGATAGGTATTAGGAAAGCACCTATGAAACCTCCAATAGTAATTCGACTATTGGAGCTTTCTCCCCTCCATTTCAGAATCAATGTTGGCCACCCTTGCATCTTATTGAAGATGTAAACTCTTCTGAAAGGTGCTTGGTCATATGCATTCCTTTCCATCTCATGTAGGAGTGAATTTGCCATTTTCTTTCAGGATACCAAGGACTAGTGTGTCCAGGTAGGTAGACCTATAAAAGATGAGACTGTGAGGCACTGAGGAGGGAGAGGTGGGACATAGATCCAATGTCATCAGACTTCACTAGCCACCAACCACAGTATTGCTTAGTGGTTTTGGCATAGAAAAAGACTAGTAGAGGAAGCTGAAAATATTTACCTCAGGGTTACTTAGTCTTTTTTCCCCCTTTCGAAGAAGTAGAGCCATGGGGAGTTTTATTTCTTTCTTTCAGGCAGGTTCAGACCTTAGAATTTATGTGAGTTTCCTTCCATGACTTAGGTGAAAGTTGAATAGAGAGAATCTCAGATACTCAAAGGAGATGGCAGAGAACTGAACACAGGAAATGACATTTCAGTAGTTAACAGAAGAGTCACATCAGTGTTCTGGGAAGAGTCATTTAGGCAGACCTGCGCTTGGGTTTCTGTACCTTCTGGTGAATCTTAGCTGAGAATAAGGGAACTTATAGACACTGCCTAAGAAATCTGTCTGAGATGAACTGCAGAAAGTCTTGTAACCATTGGCTGAGAAGAACTAGGGTGGGGTGATGAAGAGAGAGTTTCATTGTTATTTTCATGACTGAAAATAGCTGAAGCCTTACCTGCGGGCGTGGGGGAGCAGGGAGGGGGGCCATGCTTTTTAATTGCAACACCTTCGGTAGATGGACAACAGAATGGCAGGGGTCCCTGAGTATTGAACCTTAGCTGAGGACTGTAACTGAGGCATAGAAGGAAACAGCCAGGGTGGTAGGCTTGTGTTTAGCAGGCTGAAAGGGTTATAAATTCTCCTCTTCAGGGGATAGGTTTATTAACCATTTATTAACCATTAACACCCTCCCCATCCCAAGCAGATGGGGTAGGTTGCCCAAAGTGATGCTACTCAATACTGCAGCTAGAGCTGAGACACCAGGAAACAGCAGAGAATGAGATACAGTGTCTAAAGGAACCCACAGAGTGGAGTAGCGAGACAGTGTCTTCAGTAGAAGACAGTAGAAACTGTGTAGCATTGAAAGGTTGAACTCGCCTTTCATCTCTTTCTGTAGGTACCCTGGCCACATTTGTTCCCTAGTGAATATCCTTCATATAATCTTTTATAAAAATACTCTCTTCCCATTGTATATGTATATAATTGTGGGATAATGAGCTCAAGGTTAAGGGAGGAATGATCTGCTTTAATTTTATTTATAATGATGTTTGATTAAATACCTTTTTAATTAGAGGGCTTGTTTCCTCACAGCCAAAATTTTTAACCTTGAATTTCACCTTTATTTTTTAAAGATAGCATTCTAGTAGTGAGTGTAAGGTGATAGGTTAAGGTTGCCTGATGTGTATTTCTTTGATCACTGGAGATTAAATGCCTTTCTTGTAACTATGTCCTGTGACTGACTTGAAAAAATAAATATTAGTGGGGGCTCATGGAGGGGATTCTGATCCATAAAGTACTTAGAACCCAGGACAGCTCACTTGGAGCCCAGAGTGAGAAGGACCTCAGGATTACTCCCCACCTCACCCGGAATTGTTGTTCAGTGGTGTCCAACTCTCTGTGATCCCATGGACCATAGCATAACAGTACTGTCCATGGGGTTTTCTTGGCCAAGATACTGGATCAGTTTGCTATTTCAGTCTCCAGTGGATGAAGGCAAACAGAGGGTAAGTGATGACATAACTAGTAAAAGTGGCTGAGGTCAGATTTGAACTCAGGACTTCCTGACTCCAGGCCCAGTGCTCTATGCACTGAGCTACCTAGCTGCTATCTACCACGAGGAGCTAGCTTTTATATTTTTATATTTCTTAAGGTTTTCAAAGGGCTTTTACTAATATCAACTCAGGAAGGTACTATCATTATCCCCATTTTACAAAGGAGGAAACTGAGGTTAGTGACTTGCCCAAGGTCACACACTTAGATAGTGTATGAGGTCAAATTTGAATTCAGTTCTTGCTGATTCCAGGTCTAGACTTCTATCCATGGAACCATGTAGATACCTACCATGAATACCCTTCTAGTCTATTCCTTTCTGGTCTCCCAGTAGAGGAATGATTCATACTGAAGTCATGCTTATCAGGGATGAATATAAACTGTTTTCTTTCATCTCCTCCTTTTCTGTCCCTGTAAATTCACCCAGGCCAGAGCCACAATGATGCAAGATTTAATTTCTCCTTTCTCCCATGCTTCCTCTGTAGAATCCTGTCTAGGATTCTTCTTCTATCAGATCTGATCTTAGAACATAAAACAAGGATAGGGAACCTGTGGTCTCAAGGAGAAAGATTCTCCACCTCTGATATAGAATGTTGGGGCAGAAAGGGACCTAGGAACAGTGAGACAATCTGGTTAAACTGGTTACCTTCTCTCTAGAGTAAGGAATGGGTGAGGGGGACAACACAGAGTCAGAAAGAGTTAAAATGACTGATAAGTCCATCTGTGCAACCTGAGGCAACAGAAGTGATTCTAACAACCTCAGTATGCGGCTTTTCTCCTAACCTGTTAATGACTGCATATTTACCATGGCCCTTTGGAGTTCAGATCCAAACTGTAACATGCTACCTGTGTGGTCCTTGGGTAAATCTCAACCTTTATAGGCCTCCGTGTACTCATCCATGTACTCATCTATGAAACAAAGAGCTGGGACTGGATGACTTGGGTCCCATCCAGCTATAGACCTACAGTCCTATGATCTATTTACCCTACAGTGATGTATATTAAAAAGACTCTTGCTCCCTTTGCTTTCCAGAGAATAAAACAGGGCCCCTGCTGACAAGTACAGTCTTTTAGAGACAGCTTGCAAATGTAGGCAGAGCTGGATTACTGAAATGACCACATATGTTGCTGCTTGTTCACTCAGAGGTCAAGGTTTACCCCTGGGACCCAGGTAGCCAGTGAAACATATCAGCTCATGTGCCCTTGTCTTCTCTCTCTCTCTCTCTCTCTCTCTCTCTCTCTCTCTCTCTCTCTCTCTCTCTCTCTCTCTCTCTCTCCCTCTCTCTCTCTCTCTCCCTCTCTCTCTCTCTCTCTTCCTTCCTTCCCTTCCTTCCCTTCTTTTTCCCTCCAGTCCTTCTAGTCAGGCTTTCTTCCTTTCCTCCCCTTCTTTCCTTCCTTCCTCCCTCCTTGCCTTCTTTCCTTCCTTCCTTCCTTCCTTCCTTCCTTCCTTCCTTCCTTCCTTCCTTCCTTCCTTCCTTCCTTCCTTCCTTCCTTCCTTCCTTCCTTCCTT
The DNA here is from genome assembly GCA_023548195.1 of Bettongia penicillata ogilbyi. Lineage (NCBI taxonomy): Eukaryota > Metazoa > Chordata > Mammalia > Diprotodontia > Potoroidae > Bettongia > Bettongia penicillata. The sequence goes on along the minus strand of JAJHZJ010000885.1, from coordinate 261,431 downwards.
CCTTCGTGAAAGAGGTGTATGGCACCAGCAGTTTGCATATAATCAGTATGGAGCTATGTTTTTGTTTCTTGAGAGCTCAAATGAAACTAACACAAACAACAGAACAATGTCAAAGCTGGAAGGGACCTTAGAGATGATGCGATCTAATGATCTTGTTTCATGGAGGGAGACACCCATTGGAGTACATAAAGAACATGTCTTCAAGCACTGTACAAATCATGTAAAGAGTGATTATTATGTCTCCCTAAAACCAAGAAGAGAGGATAGGGAGGAGCTGGGGTTATGGAAGACTGTAATTGAAAACAAGATCTTTTCGAGTTAATGGGATCAAATTTGTCCATTCCTAATTAAAACGATTGTAGAACTACATTCACATCTGTAAACAAACCCAGCCTCCTGACTGCCTTGGGGAGAGTAAATTAAACCAGATGTAAGTTCCTAGGAACATATTGGTGTCATCTAAAATACAATTAATATTTATAGAGCACACCTACTGATGGACAATCAAATGGTGTAGCAGACTTGATGATTGCTGTCTCATCTTCTCCCCCATTTCTCATGTCTAGACTCAAAGAGCTTGATGCTTTTTCTTCATATCCTGCTCTTCTGTCTTCTCTTAGAATGCTAGTGGGGGCGAGGGATGGCAGTGTATATAAAACTTCTGGGTTGCAGCTAGCCTAACCTTGAACATAGTTTTTAAAATCCCTATGGATTGGCAAAAAATAGATTAATTCCAGGAGGCAGCTCATCCTCCTGTAAAGAGCCCTCCAGTAGGATACAGGAGTTCGGCTGCTGATACCACATTGGATTTTGACATGTTATTTCTATAAACTTCAGTTTCCTCATCTGTAAAAAGAAATGTAACTAATATTTATATAATATCTAAAAGTGTTTTCCTACATGATCTGATTGGAGCTTCACAATGTTCCTAAGTACTGTAAATTATAAAAGTCTCATTTTACAAATGAGGAAATTGAGTCTCCAGGAAGTTAGATCACTTGCTCAACGTCACAGAGCTTCCAAGTGTCAGAAGTAAGTTTAGTGCTGATCTCTAAGGTCCTTCAGAACTCTAAAGTCTAATGTTTGGATCTGTACTAACATTATCCATGTTTAGACTTTGTAAGGAAGCAAGTGCCACTGTGATATCATCTGGGAAACTTTCTCTCCCCCATTGGCTTCTTCTGGTAAACTCTTAGGCATGGCACTTGAAATCCTACCATTAGAGATGCATTCTTTGGAATTTTGCAAAAGAATGGCAGTGGAGGGTGGGAGGGGGGTTGGCTGAAAAATTTTGGGAGTGATCTGGGTAAAATACTAGGGAAGACCTTTCTATCAAAATCTATAGCAATATCCGCCCCTCTCCCCCCCATCTAGGTACCTACAAGTCTGCCGTTAAGGTTCCATTGCTTTGGAATTTTCCTGTGAACCATGGGTAGGAAACAAGTGACAGATGGAATTATTCTTATCTGGGTGTTCAGGGAGAAGGAGGAATAAATCACAATATTTGATAGGAGATTTCTTTATTCTTCCCCTTGGCTTGCATTGCAGATTTGTGCTGGAGTGACCACTGGGAAGCCTCTCTTGTCCTCATTTCCTCTCTTCTTTTTATGAACAGGAAAATTGAGGTCCAAAAGGATTTACCTTGGGCCACAGAGCTGGTGATTAGAGAACGAATTTCTAGACTAGACTCTGCCACTTAATCCCAGGTCAAGAACTCTTGATCTGATCCCATTCCATCTGAGCAAGGATCACCTTATAATGTGGAAATCACTCTTTCCCATAGCTTGACATTCTATGTTTGGATGACCATAATTGTTGAAAGGGGGCAATTAGGTGGTACAGTGGATAGAATGCCCTGACTCAGGAACACTTGCTTTCCTAAGTTCAAGTCTGGCCTCAGATACTTTCTAGCTGTGTGACCTTGGGCAAGTTACTCAACCCTGTTTGCCTTAGTATTCTCATTTGTAAAAGTAATTGGAAAAGGAAATGGCAAACCACTCCAGTATCTTTGCCAAGAAAATCTCAAATGGGGTCACAAAGAATAAGATACAACCAAACAACAGTTATTAGAAAACTTCTGGGATGACGATGGGGTTAAATTTATTTCCCTAATACAGAGAATAGTTCATTAATATAATTCTTTTCTAAATTGATTTATTTTAAAGTTTATTTTATTTTCATTTCATGGAGCATAACACTGTGTAATAAAAAATACGATTGCACACGAATCTGTAAATCTACCTGCTATGTACAACATGCTATTCCCTCCAATGAGGAAATTTCTATTACTAATGTGGGTCAGCTCCTTCTTTAGTGCCTCAGAGAGTTGCCTGGGGTGGGAATGTGGGGTTGGGGGGGCCCCTACGGGCCAAGACTTTAAATGACTTGCCAAGGGCTATGCGTTCAATATGTGCTGGAAGTAAAACTTGAATCAGGTCTTTTTGACACATGCTATACTTTTTCTTTATATTGATTCCAAATCTGCCTCTCTCATTAATTGCTCTTAGTTCTACCTACTGGGGACAAGCAGAATAATTAAAATACTGCCTCTGAATGATATAGCAGCCTTTCGAAGACTTGAAGACAGATATATTCCTGATTCAGCCCCAATATTTCCACTACATTCAACATACCAACCTTGGCTTCTTTCCTTTGAAAGTGACTTGTTTGAGGTCCTCCCAACTCTCTGATTCTATAGTCTTGTGGGATGGGGATCTGGATGTCCCAACTCCCATTCTTTCCATTATACCACTCATCTTCTGTCCTTGAGGCTCAGAAGGGATGACGCTAGCTGGAGGCAGACCTGGGTTTATGAAACTACTTTGTTTCCAAAGCATTTAAAAGGCTTTCCTAGCTATGTTGTCTTTTTTTTTTTCTGATGAAGTGCCTTAGAGATATTGGGGTCAAGACATATATTATCATTCTTGTTTTCAAGTTTGGGAAATTGAGGTACCTTGGAGGTGATTGACCTGCCCAAGGGAACATAGTCAACTGATGATCCAAGGATGAAACTTAGGAAGTTCTTTACCTTGTTCAACTAAATTAGACCACTTGTTTCTCCTCACATGATAAGTAGCAAGGTAGGGCGGTAGATAAAGCATTGTGTTTGGAGTCATAAAGACTGACATTTGAATATGGGCGCCAGTTGTCCCGGCCTGCGGGATAAGAACGCGGACCCTGGAAGAAAGGAGAGGGTGGGGGACAGGAGACGCAAAGAATGGAGACAAGACAGGCTTTCTGATCAAGTCTCGTTTATTGAGGGGTAGGGTAGCAGTAATTATAGTGGTGAAAGAGGAAGTAGGGGGTTTACAGCAAGCAGCAGTGGGAGGGGTAGTAAGGTTAAGATAAACACAAGATGTTTCAAATATTTTACAAGGGCAGGATGTTTGCTCCCAGCGGCAGTCCAGACCTTTTATCTTGATAATAGATAGCCATGGCTCCCCACAGGTCACCCATTTCTCTTATATAAAACAAGGTACTGTCCCTGGACCTGTGCCTGTCTTAGGTTGTCCTTATGGGGAAAGGTCTTACCCGTCCTGGGGATAAAAGGTAGCTAGTATCCCTGGTTTAGGTTGACCGATCCTTGAAGGATCTTACCCGTCATTGGCTACCCAGGTCACCATGAGGGGAATGTACCTGCACATAGAGATCAGGATCGCCGGTCTCCAGGCGATGATAATGTACCTGAATGGGTTTTGCCAGAATGCCATCTATTTGAGCTTTGATAAAGGTCGTGAGCTTTCGAAACAACCAGGGGCCAAAAGACAGGAGGAGTAAGAAACCTAATATGGGGCCTAGCAAGGGGAGCAAGAAGGGCAGAAGCCCATTCATGCCACTCCAGAAAGGATTTTCAAAAAGTTCTCGGTGTCTCTTTATCAGGTCTCCCTGAAGGCTTTTAATCTTATTGAGGACCAGACCAGATTTGTTAGCATAAAAGCAACGCTTTTCTTGCAGGGCTAGGCAGATGCCCCCTTGCTCAGCAGTTAAAAGATCAAGGCCCCGACGATTCTGCAGGACGACCTCGGCCAGAGAATCGATCTGGTCCTGGAGGTCGTTGATGGTACCTGAGAGGGCTTGAACATCATCAATTAGCTTGTTAGAGAGTTTTGTGTAGGAGTGGAGGGCTACCCCAAGGCCAGCAGTGCCGGTGGCCAAGGCGCTAGAGACGCCGAGCCCAACAAGGAGAGGGATGAGCAAAACAGCGCGCTTACTTCTGCCGGCAATATATACTCCAGGCTAGGCAGGGGAACAGGCTCATTTCCAGGAATTATATCAATATCGGGAAGGACAGTGGCTAACACACATAGACTGGTCCAATTGGTCAGGAGGGCAGGAAAAGCCATATTTCCTCCGCATACAAAAACTTGACCGGGAATGGGACAGAGGGACTCAGAGTGGTTAATTATGGAGAAACAATTAGCAAAGGTGACAAAACCAACATCAATATCAAAGGAATCATTGTGTGGGAGACTTTGGAAACAAGGGGACAGGGGAAAATTGATGGGTTGAATATGGAAAGGGATCCCAAGAGAACAATTCTCATGGGATCTATGTTTGCTTCAGTTTCCTAAACTGAAAAATGGGCATCATACTAGCACTTAGCTCTCAGGCTTGTTGTAAGGGTCTTAGGCATGTGTTTTGTGGGCTTGGCACATGGCATATACTTAACAAAAACTTGTTTCCTTCTTCCTATCTCCTTCTCTTTGTATTAGCTGCCCCCATGTCTAGAACCCATTCCTACCTGATCTCCACTTCTTAGAATTCCTTTGAACTAGCATTCTCTTTTTTCTGATTTAATATTTTATTTCCTCCCAATTGCATGTAAAAGCAATTTTTAACTTTTTTTTTTAATTGAGTTCCAAATTTACTTCCTCTCTCCCCTCCCCCCAACTCCCTTTCATGGAGAGGGCAAAAAGTTTGATATAGATTGAAGCAGCATTGAGCTCAACCCTTGCTAAACCCTTCAGTCATTGGTCTCTTCCTGCCTCATAGATTTACCTTTTTATTTATGGGCATGTAGTGTCCTCCATAGAGAGTAGGATCCTTGAGGAAAGGGATTTCTTCCTTTTTTGTGCTTGCATCCCCATCACCTTTCACACTATCTGGCTCATCGTGGAGTATGAAAACTACTTAGACCATGTTGTAAACCATTAGACCATGTTGTAATCTGCTCCAAGCAAATGTTTCTTAGCCCTGTGCTAGATACTCTAAGAAATACCAAAGTCATAGGAGACTTGATTTCTGCTCTCAGTCTATTTGGATGGAAAAGATGCAAACAGCAAATCACATGTTTTTTTTTTAAATTTTATTGCTCTCCTGTTCTGCATCAGCCATTTTTTTTTAAATCTCTACCTGCTTTCCCCATGCCCCACTCTCAACGATCCTTTGCAATAAGGAATCTATTTGAACGATAGACAAAGAAGTTTTCCACCTCTCCCTTGAGAAGAAAGAAGGACATTTCATTCTCAATTCATGGGTCAGAGATTGGCCAATCCTTTTGATGAGGTTGGCTACCTTTTAGAGAACAACACATTTTCCTTTAGTACAGTCTAGTTTTACAAAGCTCTATCCTCCTAAAAACCTTTGAAGTGGAAAGGCAAACATTACTCCATTTTGTAGATGAGAAAACTCAGCCTCAGAATACTGAGATATCTTGTCCAGATTCATACAGATAGAAAGAGAAACAAAAAGGAGTTATGTAAGAGAGTAAGCCCTCAGAACACCCTTGTTCAGACTCTTAGGGCAGTTAAAGTCTAGAAGATAAACAGCTCCTTGGAGTCCAGAAGGGTCAAGAAAGAGAGTGAGGAACTTAAGACGAGCCTTAAAGAACTAGTAGGATTCAGGTTGATAGAGAGGAGTGGGGGAAGAGAAAGGAAAAGTAAGTGAGCAGAGAAAATAAAGAGGAGCCTCAGTTTTCTAATCTATAAAATGGGGCTAAAAGTAGTTGCACTATGCTATATGTATACCTATCTTGAACAATACAACACTAAGTGGGAGAGAGCATGGGGTGATTGTAGGGAGGTACTGAATAGATAGTAAAGAGACATGTCTGACTCTATAGGGATGGATCAAATGAGATAATATGTGTAAATTGATTTGCAAACTTTAAAATATTATATAAACACTAGATATTCTTAGATCTCCAGGAGCTGAGTTATTGCTCTGTGCCCTTCCCCCAAATCCACATTTTTCAGATTCAGAGAATTTCAGGGTTGGAAGGTCAACATCAGTCATCTACTCTGATACACAGAGAAAAAGAATCCCTTTTAGTCTGTGGCAAGGTAGTGGTCATTTAGTCTTTCAAAACCTCCAATAAGAGAATGAATATTCTCCCCTCACCCCCTCCCCCATTCCCCAAGCAATGCATTTCACTTTGGGGTAGTTCTAATGATTAGAGAGATTTTCCTCATGACAAACCTAAGTTTGACTCTTGGTAATGTCCTTCATGATTCTGTTTTCTGCCCTCTGAGGTCAACCAGAACAAGTCTGATCCCAATTTATTCAATAATTTGTAGCGAAGAACAGAATTAAAAAAAAAGAGACATTGAATTTATTAAATTAAAAAATAGAATTAAAAAGAATTTTAAAAATAAGAAACAGGTGGTTTCCCTTTAAGGAGTCAAGGAGGCTGATCTGGCCAAAGACCAAAGGACCAGGAGTAGAAAAAGCCCAGTTGGCATGGGGTCAGAGCAGCAGAGGGTTACAGACTTTCTTGTCAATGTCAGATTGCCTTTCTAACATAGTCTTGCTATTTCTGTGGTGAATATGAAAGCAGGAGATGGGGGGAAGGACAGCATTTTATCAGCTGGGAATTGTGTCATTTTTAGTCCTATTCTAATTAATGCAGTTTTTGTGACATTTTATGGTCCATGAATGTTGCATTGTATTACTTTTTTTTTTTGTAAAACATGTTTCCATTTTAGTCATGTTATGAAAGAAAATACAGACAAAAAAAAAACCTCCCAGAAAAACAAAGAAAGTAAAGAAAAGGTGTGCTACAATCTGTATTCAGAGTACACCAATTCTTTCTTTGGAGATGGATAGCATTTTTCATCATAAGTCCTTCAGAGTTGTCTTGGATCATTGTATTAATGAAATTAGCTAAGTCATTCACAAGTGCATATACAATGTTCCCTTGGTTTTGTTCATTTCACTTCCCATCAATTCGTGTAAGGCTTTCCAGGTTTATCTGGAAGCATCATGCTAGGCATTTCTTATAGCACAAAGTATCCTATCACAATCACATATAACAACTTCTTCAGCCATTCTCCAATTGATAGACATCTCCTCAGTTTCCAATTCTTTGCCACCACTAAAAGAGCTGCTTTTAAATATTTTTATACATATAGGTCTTTTTCCTTTTTGGTTTTTATCTCTTTGGGATACAGACCTAGTAGTGATATGGCTTGGTCAAAGGATATTTACATGACTTAATAGTCCTTTTGATGTAGTTCCAAATTGCTCTCCAGAATGATTGATTCAATATACAACTTCATCAACAGTGCATCAGTGTCTCAATTTTGCTACCAACCTTGGTTGTTTTCTGCTTAGAGTTGCTTTAATTTGCATTTATATAATCAATAGTGATTTAAGGCATTTTATATGACTGCAGATAGATTTGATTATTTTCTCTAAAAACTACCTGTTCATATCCTTTGACCATTTATCAACTGAGGAATAGCTCTTATTTCTATAAATTTGACTCAGTTTTCAATATATTTGAGAAATGAGATCTTTATCAGAGAAGTTTGCTGTGATATTTTCTCACAGTTATGATTACTATGTATTTCCCTCCATCCTATTTCCCTTGTGTTTATCTTACTCTCTCCTTTCACCTTGTCCTTTCTCAAAAGTGTTTTGTTAAATTGTATTACAATCCAAAATGAAAATCATTGGATTGATCTATTCTGGGCCTACTATGTGTCAGCTGTAGTCAGGCTCTGCTTTCTAGGAACTTATATTCTACTGGGAGAAAATGATATGTTGACAGGTGATTAAGTAAAAAATAATTTTGGGGAGGGAAAAATACTAGAAATCAAGATGATCAGAAAAGGCTTTTTTATAATAGATGAGAGTTGAGCAGAGCCTTGAAGGAAACTGGAAATACAAAGAGGGAGAAGTGAGAAGGAACAGAATCCCAGAAACTGGAACAAACAACTTGTTCAAAATCACAAAAGTGAGAGATGGAACATCATTTGACTTGATGTAGAATACATGAGGGGGCATAATGTGAAATCAGTCTAGAGTTTGTAGCCAAAGTGTGAAGTTCCTTAAAAGCCAAACAGAATAATTGAATGTTATCCTAGTAATTAAATGCTATCTTAGAAGCAATAGAATAACAGAAGCTTCTTGGTTAGGGGAATGGCAGGATCAAACAACCCTTAAAATTCTCGATCACTGCTACCTGGTACCTACAACCAACAATACAAGTGTTTTTTGAAAGGGCATGCCAATTGACTGTCCCATATATCAATTCACCATTTTTGAGACTCCCCAGACTTAAACCATTTTCCCTGGCCACCACTGTTTTGCCCTCTCCTATTAGAATATAAATTCCTAGATGGCACAAACTTTCTCATTTTTTTTATTTCTACCCTCAATATTTAGCACATTGCCACATAATAAAGTGCTAAATAATTTTTTAAAAAAATTTATCCATTCATTTATTCTCCAGTGTGCTAGTATTCCCATCTAACTTTAAGTCATCTACAAATTTGATAAGCATGCCACCTATGTGTTTATTCAAGTTAGTGACTAGCACAGCATTTGCCACAGTGCTTGGCATATAAGCATTTAATGAATATTTTTGATTGATTAAAATCATAAATAAAACATAGAGTCAAAGACAGATCCTCTTTCTTTGGGCATTTCACTGGAAACCTTTCAAGTCTTGAACCATCTATGACTATTTCTTAGTTCTGGCCATTCAACCAGTTCCAAAGTTGTGCCGTCATCTAACCCATATTTCTCTATTGCCCTCGCCCCTTAAGAATGGCATGAGATGTTTTATCAAATCCTTTGCTAAAATCTAGGTAAATCTGTAAGGCTTAATTGCCATGTCTCTCTCTCACAAATACTTCCAACAAATCCTGGAGACATGTTATTTGGTATTGTTTTTGTTAAAATGAGCTCTCTGACCCTGGAGGGCAGAATAGGCAAGAGTCTAATTAGGTAATACTGTTTCCCGTGTCTCTGAAGCATGTCCTTTAGCCTTAATGACTTGAAGAAAAAAGCTACCACAAGTGATTGGAAAAGCATCTTGAGCTTCTGCCTATGATGTGGGAGAAGGCAGGGTTTTTTCCTTGTTAAGAGGGAGGAACATCCTGAAAAAGAAACTCTATTCTGAGAAAGTCACTATCCCCAGGGTCAATTTCAATTAATCAAGACTGCAGCAGCTATAGGGACTCTACTGGCTGCAGTTGGGATCTGACTGGCCCACTGTCTGGCAAAAATGAATCATCCTTAGGAAATTCTTAGAAACACAGCCTGGGGTATGTATGTATTTAAAGCTTTCTCTTCCCCACAGAAAACCTCAGTCCAATGGCAAGTCCCTTGGTCTGGGTCCCCTGAAAAGAGAATATCTTGTTACTTTCAGCTTAATTTTTATATTGGTGAACTGACTAGAGGAAGACGAGGGAAAAAGAAGGGAAGAGAAAGGGAAGGCAAAGAAAACCTCAATCCTAGCCCACTATGCTAAGGAAGTCTACTCAGGGGAAATCAGGTCTAATTTATCAGTGTTTGAATCAGGAACAAAAAATGGCTAGTCAGGTTGAACTCAGGAAGGAGAGGTCATAGGGGGCACCACAAGGGCAGTGGATTGGCTCTGGAATGAGATGATCTGGATTGAACAGATCACTGAAATGAACGAGTCATTTAAGCCATCTAGGCCTTAGTTTCCCCAACTATATCAAGTATATGTGGGGATCATTGAATGGTATTTAAGGACTCATCCAACTTTGAGTCCATGATTCATGATCCCAAAGTCACTAGCCTGTATTCAGAAGGGGCCACGTAAGAACAGATCAGATGGACTTGTGTTGATGATGTCAGAAGATGTGGAGTAACATGGTAGGAGAGCAGTAATATCTGTGGTTTGACTTCACTCTCTCCCCTTGCAGTTATTATGATGATGCATGGACGTGTTCACAGTGTCCATGTAGGCCAAGGTTGGTAGTTTATGCTAGTCCAGGGGCCACACAAATGAGTTCCCAGAATGGGGGAGGCAATGATGAGAGAGGTGGTCAGTCTCAATCTCAAGTTGTTTATTTGAGTTGCACCAGAATATCTTATTTCCAATTTCTTGCCACTAGAAAAGCTTGCTCTCCAGTAGAAAAAGCATTTGGAATATATATCTGGGTAATAGGTCACTTCTCTGGGCTCCTGGTTGTCTTATTAGTTCACTGAGGCCATTTAGTGTCTCACAGTTAAGTGTATGCAGGGGCCTTAGAGTGTTACAAGTACCCACACATGGTCTGGGCATGGAAGTCAGGGTCTCTACTTGTGGTCTAGGCATTAGAAACAAAGATGAGAATCTGCATCAGGTGCCAAGCTGATCTTAATGAAAGTAAAATTGCACCTATGGATTTCCATTTTCCACAGAGATTAGGGCTCCATGTTTCTCATTCAGTACAAGTATGAGAAATGAAGACTCTAGCCAAGGGTTGACATCATTTAACAGGGAACCTGATGGTTCCAACTGCCCTCCCTTTTTGGAAGAAAAAAGAGAATTTTGTCCTGAGAAATAGTGGATAACTTTCTTTGTTTCATCTTGCAAGTTCAGAGTCCACTTAAATAACAAGAGGTTGACTTTTCCAAGTGAATGAACATTGTACATCTGAATTTGTTTGTTCTTAGCCAAGTCTTGACCTCTTGTTTATAGGACTCAGGCTTCAAAGGACTTTTACCAAATGGCAATTGGATGAAAGGATTCAGAAACAGAAATCATTTTCCTAGGAGTAACCATGCCTCAAAGAAAGTTAAATGTTTCAAGACCCTGCTTACATAAAGATTCTGAAAAATATAGTTGGTTAATTCAGTTCTGTTCTAGAGATATGAGGGAGGGAACATGATTAGTTAATCATAATTCATCTGAGTTGGATGGCAACTGAGAGGTCATCTAGGCCATCTTATCCATGTCATAGGTTGGGATATTGACGAATAACATCACTGGACTTACTTAGATGAGTCACTATCCAAAGAAAGACAAAGATTTTTCCAAGGTCATCCAAGTTGTAGCAGAGGTGAAATATGAACCTCTTTCCCCTCACACCCATTCTCAGTTCTTCATTTATTGTACCGTGAAGTCTGAGAAAACTATATCCTATAACTATAACAGGAAAAAACCTAAAGATTATACTAGTTCTTTCATTCAACCATTCAGTAAGTTTTTATTAAATTCTTACACCTGGTTACAAAACTCTGTGATGAGCACTGGAATAGATATCGCTGTGCACAACATCTCATGCTTCATCTTAAAGGAATTCACAATCTAGTTGTGGTGATGAAACACAGACAGAGCACAATTTGGAGCATTTAGAATGGAATTCCAAATGGAAAATTGGAATATCCTAAATCCATAAAGAAGTTCAAAGTGTTGTGAGATCGGATGGGATAAAGGTCAATTTCAGCTTAGAATATCAAGGAAGGTTCCATGGGGTCAGCCAGTCAATAGACAAATATTTATTAAATATCTATTATATGATAGATGATACTGGGCTAAGCCCTAGGGATACAAAGAAAGACAAAAATAATCCATTTCCTCAAAGAGCTTACAGTCAAATGGGGAAACAAAATGAAAACAAATACGTGCAAACAGGATAGATATGTGTGTGTGTGTGTGTGTGTATGTGTGTGCATGTATGTGCAGGATAAATTGGGGACATTCAACAGAGGGAAAGCATTAAGGAGATTTAGATAAAATTTCTTATTGAAGGTGAGATTTTTAGGAAGCCAGGGAGATCAGGCAGTGGAGATAAAGAGGAAGAGAGTTCAGGACTGCCAGGGAAAAGGCAGAGTTGGGATATAGAGTACCTTGTGTAAGGAACAACAAAGAGGACAATGTCATTGGATCATAGAGTAGGGGAGAGTAAAGCATAAGACAACTGGAAGGTAGAAAGGGTTAGGTTATGTTAGATTTTGAAAGTGAAACAGAGGATTTTACATGTGGTCATGTAGGTGATAGGTAACCACAGGAGTTTGTTGACTAGGGGAGGTAACATGGTCAGACCTGCACTTTAGGAAGGACAATTTGACAAGTAGGAGAATAGAAGGAGTAGGGGGAGACTTGATGCAAGGAGATTAACCAGCAGGCTATTACAATAGAATAGGTGGGAAGTTCAACCGGGGTGGTGGCGAGGTTAGAGGAAAGAAGAGGGCATATTCATCATTTGTTTTCAAAGAGAAGCAATGACATCAGGGGTGATATGAGTAAATTGGATTTCAGTGAGGCAGAGCCGCACAAAGTTGTAGGCTTCATCTCTCTTCCTGAGAAGAGTCCAGTGGCAGGAGAAAAGTCAAGATGGCGAAGGATGCAATGGATTGACCTTCAATTCCTGACCAAGCTCTAAGCTCTCCATAGTACCTGCTTCAGCAGCCTTCATGGCTATTGAAACAACTTGTTCTTATCCACTCATTCCATTTGTAGAAATCTTCACATTCTTGGAGTAGAAACCCCTAATTCAATGACAGGTTTGAAAATCATCAGTTACCCTCTACCTGATTTAACCTCTCTGCTGAAATGATTTAACAGGTTGTGGCCACTGAACCTGCTACAGCTTCTTGGAGTCATAGGTGAGAGTTGGGTGAAACGGGGCACCAAAAGTGAATGAGCAAAGAGCTCTCAGTAAGCCCTAACAACAGAGGTGCTAGTCTTTCTTGAATCCTATATGCCTCTGGGGGCATGTATAAGAGATTTTAAAAGGTAAAATAGACAGATTTGATAACAGATTGGATATGGGGAATTAGAGGAAGGAGCTGAAGATGACACCTAGATTGTAAGCCTTGTTAATTGGAAGGATGGTGGTATATTCAAGAACAATAGGAAGTTAGGAACCAGGAGGTTTTGGGTTTTTTTTGTGGGGGAATCAGTTTAGACATGTTGAGTTTAAGATAGCTATGAAATATCCAGTTTAAGATGTTAGGGTTTAGGAGTAGAGAGGAAGGGATGAAAATGGAAGGGAGTCCATTTCAGGAATAACAAAGGCTATAAGAAAATGTGCAAAGATGAGCAAGAACAGGATATGATCAAGGAATGGTAACTGGTTCATTTTGACTGGATCATGGCATATAAAGGAGGAAAAAGGGGGATAAGACTAGAAAAGAAGATTGGAGATAAATTGTGGATTTAAAGATGAGTAATTTGGTTATTTTCTTCTTGATAATAGTGATCCATCCAAAGGTTTTGAGGAGGGGAGTGATATGAATGGACCTGTATATTCAAGGATTCAAATACTAGCTTTGCTTCTTTCTAACTCTGTGACTGGTTAAATAACGTCCCACTTCAGACCACACCTTCCTTCTTTTACAATTGAGCTTGGACTAGGTGACTTCAAAATCCTCCCCAGATCCAAAATAATGACTTCTTTATAGGGTTTCTTTTCCAGTCAGGGACAGTTACAAACTTCTGAATCATCACTTCCATCTCCCACTTTCAAAACTCTTGACCTCAGGCATCAGTTCCTCTGAGGAGCTGTCCAGCACCCTACCCCACAATTGTTAATTCTCTAGTGTCTTCTTCTTTGTAATATACTTGTATCTAATTACTCCCCATGGCCCTCTCCCTCCCCTAGCCCAGTAGAATGAAAATTTCTTGAGTGGTTGTGGGGGTAGGGGTGAGAGTGGGAGAGATTTTGTTTCATTTCTGTCTTTCTTTCCTAACATCCAGTCCAGCACAAGACCTTATGCATAACAGAATCTCAGCAAATGACTGATGCCTTTTGAAGGAGAGTACCTAAGCAGGATGATGGTTCCTGGTGCCTTCTCCTCACTGAAATTTTCCTGCCTCAGTAGTGCGAGCCTGGGAGCAGCAAACTCACGTCTAACTCAGAAGTTTCTCAGCCTGATCAGCAACCTCTCTATCCCCCCCAGATACCCTCCAAAATGGCATCAATTGTCAAGGATCAGCTTATCTTTGAATGTCCTAAAGGAAGACCAGGTTCCCCAGAACAAGATCACTGTTGTTGGGGCTGGTGCAGTTGGCATGGCATGTGCCATTAGTATCTTAACAAAGGAATTGGATAATGAATTTTCCCTCATTGATGTAATAGAAGACAAACTAAAGGGAGAGATGATGAAATCTCCAACATGGCAGCCTTTTCCTCAAACCGCCAAAGATTGTTTCTGGCAAAGACTACAGTGTGACTGCAAACTTAAAACTGGTCATTGTTATGACTAGGGCACGTCAACAGGCGGGAGAAAGTCATCTTAATTTGGTCCAACATAATGTGACTATCTTTAAATTCATCATCCCCAATATTGTTAAATACAGCCCTAATTGCAAGCTGCTTGTTGTTCCCAATTCAGTGGATATTTTGACATGTGTGGCCTGGAAGCTAAGTGCTTTCTTAAGAACCATGTTATTGAAAGTGGTTGCAATCTGGATTCTGCTCATTTCCATTACCTAATGGGGGAGAGACTTGGTGTCTATTCTTCAAATTATCATGGATGAGTCCTTGGGGAACATGGAGACTCCAGTGTTCCTGTGTGGAGCTCTATGAATCTTGCCAGTGTGTCTCTAAACAACCTTCATCCTTCTTTGGAAAGTGATGCTGATGCAGAGAATTGGAAAGATGTTCATAAACATGCTTATGAGGTAATCAAACTGAAGGACTACACTTCCTGGGCCATTGGCTTGTCTGTGGCAGATCTTGAAGACTCTAAGGAGAGTGCCTCCAATTTCCACCATGATCAAGGACCTATATGGCATTAATGAGGATGTCTTCCTTAGTGTCCCATGTGTCTTGGGTCAGAATGGCATTTCAGATGTGGTAAAGGTCAACCTGAATCCGGAGGAGAAGAATCATTTAAGGAAGAGCACAGAATACTCTCTGGGGAATCCAGAAGGATTACTTTCATCACGCTGACATCGAGAGAACATGACAGGGGTTGAGACATTATATATGATCTGCTTTTCAAATAGGCCAAATCCTTCCTCTGATTAGTGACTAAACACCAGAAATGTAAAATCTGTGAACACACTCTAGTTTCTTCCTAAAGTTAGAAATGGGGAATAGAACTCTGTTGTAATTGGCATAGGAGGTTGAATATGACTTGCATAATCTCAGTGGTTGCTGTCAAGCATAGCCAGTGTTCCACAGGTATATAAACTACCTGCTTGCTTTGTATGTAGGTGCTACAGGTTCCCTTAGGTCCAGAAGATAACACTCCTGGATACAAAACACCATACGGCAGTAATTCTTTATTGATGCATTGATTACATTTGTGCTCTCCTCCATTAGGGCACTACAGCATGGCCCCATGTATCACCTTTCTGAAAGACCTGATTTTGTCTGCCTATATGGTTGTAAATTTCCATATTATATAAAAAGATCTATATACCTACAATAATGCAACCAATTCCTCAAGTGCCATACTAACCCTAAATACTGAATAAACAATAAATAACTGATATTTAAAAAAAGAAATTTTCCTGCCTCACAAATGAGTTTTGGTTTGTAAGATATCACCTCTTCTCTGAATGCTGATTGTAATAACCCTGCCAGTTTCTGGTGTGTTTGTATATACATTTCTCTTAAATAAGATGGAAAGCACTAAGATGCATCTGTGAGTGTGTTTCCACTTGTACTCTCTTCCTCTGTTTCTCCTGCCATCTGTTTCTGTTTTTTTATTCTGAATGTCCCTCTATGCTACTGTTTTTTTTAATGTGGGAATAATGATAGCCAGAAAAGACTAAAAGGGGGGAAGGCATTATATAAAAATACATGGCTTGACCTACCTGGATCATAATAATATGTGGTCTTGCTACCTATAGACTCTCCTTCAGTTATGTATCACTCTCACCCCATGACTGGTCCACCTTTTCTAGTCACAGGTCTCTCTGGAAGCACAGTGCATAGAATAGTAAATCTGGAGTCAGAATGACCTGAGTTCAAATCTGAACTCAGGCATTTACTAGCAAGGTGGCATTGAGGAAGTCATCTATTTTCTATTTGCCTCGATTTCTTTATCCGTAAAAAGGGGATGATAGCAATAGCTCCTACCTCCCGAGGATGTTGTGACAATCCCTGGCACAGTGCCTGAAATATAATAAGTGCTATATAACTGTTGTTGCTGGTGCAGTTATTATTACTGCTACATGCTTTTCTTGTATAATTCTGGGTTGATAATATGTTACAGTCTCTGCATGCTTCTCAAGCATCACTTCCTGCACCCATCATGCACTTCTCCATTGCTCTCTGGATGAAATACAATTTTAATTGTTCAGAAATTACTGTATTCCATGATTCAAATCAATTCAGACATTTGCCATTTGCCTACTATGTACTATGTACAAAGAAATGGGCTAGGCACTAAGAATTAAAAAAAAAAATGCAACAATATTAGCTTTTTTGGAGTTTTCATTCCACTGAAACAAGAGGAGGTATTACAGTATGTACACAACTAACAAAATACAAAGTATATATAAAATGATTTCAAGAGCAAGAAAAACAGATAAAGCAAAGAAATCAAGAAAAGCTTCCTGGAGGACATGGTCTCTGAGCTGGACTTCTAACCATACAGCATCATCATAAGAATAGTGTCCATCACATGTGTGATAAAAGTTGAATTGAACTGGATCAGAGGCAACATGGTATAGCAGAAAGGGTACTTACGATGGAGTCAAATGACCTGAGTTTTCTCATATGCAAAATGAAAGGGTTGGACCAAATGACTTTCTAGTCCCTTCCAGGAGTGTAGTTCCCTTCTAGGACCAGCTCAGGGGTGGTGAACCTGTGGCCTCAAAGTCACACATGGCCCTCTAAGTCCTCAAGTACAATCTTTGACTGAATACAAACTTTGCCGAACAAATCCTTTTAAGGGGATTTGTTTTGTGAAGTTTGGAATCAGTCAAAGGGCTAAAGGGCCACATATGGGTTCAAGGCCACAGGTTCCCCACTGCTAAACTAGCTCTGTGGTCCTTTGAGTTGGAGGAGATGGCATTTGGTCACAATTCCAGAGCCTTGCCTTTTCTTTTTTCCCCCATTTTTTAATTTCTCGATTTTTTAAAATTTATTTTTAGTTTTCAACATTTATTTCCACAAGATTTTTAGTTTCAAATTTTTTCCTCATCTCTCCCCTCCCCAACTCCAAGACACAGTGCATTCTGCTTACCTCTTTCCCCAATCAGCCCTTCCTTCCATCACACCCCTCCCTTCCCTTATTCCTATCTTCTCTCTTTTTCTTGTAGGACAAGATAAATTTCTATATCCCATTACCTGTATTTCTTATTTCCCAGTTGTATGCAAAAAACAATTCTCAACATTCATTCCTAAAAACTTTGAGTTCCAATTTCTCTCCCTTCCTCCCTCCCCAACCACCCCACTGAGAAGGTAAGCCATTCAATATAGGCTATACATGTGTAGTTATGCAAAAGACTTTCATAATAGTCATGTTCTGATAGACTAATTATATTTCCCTCCATCCTCTTCTGCCCCCATTTATTCCATTCTCTCTTTTGACCTTGTTCCTCCCCAAAAGGGTTTACTTCTAATTACTTCATCTTCCCATTTACCCTCCTTTCTATCATTCCCCCATCCCACTTGTCCCCTTCTCCCCTACTTTCCTGTAGTGTACAATAGATTTTCACACCAAATATGCATGTTATTCCTTCCTTGAGCCAAATGTGATAAGAGTAAGTTTCACTTTTCCCCTTTAAACTCCCCTTTTCCCTCTCCATTGGTAAAGCTTTTTCTTGCCTCTTTTATGTGAGATAATTTGTCCCATTAAATTTCTCCTTTTCTCCTCCCAATATATTCCTCTCTCACCCCTTAATTTTAGTTTTTTAGATATCATCCCATCCTATTCAACTCACCCTGTGCCCTCTCTCTATATGTATACAATCCCTCCAACTACCCAGATACTCAGAAATGTCTCAGGAGTTACAAATATTATCTTTCCATGTAAACAGTTCAACTCTAGTAAGTCCCTTATGATTTCTCTTTCCTGTTTACCTTTTCATACTTCTCTTAATTCTTGTTATTTGAAAGTCAATTTTCTATACAGCTCTGATCTTTTCATCAAAAATGCTTGCAAGTCCTCGATTTCATTGAAAGACCATTTTCCCCCTGAAGCTCAGTTTTTCTAGGTAGGTGAT
Organism: Bettongia penicillata ogilbyi; assembly: GCA_023548195.1. Lineage (NCBI taxonomy): Eukaryota > Metazoa > Chordata > Mammalia > Diprotodontia > Potoroidae > Bettongia > Bettongia penicillata. The sequence continues at coordinate 243,121 of JAJHZJ010000885.1, read as the reverse complement.
TCTTGGCATTAATTCTAGTTTGTTTGAGTTCTGGAATATCATATTCCAAGGCTTTCAATCCCTTAATGTAGCAGCTGCTAGATCTTGTGGTATCCTGATTGTATTTCCACAATACTGGAATTGTTTCTTTCTAGCTGCTTGCAATATTTTGTCCTTGACCAGGCGACTCTGGAATTTGGCCACAATGTTCCTAGGACTTTCTCTTTTTGGATCTCTTTCTGGTGGTGATCGGTGGAGTCTTTCAATATTTACTTTGCCCTCTGGTTCTAGAATATCAGGGCAGTTTTCCTTGATAATTTCATGAAAGATGATCTCTAGGCTCTTTTTATGATCATGGCTTTCAGGTAGTCCCATAATTTTTAAATTGTCTCTCCTGGATCTATTTTCCAGGTCAGTTGTTTTTCCCATGAGATATTTCACTTTCTCTTCCATTTTTTTCATTTTTTTGTTTTTGTTTTGTGATTTCTTGGTTTTGCAGAAAGTCATTAGTCTCCATCTGTTCCATTCTAATTTTTAAAGAACTATTTTCTTCAGTGAGCTCTTGAACCTCCTTTTCCATTTGGCTAAATCTGCTTTTGAAAGCATTCTTCTCCTCATTGGCTTTTTGGACCTCTTTTGCCAACTGAGTTAGCCTATTTTTCAAGGTGTTATTTTCTTCAGCATTTTTTGGGGGTCTTTTTAGCAAGCTGTTGACTCACTTTTCATGATTTTCTTGCATCACTCTTAATGATTTTCTTGCATTACTCTTATTTCTCTTCCCAATTTTTCCTCCACTTCTCTTACTTGATTTTCAAAATCCTTTCTGAGCTCTTCCATGGCCTGGGGACCACTGCATATTTCTTTTGGAGGTTTTGGACATAGAAGCCTTGAATTCCTCTAATGTTATGCTTTCTTCTTCCTCCTCTGAAAGAATACAAGAAAATACCTGTTCACCAAGAAAGTAACCTCCTATTATCTTATTTTTTTCTCCCTCTTTTTGGCATTTTCCCAGCCAGGTACCTGACTTTTGAGACTTTTGTCTAGAAGAGGATGTATTCTGGGGACCTGTAAGTTCTCACTTGCTCCAAGGTAGTACAGTCAAGGGAGTGGTGTGAGGTGTTTACTCCTCTCCTGACCTCCACAGTGGTCTGGGAGCAACCAAAACTTTTCTGCCCAGACTCTGCAATTGAATCCCCTCACCACAGCTGCCTCCAGCTCTACTGCCAGTGCTCCTCCTCACCCCTGGGTGGAGTTCAGGGCTTAGAATCAGATCAGTGGCTCAATTCCCTCAGGAGCTTTAGGTGGAGGACTCCAAATATGGCAGCTGCCACTGCAGTGCCTGTTGCAGGAATTCTGGACCAGGCTCCCCTCTCCTGGGTGAAGGAGCCCTCCAACTGACCTTTGAAGTTGTCTGTGGCATTTGTGTGTTGAGGGGTGCCAGTGGTGCCTTGAATTCTCTTCTGGGTCTTGTCCCTGCTATTCCATTCTGGTCTGCACTCTGGGCTGGTCTGCCTGATATAATCTTTCGGGGGGAAATGAACACTTAATGAAACAGAGGATGTTCAGATACTCCTGGTGAAAAATTCAGAGTTGAAAATTTTACATTGAAACACAAGACTCAACAGAAGAATAAAAAGGTAAACATGAAAGAGCAATCATTAGGAGCTTGATAAACTTTAATTGTTTGCATTCCTACATGGTAGGATGTTACATGTAACTCCTAAGAACTTTATCCTTATTAGGGCAATTAGAAAGAGTCTACATTGCCAGAGGGTATATGAGTCCATTTTGTTGAGATGATCTCAAAAGATGAAGGGATGGGAAAGAAAAGAGATGAAGAGAATAGTGAGACAATTAAAGGATGCAGTGGAATAAAAGGGAAGGAAGAGGTTGAACGGAAAAAAAATTCTCACATACAAGAAGTGTTCACAGAAGAGTTTTTACAGTGAAGGGTAAATGGAGAGTGGCATGGCAGGCAGTGCTTCAACCTCACTTTCACTGACATTGATTCAAAGATAGAAGAATATACAGGCAGACTTGGGACTCTGTTTATGTATTCTATCTTGCCAAACAGGGAAATAAAAGAGTAAGTTAATAAGTGAAAAGGGTGAGTGGATGTGAGATGACAAAAGGGAGAGGACGATAAGGGAAGTAACTGTGAGAAGAAAGCCACACTTTTGAGAAAAGACTGAGTAAAAAGAAAAAGAGAAGGATCAAGAAAAGAAAATATGGTGGAGGGAAATACACAGTTAATGATCATAGCTGTGAACATGAATGGGATGAGCTCACCCATGAAATGAAGCAGTTAGCAGACTGGGTTAGAAACTAAAATTCAACAATATGTTGTTTACAAGAAATACACTTGAATTAGAAAGACAGATTTAAAATAAGAGTCTGGAACAGAATTAAGTATGCTTCAATCAAAGTGAAAAAGGCAGGGGTGGCAACTGTGGTCTCAGACAAAACAAAAGCAAAGATATACTTAATTAAAAGAGATAATTAGGGAAACTACATTTTGCTAATAGGTACTACAGAGAATGAAGTAATATCAAAAATTTTATATCAAGTTTCTCTGATAAAGGCCCTGTTTCTCAAACATATATTCAACTCAGTCATATATATGAGTGTGTGTGTGTATTTATGTATATGCCTATATATATATATATATGCCATTCTCCTATTGATAAATGGTAAAAAGTATATGACTAGGAAGTTTACAGAAGAAGAAATCAAAGTTACCTTCATTAGAATATGAAAAAATGCTCTAAATCTCTATTGATTAGAGAAATGTAAATTAAAACAACTCTATGGTGCCACCTTACACCTATCATAAATGACAAATCCTGGTGGGCATAAAGGAAAATGAACTGTTGGTATAGCTGTGAAGTAGTCCAACCATTTTGGATAACAATTTGGAACTATTCCCAAAGGGCTATAAAACTGAGCATACCGTTTGAACAAACAATGCTGTTACTAGGACTGTAATGCAGAGATCAAAGGAAAAAGAAAGGGACTTATACATATAAAAATGTTAATAGCAACTTTTTTGTGGTGTCAAAGAATCGAAAATTGAAGGAATGCTCATCAACTGGAGAATGGCTGAACAAGTTGTGGCATATGATTGCAAATGGAGTACTGTTGTGATATAAGAAATGACAAGGAAAGAGTGGTTTCAAGGGAAGAAAAGGAACACTGCAAGGCTTATATGAACTGATGCAAAGCAAAGTGAGAAAAATGAAGAGATCACAGTAACAGGACAATGTTGCCATGATGATCAGTGATATGAAATGGCTTGGCTGCTCTGATCAATACAATAATCCAAAAAAATTCCAAAGGACTCATGTTGAAAATACCATCTACCTCTACGGAGAGAACTGATGAACTCTAAGTACAAATTGAAGTATAATTTTCTCTCTTTATTTTTCATTTTTTTGTGATGTGTCTAGTGGAAACATGTTTTACATGATTTTTACATGATTTCATATATGTATTTGATATATTGCTTGCTCACTTCTCAGTGAGTGGGAGAGGAGTGAGAGAGAAGAAGAGAATTTGAAAGTCAAAGTTTAATAAAAAAAGAACATTCAAAAATAACAATTAAAAAATAAAACACTTATCAAAATATAAATACAACAATTCAAATGTGAAATAAACTGCTTGGTCACAGATTAAATAACCTTCCATTATTTGTACACTTTTGGAATTGAATAAAGGGTAGAAAAATGTTTTTTTTTTAAGAAAATCTGAAGGTACTCATTCCTATCTTCTGTTTTTCTGTAAGAGTGGCTCTCATAGAAGACTGTTTTGTCAAGAAAAGTTGTGGCTGACCAAAGAGCTGATCTTTATAAGGGTTAGGTAAACCAGTTGGAGGTGGGTGAACTGGGAACCTTTTAGGGTAGGAAGGATTCTCAGGCGGAATGCAGATTCTCTAACTAGGTCCCATCCTTATTGCTAATGACAGGAAAATCTCCAGAGTGGGCCTGTTATCTGTGGATGCCAATTCTGACACCCAACAATTGCATTAATAGTGCAAAATTAGATCTGATTAAATGTGATCTCCTGTGATGATTCCAAGTTGGGAAATAGCACCTTTATGCAAAACTGTTCTTAGCTAATCTTTCCCTACCTGTTTTCACAAGGCAAATGTAGTGTTCAAATGTGGGGCATTTAAAAAAAATGGGAGACAATTTTCTGTTCTTCTGTCTGTTGGAATTTTTTTAGATTAGATTTTGATGTGAAACACTTAGAATTCTGTGAAGGCTTGTCAGTGTGTGGGGGCTGCTTGATTTTTATTTCATCTTCATAATGGTGCCCATTTCCCTAGTACTTTAAAGTTTTCCGTGTACTTTTTCCACCACATCTTTGTGAGGAAGGAAGTGGAAGTATTATTACCAGTCATGTGAAACTGAGTCTATCGATTGACTTTTCTCAGCCTCATTTTCCTCATTTGTAACTTAACAAGATTATTACGAGGATCCAGTGAGATAATGAAGTGAAGTGCTTGTAGAAAGTGCTTTGCAAACTTTAAAGCACGTTATAAATGCAACTTATTAATAAGCCCACTTGGTAAATGGGAAGACTATGTCCCAGACAGGTGAAGTTAACGAATTACACAATGAGGAAATGTCAGAGCTGGGATTCAGTCTCAAGTCTCCCAGCTTTGCACTATCCCAAACCACTACAGATAGGAGGGACCTTAGAGATGATCTAGTTAAACTCTCTCATTCTTCAGAGAGGGAAATTGAGGCTCTAAGAAGGGAGTAATTCAAGTATTGTGTGTTAGTATAGTGAGGTAGAATGATGGATGGAGAGTCAGAAGGGCAGACTATATTCAGTTTAATAGTAGTGTTGTAAAAGTACTTTGCAAGTTAAATGAAAGAAAAAGAATTTATTAAAAACATCAACTGTCAGGACACAAATACAGAAGTCAAGACAGTCTTTGCTCTCAAAGAACTTGAACTGTAATAGTGGGAGGCAATACATATAATAAGGTGGTTTCAAGGGGAGTTTTGGTCTGGGTAAGTGATGCTCTAAGTGGCTATTGTCATCTCCTTTCCAGAAGCACTGGGAGCATTGACTTGATAACTGATCTTAAAGCAAGAGGTTGAAAATGGAGAGGGAAAGGATAGATTGGGAGAAGGGGAGGGATGCTACTCACCTACATATGGCAAAATGCCTAAGGGAGATGTCTGATAGAGTGAGTGCTGTGTGTTGATTAGATACAGTAGGTTGGATGAGTTGTACTCATTCATTCAGTCACTCACCCACCAATCAGGACAGCTCAGCCCTAGAGGACAGTTTCAAAGCTGAGAAGATAATTCTAAGGAGACACAGAGATGTAATTTGGAGGGTGCTTGTTCCAGATGAGTAGAGGGAGGATGGCAAGCTGACTGAGTGGATGGCTAAAAAGTGTATTTATTTCAGTGATTCTGCAGGCTCATCATATTGAGTAGATCTCAACTCATTTCATGTGATTTTTGTGCTTATCTTTCTGTAAATCCTCCATACAGGGTTGTTTATTACTTATTCTCAAGGGCTAGCTACCCTTCACTCTCCCAATGCTAGTGACCCATCTTTTTAGAGGTGGAGTGTGGTGGAGTGGGAAAAGAAATGGTTTTGGAATCAGAGGACCTGGCTTCAAATCTTGGCTCTGATAGTACCTGGATGACCTTAGATAAATCACTTCACCTCTATGGCCTTTAAGTTTCTTATCTATAAAGTTAAGGGGGTTGGACTCAATAACCTCTAAGGTCCCTTTCAACTTTAAATCTCTGATCTTTTAAAAATTATATATCCATGATGATATCTTTCATGATGCTTCCCATGTACAAATTATGATTGGTAATATATTGCTCACATCTATAATATTTCACTCTAATTATCTTTGGATCACTTATTATTGTCATTCTTCAGAGATCATAGTATTGCATGCCTCCATATACCATTGCTTCAGGGTGGCTATATTAAAATATATTTGGGAATATTTAACAACACAAGAATACAATAAAACATAGATTTGTTTAATTAATTAATTTTTCATTAATTTGTGGCTTTCCAAGTCATCCTGCAGGGATCCTTATGTACAGATTAGTAGCCCCCACTTCTATTTGAATTTGACCGCTGATCTAGTCTAATTCCCTGATTTTACGGTTAAGGAAACTATATTGAGAGGTTAAGTGATAAGAAGTGTCCAAAGTGGGGTTTGAACCCAAATTCTCTGACTCTACGTACAACACTGTCTCTACTGTACCCCACTGCCTACTTAGTATACTGCAGTCAAATTACTGTCATCATAGCTCCTTCTTGCCCCTTCTCTCCTGCCAACCTCTGGAACCTCCCATTCCTCCCATTTCCTCCTGCTTTGCTGAAGTGATGGATATGTGTCTTAAATTGTGGTACCTTCTAATTTTCCTGGCGCTGGAACAAAGATAGCCCTCTTACATGATGTTATATGAATTTGTTCTCATTAACCATCTCTTCAATAACACATTCTAGAATTTTTTCAGGAAGAGAAGTCAGGCTCTAGGTCTTATGTTTGCAGGCTTCTTCCTCTCCCCATTTAGGAAATGGGAACAATACTTGCCCCACTCCAGTCCTGTGGTGGTGCTCAGGTTCTGAGTGATCTCTTAAAAAGATGTCAGATCAGCAATCATATTGGCCAGGACATGCAGTAGCCAAGGATATAGCTCTTCTCAGTCTGATTGCTTGAATTCATTACAAAATAAATCTAGGTCCTCACTTACTATCTTCTTACACATTTTGGGTATCAACTACCATGAGCTATTTCTGTTCTGTTTTTTGCAATTTAAAGACTCTTCTCCTTGGCAGCAAAAAAACAAAACAAAAAAAAAAAAAAAACACAAAATAAGAGCTTGGCAACTCTAGCCTTGCTTTCTGCTATTGTTACCATCCTGTCCACCTGAGTAGATATTCTGTTCCTTCTTTCCTTCTCTTTTCCTAGATGTAGTTTTTTTTTTTTGGCTTGTTTTTTACATTCCCTTTTTAGGAAGTCTTTTGATCACCTCATCCTAGAGTGGTGGGAATTACATGCTCAACTTCTGGTTGGGTGGGGATGTCTGAAGACAGGTTGCTGGTAGTCAAAGGTCCGCTGTCTGATTGTTTGATGATAGCTGATGACTTTTTATTTTTTTCAGATGATTTGGTAAAGAAGGATAAAGTATGTAACGCTTTCATGCATGACATTAGAATCAAGGGCAATGAAGTTGCCAAATATAGTCTTGAAGGGGGGTTGAGACTGGAGCTGCATCCTGCTGGGTCCATTCCTGGCAAAGAGAGAAGAAGTAGGGACTGGGACAAGGAATTAGGTGTCAGCTGCAGCCCTCATCCACCAAGACCCTGGTTGTTGCAGAAGGATGAGATGCTCTTGTTTCCTCAGCTGGAATCTGTAAGAATATAGAGGTCAGTAAGACCGCATATGTGGAAAGAATATCTTCCCAATGTAGGGCTCTTAGGACTGATTTAATGGAGCAAAATGCAGCATTAAGAGCTCTTTTCCAACAAGGTATCTCCCACGAACATATGAAAATTATATAAGATTCCTTGATAAGCATAACAACAACAAAGGCTGTGCTCATTATTCATTTTAAAGACAGTCTTTTGAAAGACAGGGCAAATGAAGTTAAATGATTTGCCCATTTTCACGCAACTGTTCATTGTCTAAGGTAGGATTTTAACCTGGATCTTCCTGACTGCAAATCCAGTGCTCTGTCCACTATACTATGCTGCCTGTTTATATTATCTCATTTTATCCTCACAATTATCCTGAGAAGTAGGTGCTCCTGTTATCCCATTTTGCAGATGGGGAACTTGAGGCAAGCCGGAGTTAAGTAACTTGCCTAAAGTCACACAATCAGGAAATTCCTGAGCCCAGATTGGAACTCAGACTTTTCTGACTTCAGATCCAACACTCTATTTACCTAGCTGCCTTCTGCCAAAGCATAAAACAGGGTGTTCTATACTCCCCCAAAGTGCCTGCCATTTTCTTGGAATTTTTTGGACAGTGAACACAGGTGGAAATATTGCCCTTAAAGATGGCCAAGTTCTCCAAATTTTTCCTGTTTGTGAATGAATATTGTCCTCATACTATATAGCCCAAGGACATTGCAGAGTCTCCTAAATTAGGCCAACCAAGTATTTAAAAGTTTTATCAAATAATGTAACTGCACATGGTTAATAATTCTGAAATGACTTCCACATCAACAACCAACCATTCTGCACTGTTACGTGGTCTCATTTTTGTGATTTTTGTTTAATATTTACCATATTTAATGGCTTCTGACTTACATCATAAAGCAGATACATAAATACATATATCCCTAAGACTTCACGGGAACCATTAAGACTTTGGCCTCCTTCATTTCTTGGTCCCAAATTATTTTCCAATATATTCTTCACTGTCCTCACCCATGACTGACTTCACACTGAAGTCACACTCAAGATAAAATTAATTTAGGTTAGAATATCTTGTCAAGTCCTTCATATCTTTTTTCTCCTTCATCCTTTGTGGCCGAGGACCAAATGTTCCAAGAGATAATGTTTCTTGTTGTTTCTGACATATAATGAAACCATCTTTTCCAGCTCCCTTATTTGCCCCTCTGGGGAAAACCTGTGAACCACCTTTCCATTTAACTGCAATTTCTTTATGTCTTCTGCTTTCTCATGTAGTAGGAAGGTCAAGATACTGGTGGTTTATTTCCTCTAGTAGTATATGATTTATTAGTCTTTGGACAAACATTTCACATTTAGAGTAACCAGAGTTAAAATAATACTCACTTTTCGGCTACATTCTCACCATTACTATGGAAGAAGAAGGAGCCACCAAAGACCAAGGATCATGTAACCATTTTTCTTTATTTCATAACTTCACATGGCCAAGAAATTAATCACCAGTAGCCAATCAGTAAGCAATGAGCTTCTTAGCTATACAAGTCCACAGGTAGAAACAATAATTCTTATCAAATTGAAAGCTATAGCCACAGATATTTGCAGATTGATACTGCTTGTTATAAATATGACCATTTATAGAGAAATATGTCACCTGGAAACAGTCAAGAACAGAAACATCTGAGACTATTTCCTACCTTTGCTACTATCAACTCTGACTTAACCAAAGCTAAGCAGAATAGATCTGACCTCTCCCACATTGCAATGATAATGATGGTAATACTAAGAAAAAGGGACTAAATATGTGATTTCCTTAGTATAGGAAACACAGAGGTGAGGAATCTCCCTCTACCAGCGCAGGTTGGCACCTTCTCTGTAATTTATAGTCTTAGTGAGTTGCTTAGAGCATCGAGAATTTACATGACTTATCCCAGGGTCACCCAAGAAATATGTGTCACAGGAAGGTCTTGAACTTGAATAAGGTGTCCTTGGATTGTAGGTCAATTCTCTATCCACTATGCAGTACCACCTTTCATACATAGTAATAGAAAATCGTACTAAGAGTGGCTGCTTAAGTTGAAGCTACATCACTCAAATGGCTTACAAAAATCATCAAATCCATGATCTGAAAACCAGACTCTTTCATGTCTACTTGCCAGTTACTCCATTTTGCTCACACTGTATAACTTAACTCAGAGTAACCCAGGATTTGCATTGCTTATAGACCCGTTTCAAAGAGTGATGGTGACTCAGCTCTTTTGGAGTCCTCTTATCTTAAAGAGTTCATACAGCAACTTTCCTTTCTGTTCCTCACGCCTCTTCTCCACCTCTCCTCCAGAAATAACGAAGGAAAACATTATCCCTGGGGAGCCTGGCTCAATATGTGACTTCTACATTTGGTGTTTTCCTTCATATTGACTTTCACATTAGAAAGTGTCATGGAGGCTTAGTTGGTGCTGGGTTTCTTCCAGCTAACGATGTTTCCCTTAAACTTCTGGGTCCTTTGAAAAACGAATGTTAATGAGTTTCACTGTATATTTTCTTTAATCCTGCTGAGGCTCCCAGAGAGGTATATTATACTAGGAAAGCTCTGAATTCTACCTAAGTGGTAGTTCTGATAAAAGGGTTTTGTTTTCTTAGCTCAGGATTCCAAGAACTCAGCAAGAGAGGTAGCAACGCCTCCTGATGGTTAAGTGAAAGAGACCCAGATCCTCAAATCTGATTCTTGTCCATAGTTTCAATCCTCATCAAACCCTGCATGCAGCCTTCAATCCAATTCACCTTAATTCAAGTAATAAAACATTTACTGAGCACCTAACATACGAGAGAAAATATTGCCTAGTGGAATTAACCCAAGTTCAGGAGTCAGGAGAGATAAGTTCAAGTCATGATCCCGACACATAATACTAGGACCTTGAACAACTTACTGACTCAGTATACACACACACACACACCACACACACATGTTTGTGTGTATGTATATGTGTACACATATATTTGTATGTGAATGTGTATATATATACACATTGTATATGTATATATATATTTGTAGCATATAAACACTATATATGTATATGTACATGCATATACACACATGTTTATATATTTATATTTTTGTGTGCACATACGAGTATTAAACCTATAGATGTACATATGTGTGCATTCACATAATACATAGCATACACGTACCAGTATATACTATGTAAAACACAGACACATATGTCATATATGTCAGTGTGTATGTGCATATACACCACCTGTATATGTACACATGTGTTTGTTTATGCGTTGCATGTGTATGTGTGTATATATTATAAGTATATATATGTTTGTGTTTATATGCATATATACATATAAACACACACATGTTTTAGATATAAAATTCAGTCTAAGTACTTTGGCACTATAAAATGTCATATAAATATAAGCCTTATTTTCACACACAGGTTGACAGAGTAGAAAGAACACAGAAAAAGAGTGAGGAAAGCTGAGATTGACTCATGCTTCTGCTCCTTATTAGCTGAGTGACTGTAGGGAAGGTATTTGACATCTCTGATTTTGTTTTCTCATCTTTAAAATGAGGTAAATTTCTTATTCTACCTCACAGGGTTGCTGTAATAAAAAAAAAGCAAACAACTTTGTAAACCTTGAAGCACAATAACTTGTGCATTGTTACTATGTTAGAGAACACTTGGGGATCCATTTTCCAAACTCAATGGACCAGAGAAAATTTTGGGGCTTGAAAAAGACTGATGTTCCCTATAAATGCCAAGTTCCATCACCAAGGTAATGAGTCACTCCAGTGGTTAACAGTTTATCCAGGGATAGATTTGGAGCCAGGGCCATAAGTAACACTAGAACAACTGAGTGTATTAAGTGATGAAAAATACTATAGTTTACTTTAAAATAAAAAAAAAAAATTCATCCCACCATCTCTGTTATCTTTGCCTTATGAATCTAAAAAAAATTAAATTAAAAAAAATGTGCTAATTGAAACAGTTTGGTGCTTCTAGGTATTCTTAAACTTCAGTCCTTCTAGGCTAGGAGATAAAAGAATTTAGAACTAAAAGGACCCTGTAGATCTCATCTTGCCAAGCCTCATTGTTTTACAGATGCTGGAACCAAGAATTAAGGGAAAGGATGCCTTAGGTCACATCAGGAGTAAGTAGCTGGTCTTCTTCAGGTTTGAATCTAAGTCCACTGGTTTTAAATCTTTCTTTCCCCAGCACCATGTAACCTCAAAAGTATATGGCTAACTAACATTCTGATCATAAAGAATGGATTCATTCACAGATCATTTGCTGTTTTTCAGATTGTCTGTTTCTATATTCCTCCTCTCCCACTTCCAGCCCCTCACCTCTCCGGCCTGTAGCTTTTGCATAAACCAGAAGCATCTAGTGAGAAGCTGAAATAGTGTTGCTGACAATTACAGCTCCCCTTTGCCAAATGTGTTGTCCACCATAGAGGTTCCAACATGCCCCAGTAACTGACTGGTGAACAAGAGAAGTAGTGTGGAGGAATGAAAGAGCATTGGATTGGAATCCAGATCTGTTGCTCACTAGCTGTGCAAACTTGGACAAGTCACAAACTTCTCTGGGCTTCAGTTTCCCCATTTATGTGTAACTAGGAGTTAAACAGTATATGCATGAAGCTACCTTTGCTGATTCCAGGAGGCCATCATGTACTAACCTACTCCTTGGATACTTTGAGAATGATAAATCTTGCTTTTTTCTGTTACGCTAAACATGACAGACTTAGTGCTGAAAGGACCTTGGAACTTTCTTTGGAGAAGAGGAAGCAATCCCCTATTGGTCACTGACGCAGAAATGCTGATGACCTGGTGCACCTTTACATGCTGGGGCTCTCCTTTCTTCTGTCATCTGCCATATCCCTGCTTCTTCCCTTTCCCAACTTCTTTTCCTATTCAGAGTGTTTATAAACACTTTCTGGGAGCAGGAGGGAAGGACAAAAGGAAAGTAAACTAAGTGACCTCTAAGGCCTCTGGCTATGAAATTCTGAGGCAGGATGGGACATCTGTGGCCTGGAGGCCACATGTGGCCCTCTTAGTCCTCAAGTAGAGCCTTTTAACTGAATCCAAGTGTCACAGACCAAATCCCTTTAATAAAAGGATTTGTTCTGTAAAACTTGGACTCAGTCAAAAGGTTGCACCAAAGCACATAGACAGCCCGCCCCAGGTTTCCCAATCCTGTCCTAGGCTCTCCTATGAATGATTGGAATTAGGAACTCAGTTTGCAGATAGTTGCATTATTGAGTTAGCATACAAGATAGACTTTGGCTATTTCCTTCCTCAACCCTGTCTGCTCTGTCATCCTGTTGAAGAAGGAAATTCAATTAGACAGAGGGAATTTGTTCCTCCCAAAGCCATATTGATTATTCCCTCTGATCTCAAAGGGGCTTACAAACTGATTCTTGCTTCATTGTACCCTTCCAAGTGCCCAAGTGAAGCTGACAAGTTGGTCTTTTTCAGGTTAATACTTAATCTTTCTTTCTTTAAAGAGAGGCTCTGGGTGAACCAGCCTCTTGCTGGCTCTCTCAAACTTCTTGTACATTACCAGGGCTGCCCCCAAAATATGACAAGAGAATCTCCCTTCTCATAGTAGGACAAGTCTCTTCATGGGGACACAGAAATTATAAAGTCAGAGCTATCCCAACTGTATCATCAAATGTGATCATATTGGTAAAGCACTTAACACAGTGACTAGCACATAGCAGGCACTGCGTAAGTGCTTATTCCCTGTCCTTTCCTTTTGTGAGGTAGTGAGTTGCCCATCCCTAGGAATTTTCAAACAGAGGTTGAATGACCACTTCTCAGAGATTTTTATAGATGGGGTTTGTCTTCCCTAACAGATAGAACTAATGCTGAGATTCTGCCAGCTTACAACTGCTAGAACAATGGATATCCCTGAATCACGTCTGAAGAGTGAGATGGAAAATAGAGTATCAGAGAAAGAGTATTGGACTGGGTGTCCAGAGACTTTAGTATAAATTTCAGATCCAGAAACTTAGAGAAGGATTCTGGTTCCAAAGCTGCCACAAAATGTTCCTGAGGGAAACAGTTATGGGCAGGAAGTGAGAGATCTGGGGGAGATACTTGGCACCTCAAAATATAAGGCTTTGTGGTAGGAGGGAGAGATTTCATCTCATGGAGAAAGACAGAGATGCCAATACAATTGGATAACCTGAGACTAATATTGGAGAGATCGCTTTGTATGTGGGGTTCAATTGGACAGAGAAGGGTAGAAATGGTGCAAGTCAGAACTTACCTTGCGTGTAGCAGATGGGGTGAAAGAGCCTCATCTGATAACTTTCCTATTTCATCTCATTCTTCTTGTCAACAGCTAAGTTCAGTTGTTTATCCCTAAGAGAAGGAACACAGTGCCCCCCAAATTCTGATACACCTTCTGGCGGCAAAGTCCTGATTTGGTTCCTGCCTGAGGTCTTTCCCAACTCTAATGCTTACTGGTTGTGCAAGGCTGATCATATCACTCATTTCTTTTCTTCTTTTTACTAAGTTTCCTCATCTGTAAAATAGGGGTAATAATACTCACACTGCCTACCGCACAGGACTGTTGTGCGAAGAGTGTCTTGTAAATCTTAAGGTACTATAGAAATTTAAGCTGTTTTCATTTTTATTAATAATAATTATAAATGATGTGAATATTAATAATAAAACGATGGATACTCATTGTACCAGGCAATAGGGAAAGTGAAAGTTTCATGGTGGTGATTGCTTTCTAAAATTTGGTTTCCCTGCTCTGCAGGTCTTCAATCTTATCATGGGGCAATTAGACCCTAAAAGTAAACTGACTTATACTAACTTATACTACAGCCCCATGATACTGATTAGTGCCAAGTAGAAGATTAGCCAACTTCAGTGAGGACTCAGAAGCTTATATATATATACATACACATATATATGTATATATGTGTATATGTGTGTATGTATATATATATATATATATAAAATGTGACTATTATTACCCTATATATATATATATATATATCAAATGTGTACTATTATTATACCTATATCTCCATATTTGGAGGGGTTTGGTGATGAGTGACTTGGCCCAACTGTCTGATGCTGGATTTGAACTCAGGTCCTCCTGACTCTAGGGTCAATGCTCTATTTACTGTGCCACCAAACTATCCCTCAGAGGCATATATTTTGAAGCTAGATGGGATCTTAAGGATCCTTTAGAGATTCCAAGCTCCAATTCCCATTTTAGAGATGAGAATAATGAGGCTAAGATTTGGAGCAGTGACTTGCCCAAGGTCACACATCTATTGAGTAGCAGAATTAGGATGGGAACCAGGGACTTTTGCTTCACTAAACATTAAGGAAAATACTGCAGTTCTTGAGACCCTCTAGGTCACAGTTCTGTTAACATGTTGATAGATTACAATGAACATTGAAAACTTGCCAGAAAGTAGGATACATCTGGAAGCTTGATAAAATGAGGAAGATCCCTGCTTGGGGGTCTCCCTCTCCCCTTTGCTCTGAGGACCAGCTCCAACCGCTGGCCTTCACTTGACAGAGCTAGGATCTTGCATAAGAGAAAGCGGTCTTGTTGCAAATGCTCTCCCGCTAATGTATAGATCTTTCTTTCGAAGACATTTGCCCTCCAGAGAACGCCAGCCACACGATGGATTTGTTGGAGCCACTGAATCATGGAAAATTTATTCTGCTCATAAGTTTGTCTAGGGTTTCATTTTTCCCCTGGGTACTTGGGGAAGGTTGGGGGGAGCCTGAGCTGGAAGTAGTTCCTGAGACAAGTAAAAATGTTTCTGGGCAGCTTAAATCTATGCAAAATGTGGGAAGACCACAGAGGGCATCTCAGAAGTGTGCTAACCTTCTTAGTCCCAAGAGGTTTGACTGAAAGCTATATAATGATCACTATAATGATAAATCATATTTATGTAGCACTTTAAGGTTTCTATTACATTATGACAATTGACATTTTTATGGCACTCCTTCCATAACAATTCTGTAAAGTGGACAGTACAAATACTACTGGCTTCATTTTGCAAATGAGGAAACTGAGCCTCCACAGACTTAAGTGACTTACCCAGAGTCATGCAACTGGTTAGTTACAAAGGCAGAATTCCAACTCAGGTCCTTGGCCTCCATAGGTTTATAGAATTTAGTGCTGGAAGGGAACCTCAGAAGACATTTCATTCAAGTCCTTCATTTTATAAACTGAAGCCCAGAGAAAAGTGAAATATCTAAAATCCCACAGATATTAAAAAGTAGAATTTGAACTTAGGTCCATGGGCCTGGCCCTCAAATCCAAGCTTCTTTCTATTCCACCATATCACCTTTAATATATAACTTTCAGTTATAAAAATGTAACCTTTTATTACTTGAATAAATGTATTACATATATAATATGTGTAATATATATACTTCCGTGTGTCTTTATACATAGAAGTATAGTAATATTTTCCCACATAATAATAATGTCTAGTATTTATATAGCAAAGCTCTTTACCTCATTTGACCCTTATAACAGTCCTGTGAGGTAGGTGCTATTAATATTCCCATTTCACAATTAAAGAAACAGGGGAAGAGAGAGGTTAAGTGACTTACTCAGAGTCACATAGCTAATATGTGTCTGGGGCAGGATTTGAACTCAGGTCTTTCTGATGCCAGGTTTAATATTTTATTGACTAAGCCACTTAATTGCCTTTGATATATACACATATCAACTGAACCTACGATTTTCATTACAGATCAACTCTTTTCTACAACTCTGTCTCAGTTCATTATGGGTACTATTGGGTTAAGTGACTTGTCCAGAGACACCTATCTAGTATGTGTCAGAGGTCCCCAGGGCTTAAATTCATGCCTTCCTGGTTCCGTTGTACCATGCTGCCTTGCACATAGTAGGCACTGAATAAATGTTTCCTTAATTGAATAAACCACAAAATAATCTGTGAGTTATTACTTTATTAAGATCTCATGCAATAATAAATTCACCAATAGGAAGGCAGTATATATTATTTGCTATTATTGTCTATCACATTTTTACATAGAATAATGATAAATATATAATGATTTAATATATAATAACAATAATGAAATTTACATGATGTTTTAAAGTTTGCAAGCACTTTACCTATGTTTGGCATAATACAATGGTTCACAACGATTTTAAGCTATAAAAGCTTGAGCTATTAAAGGCTAATATTGCACTAAGACTTTGGGGTCACCCCTAATATATATATATATATGTAACAAAATTTATACATAAAGGCCCCAGGGAGGATTTTAAGTGTGTTGAGTGAATCTTCTGTGGAGATTTCCTGGAAGACTCACACAAATCACACAAGATGAGAGGATGTGGTAGGGTTGAGATCTGCCCTGGTAGCGAGAGTGAAGGCATGTCAGTGAAGTCACAGATTCATTCAAGCATCAAGTGCACCATCAATTCATCAGTGACCTGTGATTTCATCAGTGTAGCATCCCATTACAGAGTTCTACCCCCACATAACTCAGTAGAAGGTCTCTGAAAGCTGCTGTGCTACAAATATTCAATACTCTGCAGCCAGCTGGGCAATAAGACTTTCTAAACTTAGTGAGACCCATCCTCAGATAATAGCCATGGTCCATCACCAGGCTCACAATTGCCTTTTTTCTCTAGCTAGGTATCAAAAATTGAAATCATGATGAATATTACCTCCATTCTTGAAGGAGTAAACAAGTAAGGGATAGTACAGGAATGGGATATCTTGTTGGTTTTGGGGGCATGTTTTTGAATGGTGGATTATAACAGCAGAAAATTCCTTTTACACATCACAAAATTGCCTATATGGTAACTCCGTGGATGAGAGAGAAGGCAATGATATAGACAGAGGGGTAATCAGGGATTACTAAAGAATTGTTTGAGCAAAATGTCAAGGTCCAGTCAGATGGGGATAACCATTAACAACTGACTATGAATTATTTAATGTACCAGAAAAGTCTAGTGAGCTAAGAGCTGAACAGAGATGTCCTAGAGAGAATGGAGCTGCTGTTGCTGCAGCTGCTGAAGATAGCAGTGTTATGATACAGTGGAAAGAATCCTAGATATGGAATTAGGAGCAAATAATTTTTTTGGTCATTTATTATCTGTGTGACTCAGGCATATCATTAAATCATTTAACATCTTAGTTTCCTCTCGATAAAAGGGGTTTAGACTGGATAACCCCTAATTTCCCATCTAGTTCTACTGTCATCCTTTAATTGATCTTAATTCTGGGTGTCAAGATCATTCTGGCAAAGAACAGGATACTCCCAGGTAACTAATACCTTGAGCTTGAGACTTTCCTCTGGATTCCTGGTTTACAGTCATCATTCCATATACCTCCCATCTTTTCATCTCTGAAAGGTCAAGTACAAGTCAGATAATGGTTTTATGCCCAGTATCTACCAAAAAGTTCTGAGGGATGGGAAATGAGAGAGGGGCTAAGATTCTCAGTTTTCAAGTCCTAAGTCTCTTCTATCCTTTCGTTTAGATGAGGGGGAGGAGAAAATACAAAGATAACATCAAACTCAAAGGAAAAGACCATTTGTCTTCCTTAACAGCTTAATAACAGCTATTAGCCTCTTGCTGGCCCCGTTTTTGTAACTGTGGTCAATTAAAGTCTACATGGGGCTTCACAATACTTCTATATATAAAGACACATGAAAGTATAGATATAATATCAACATGTGGTCAATCAAATAGCTTCTTCCTGATTGGTTGAGAAAGAGAGAGAGCCAGGACTATAAAACAAAGATAACTTCTTGGGCCAGCATGCCAGGTGGATAAAGTTCCTCAGCCTCTTGAAAGCAATGCTAGAACATCAATATTAAAATGTGAAAGACTGAGCTTTGCTGATCAAGACGATGATCCAAGACAATTGCAAAGGACGCATATGAAAACATCTATCCATCTCTAGAGAACTGATGAACTCAGAGCTCAGACTGAAGCATATTTTGTACTTTATTTTTCTTGTGTGTGTATTGTGCATGTGTTTTCTTTTACAATATGTCTAATATGGAAATATGTTTTGCAAGACTTCACATGTATAATCAATATATTCTTTGCATTTTTAAGGGATGGGGAAGGGGTAGGCTGGAGGGGGAGAATTTGGAACTCAATATTTTAAAAAGAATGGGTTTTTTTGCATATAACTGGGATATATTTAATGAAATAAATAAACTATATTTTTTAAAATAGAAAGTGTTTACTGGGACTATAATGTAGGGATCTAGAGAGATGATATTCTTATCTGGAGCCTGCAAGGGTACTGCATACTCTGGTTAAGATAGAATGATCAGTGAGGATCTTTCGGGTAACTTATCCCTGGTAAACTCTATGACTTTCTATATCATAGGAACATAGGATTTAGAGCTGAGGTCATCTAATATTAGTCTCTCTCTGTCTTCATATACATACTCACATACATATATAGGACATGTGTATACATGTGTATATACATACAATGTGCATATGTGTATATATATACATTCACTGTATATGTATATATGTATTATATATGTTATAAATCATTGTTGCTTTCTATTTTCAGACCACAATTATTTCCCCCCTTGAGCTCAGCCCCTCACTGTTGAACCCTTTCTTATAACAAAGAAAAAAATAGCAAAACCAAGTGTCCTAGAAATCTCATCTGACAGTGCATATTGTATTTCCACCTTGTAGCACTCCCCTCTTCTACAGAAAGGGGGAGGGAGCAAGTGTGCATATATGAGTTTTCTCTGATTATGTATATTCATTAATATTTACCAGAATTTGACCGTTTTTCTATGTTATTATAATTTGTATTTCATCAACTATTGTTATTTTCTTTATTCTATATCACTTAATATACAAGTCTTCCCAAATTTCTCCAAATTCCTCATATTTTACATTCTCATAATGCATTAATATTCTATTACATTAACATGCCACAATTTGCTCAGTCATTTCCGGATCGATGGGGACCCATTTTGCTTTCAGTTTTTTTGTTACTGGAGAGTGTTCCTAAAAATATTTTGTTTTGTAAAGACCCTTGCTTTCAGTCGCTTGACCTCCTTGGGGTATATTCCTAGGAGCAGGATTACTGTATCAAAGAAACTGAATAGTTCAGTGACTTTTAAATTGTTTTCTAAAATGTTTATATTCTAAAGTCTTTTACAGAGAAGGAATTTGAGGTTCAGAGAACTAAAATGATTTGATCCTGGTCACAGAGGCAGTAATCAGGAGAGCTGAAATTTAAACCATGGTTCTACACCAGTAGTCCCAAAGCCCTCTCCATGATATCCTTTCCACCACTTAGATTATAAGTTCATGACATAATGTTCTGTTTTTTCAATGCTTAGCTGCAGTACGTGGAGTTCAGAAGAGGATGCTGCTTCCCTTGCCTCCATATAGTATCTGTGCCTAAACAGACATCAAGAATGAATGTGCCTTAGTGCCATACCAATTAAACTATCAGATAATTATTTTCTAGAGCTGGATAAAATGATATCAAAATTCATTTGGAAAAACAAAAGGTCCAGAATATCAAAGGGACTAATGAAAAGAAATGCTTGGGAAGGTGGCCTAGCGCTACCAGACCTCAAATTGTATTATAAAGCAGCAATTATCAAAACCACTTGGTATTGGCTAAGAAACAGAGGGGTAGACAAATGGAATAGACTTGGTACTCAAGACACAGTAGGCAAGGAATATAGCAACCTCCTGTTTGATAAACCCAAAGACCCCAGCTTCTGGGATAAAAACTCACTGTTCGAGAAAAATTGCTGGGAAAACTGGTTAAATGTGTGGCGGAAATTAGGCATAGACCCATGCCTGACACCATACACAAAAATGAAGTCCAAATGGGTACATGATTTAGGTATAAAGATTGATACCATGAATAAACTGGAGAAGCAAGGAATAGTGTATTTATCAGATTTATGGAAAGGGGAAGAATTTTTTTCTAAAGAAATGATAGAAAGCATTATGAAATGCAAGATGGATAATTTTGATTACTTTAAACTGAAAAGTTTTTGCACAACCAAACCCAATGCAACCAAATTTCGGAGGGATGTAGTAAATTGGGAAAAAATTTTTACGGCTAAGCTCGGGGATAAAGGCCACATTTCTAAAATATATAGAGAACTGACTCAAATATATAATCATACAAGTCATTCCCCAATTGAATGGTCAAAGGATATGAACAAGCAATTTTCAGGGGAAGAAATCAAAGATATCTATAATCATATGAAAAAGTGCTCTGAATCACTATTGATTAGAGAGATGCAAATCAAAACAACTCTGAGGTACCACATCACACCTATAAGATTGGCAAACATGACAGAACAAGAAAATGATAAATGCTGGAGAAGATGTGGGAGAGTTGGAACACTAATTCATTGTTGGTGGAGCTGTGAGCTCATCCAACCATTCTGGAGAACGGTTTGGAACTATGCCCAAAGGGCTACAAAAATGTGCATACCCTTTGACCCAGAAATATCGCTACTAGGACTGTATCCCCAAGAGATTATAAAAACGGGAAAGGGTCCCACGTGTACAAAAATATTTATAGCAGCACTCTTTGTGGTAGCCAAAAAGTCAAGGGGATGCCCATCAATTGGGGAATGGCTGAATAAATTATGGTATATGAATGTAATGGAGTACTATTGTGCCATAAGAAATGATGAACAAGAAGACTTCAGGGAGGCTTGGAAGGACTTATATGATCTGATGCTGAGCGAAAGGAGCAGAACTAGGAGAACTTTGTGCACAGCAACGACCGCAATGTGTGAGAGCTTTTTCTGGTAGACTTGGAACTTTGTAATAACACAAGAACTTACTGAGAAAAAAAAAATGCTAATGTCAGTCTTCTAAGGCAAAATGCCTTCCACACTCAGAGAAAGAAATATGGAAGTCATTCGCAGAATGCAGCAGATCATGGGTTTTAGTGTATTATGTTTTGATTTGTTATATGATTTCTTCCATTTATTTTAGTTTGACTACATAACATAACTATTGTGAAAATGTACTCAATAGGAAAGTATATATAGAACCTATACAGAATTGTATGCTGTCGCGAGGAGGGAAGGGGTGTAGTGGAGGGTAGGTGTGGGGGGGATAAAATCTTAATTTTCAGGTAGTGATTGTAGAACATTAAAGTCTAACTCTTCTGGTTAAAAAAAAAAAAAAGAATGAATGTGCCATGGGTGGCAGAGTGGACCGAGTGGTTGAATTAGAGTCAGGAAGATTTCATCTTAAATCCTGCCTCAAACACTTCCTAGTTTGATGATCCTGGGTAAATCATTTAACTTCTCTCTGCCTCAGTTTCCCTATCTATGATTTTAATAATAGGACCTCAATAATAATAGGACCTTTATAATAATGATAATATCTTAATAATAATTATTATAATGTCTTCTATTTCATAGGGTTGTTTGTTGTGAGGATAATATGAAAAAAACCTAAAGTGCTTTGCAAACTTTAAAACCTTTTATAAATATTAGTGATTATTAGGAAAGACCTCACCATCCCAGTCCAAGGTAGGCTACCTTAGAATATCAGAAGCTTGGGAAATGCTGATCAAAGAGTATCTGGAGGAAGTGAGGTAGGCAGAGAGACTGTGACCTTTATAGATGCCATATTGGAGGGTTTTCTGTAGCCCATGCTGAGCAAACACTCTCCCAGTTAAAAGGAAGGAGAATCACCCAGCTGCCTTTGGAGGTGGGGACAAAGTCAGTTAGAGTGATCTCTGCTTTCTGAGATCATATGTCATGGAATTTGGGTTTCAGTTCAGTTCTATTCCATTTAACGTTTACTAATCAATCACCTTTCTTGTATATACTAGCCTGTGCTGGGACCTCGGGGTAGGAGTGAGACAGAGACACAATAATTGTGATGTGGAAGAATGAAATAAACATAGAGGTCCAGACCACATGCTAAGAGATATCTGAGGAGGGAGAGATCACTTTTACGGGGTCGGGTGGGGAGGGTTGTCAGGGAAGGCTCTCAGAAGAAGAAGTGATGAATGAATTGGGCATTGAACAAAGGAAAGATTTTCAACAAATAGAAATGGGAGACAGCACGAACAAAGGTATGGGGACAGTAGGGAATAAGATAAAAATGTATGGAGTAATCCACTTTGGCTGGCGCACAGAGTACATAAAGAGGTATTTTATGAGAAAAAAAACAACTAAAAATGGGTTGGAATAAGATTACACAGCGTCTGGAATATCTAGATCAGGATATACATTTTACTGGGAAGGTGATGGTGACTGGAATTTGGGGGAGTGGAATGATCAGAACAGCGTATTAGGAAGATGAGGAGGTAGAATAAACTAGAAAGTTTAGAGGCTGGAAAATCAGTTAGGAGGATATAGAGTAGTCTAGAAAAAGAGGGAAATATAGTATAAACTACAATGTCCGCATTGTGAATGGTAAGGAAAGTATTTTGAAGCCAAAATTAATGTTTATATCCATATGAATCTCTCTCTCTCTCTCTCTCTCTCTCTCTCTCTCTCTCTCTCTCTCTCTCACACACACACACACACACACACACACACACACACACACACACAGCAAGCCTGATGTAACATAGAACTGGCCTTGAAGCCAGAAAGACTTTGCCTCTGATATATACCAGCTGGTGACCTAATCCTGGGTAAATTTCTCAACTTTTCAGTGTCGCAGATAGCCCTCTGAGGAACCAGTCTGTTTTGATAGACAGAGTTCTCTAACTTGGGGATCCCCTACCAGGGGTTAGGATCCTATAGCCTCATGGCCACATGTGACCCTCCAGGTTCTCAAGTGTACCCTTTTGACTGAATCCAAATCCTTAGATTTGTTCTATGCAGTTTGGATTTAGTTAAATGGCTGCACTTGAGGACTCAAAGAGCTACATGTGTACTGAACACCACAGGTTTCCAACCTCTACTCTACAGCAATGAAATCCCAGATCCCATCCCCATTTCATCCCTATGTATGCAACTGACGCATTATGCCTTTGTATTATGGTCATCATAACAGCCTCCTGTCCCACATCATGCCCTTCATTGTGACAAAAATAAGTAAAACAGCATGATCCCATGATCTCACCTCACACTGTATAAACTATACGCATTGTATTAACAGAATTGCTTCTATTGCTCAGAGTTTCTATCCACTCATAATAATAGCTAGTATTTATATACCACTTATTATGTACCATGCAGGTAGATGGAACAGTGAATAGAGTGCCAGGCTTGGTGTCAGGAAGACTCATCATCCTGAGTTCAAACCTGGCCTCAGACACAGGCTGTGTGACCCTGGGCACATCACTTAGACCTATTTGCTGCAGTTTTTCACCTGTAAAATGAGCTGGAGAAGGAAACAGCAAACCATTCCAGTGTTTTTACCAAGAAAATCCTAAATGGGGTCATGAGGAGTAAAACACAGCTGTAACAGCTGAGCATCAACACTTACAATTTATCTTGTTAGTCCCTCACAACAAACTTTGGGAGGTAGATGCTATTTTATTCCCATTTTACAGATGAAGAAACTGAGTCAACCAGAGGTTAAGTGACTTATCTAAAGCAAAACAGCATGTAAATGTCTGAGACTGGATTTGAACTTGTCTTCCTGATTCCAGGGCTAGTGCTGTATCTGCTGAACTACTTAGCTTTCTCTACACTACCTATCTGTCTCTGTCAGTTGCAAAAACAATGAAGCAAGACAATCTGACATAATGACTTCATTTGACAGTACATAAACTCTGCCATCTTTTCCTTATTTTTTCTGCTACGAAGGATGAAAGATCTTTTTATAAGACTTTCACTGGGTTTTCTCACTTCTCATTTTTGACATTCTTTTAACTTATTTGGATTATTGATATTATTATCTTGGTTCTGTTTACTTTGCATTACATTAGTGCACACAGATCTTCCCTGAATTCTTGATAGTCTCCATTTCTTATTGCCCCATTAATACTTCGCTATATTCATATATCATGGTTTTTTTTAGTCATTCCCCTATCAGTGACCATTTACATTGTTTCCAGTTCTTTGCTACCATAATAAGTTTTGTGATGAATATACGGACACATTTTGGACCTCTCTTTCTGTGTTAGACTTACCAGAGGGTGGCGGATATTTGTGTAGTAGTATAATCAAAAGCAAAGGATAGAGATAATTTCTTCACTTTTCTTAAATAACTCCAATTTCACACCAAAAATCGTTGTATTACTTCACAGTTCCACCAACAGTACATCAGCATGCCCCTTTTACTATTGTCCCTCCAGTATGGAACAATCTCATGTTTTTCATATTTTTCATCATTTGAGAACTTATATCAAGGGGGTTAAAGTCTCAGAGTTATTTAAATTTGATCTTCTCTTATTGTTAGTGATTTGGGATATGCTTTCTTATAATCATTTATAATTTAAAATATTTCCTTTAAAATATTTTCTTCATATCCTTTGACTATTTATCTATGGGGAATGACTCTTGGTGTTATCAGAGTCAGTGAGGTAATGTAGTAGATTGAGTGCTAGACCTGGAGTCAGGAAGACCTGACTTCAAATCCAGCCTCAAACACTTAATAACTATGTGACCCATGTAAGTCCCTTAATTTGTTTGCCTCAGCTTCCTCCACTATAAAATGGAGATATAGCACCCACCTAACAGAATCATTGTGAGGATCCAATGAGATGGTTTCTGAAATGTGCTTAACACAATGCCTGTCACTTAATACTACCTGAATGCTTATTCTCTTTCCTTGCCTTGCCTATGTTAACATAGCTAGCTGGGATCAGAAGCAATGTTTCAACTCAGGTCTTTTGGACTCTTCTGATACATGATTTCATCTCGTCAATTCACACAATCCAGTGCTTTTCGAAAATGGGACACTGAGACTTAGAGGGTAAAAAAAAAAAGGCTTGGTCATGACTGTATGGATATTAAGTGGGAGATCCAAAATTTAAACCCCAAAGCTGAGTTCTTTCCACCATTCATTCCATGCTGACTTAGTTGTTCCCTGGGCCACTAATCCACCAAATATTCCTCAGTGCAGAACTCCCCTGAAGCAGCCAACATTTCAGTTTTAGGTGGTACTGTTCCAGTTGAAGTTCTTCAGACTCTGCTATGATATGCAGGGGGAATCCCTGTTGGCTCCACAAGCACCTGACTAAAAAAAAAAAACCAAAACACCTTAAACATCAACAGATATAATGTTCAATTACTCATATCCAATTACTATTGATTAGGCCGTTATCTGGTAGATGGGGTCATTTGGAATCAAGGACTCAATGATGCATAGGAGAGTTATTGCTAACCAGGGAGAAGCCAAGCTGCAAGTCAGGCACAGAATCTATTTCAACCCTTGAATTTACTAAATGCCTATTTGTGGACCCAACATTGGATACTAGGGATGAGAGTGACACAATCTAATCCAATCCAATAAACATTTATTGAGTGTCCACTCTTGTTCCAGACACTGTGCTAAGCACTGGGGATTGTGTTCATCCTTCATTGTTGAAGACCATGTCATCAGAGAAATGATGACTTGACTTGCATTTGACTTTGTTTTGAGTGAGGGAGAGCTGTGCTGGTCTCCAGCCTCACTTCTCCAGAGTCATCTAAATCCAGACACCTGATATTCCTCAGGATGACTGGAAATGACCCAAGATGCACTGGGAGACCTTGGACCCTTTAGGCCAAGATCTTTGGAGGTACTTTGTAGGTGAGGCAATGCCCATTCATTGAATAGGCCTGTTTAAGAAGTAGCCAGGGCATGGCCTCTTTAATGAGGCCAAGAAAAGAGAGATATCAGGCTGGGTGGGAAATAGCAAGTTACTATTGATAATCACTCTCAATCTAAGAGGGTCCAGAGAAGTCCTCAGGCAGGGCCCCAATGGAGTCCCAGTTTCAGAGTGCAGTAGGTTTAAGGTTTTGGAAGAGGACAGGACAGGAGAAAGGAGAGGACAGGAGGTGAGGGGAGGGGAGAGAAGGGGAGGGGAAGGGAGGGGAGGGGAGGAGCCAGTAAAACCCAAGTCAACTGGACATCTTTTGGCCATCCAAGTTTACCTTCCTTTGGAGAGGAGAAGGAAGGGGAGGGGGAGGCAAACAGGAGAGGAAGAGGTGAGTTACACAGCTGGCATTCAGCCATCTGCATCTGCTCACAGGATTGTGTTCCTCCTTCGTTTCCAAAGAAGACCATGCCATCAGAGAAATGATGATGTGATTTGCACTTGACTTTGTTTTGAGTGAGGGAGGGCTGTGCAGGTCACCAGCCTCAAGCACTGAGGATACAATTAATAAAAAGACAGTCTTTATCCTCAAGTAGCTTACAAGCTAAAGAAGGATACAGCACACAAAGAGGAGGCAGGAAAGCAAAAGAGTTAGGGGGAATACCAGGAAATACCCAGCATGAGGGAGTCTTGTTCCATGGAGCTGAAACCAGCCAGAACAGAAAGTGTAAATTGAAATGAGCTGAAAGTTCAGTTCCTGACCCCTCTAAAGGAAGGCATTGGGAGGAGTTTGGTAACCTGCCATCAAAGGAGAGAGGAAGTTGAGGCAGGCAGTGTACATCAAGATTTGAGTTATAAGAGGTAGATAAATCCGGATAGTATTTTCAAGAAACTCAAAACTGAATGACGGATAAGAGGAGACACGTACACAAATAAATGATACAAGGAAGGGTTTGATTAGTAAAAGGCAAAGTGCTAGGAGATATCTGAGAAGAGGAAGATCCTTTCTGCCCTCCAATTTACAAGCACAATTTCTTATCCATCACTTCATTTTAATTTTACAACTTTTCTGTGAGGGAGTCAGGACAGGAATCCTTATATTTGTTTTACAAAGGAGGAAACTGAAGCTCAGAGATGTGATGGCTATTATGTGCTAGGCACTGTGGCAGCAATTAAGACTATAAAGACAAAAGTGAAATATCTCCTGCCCTCAAGAAGCTTCTACTCTAGCTAGTGGAGACAATATTTTATGTAAAATATATGTATATATACATGCACACACATATGTATATATGTATATAATATGGAAGGAAATGAACTAGTAGCTAGGAGAATCAAAAAAGGCTTCTTGTGGAAGGTGGTGCTTGAACTGAGCCTTGA
Organism: Bettongia penicillata ogilbyi; assembly: GCA_023548195.1. NCBI lineage: Eukaryota > Metazoa > Chordata > Mammalia > Diprotodontia > Potoroidae > Bettongia > Bettongia penicillata. The sequence continues at coordinate 215,635 of JAJHZJ010000885.1, read as the reverse complement.
AGGAAATGAAGGATTTTAGAAGGTGAAAGGGAGGAGAGAATGCAATTGATGTATAACAAACAGCCAGGGCAAACATATCAAGGGAGGAGACCAAATGCTGACTTGTCAAGGGAGATTTCCTGGAGGAGGTTGGGATTTGAGGTGGATCTCAAAAAAACTGACAGAATTCAGGGAGGAAGAATTGAGGAGAAGGAGATTTCAGGTTGGGTAGGGAGATACTGTGAGTAAAAGTGGGGCTATAGGAAGGGCAGGAAGTGCAAAGAATAAGAATTAGCACAACAACTCTTTAAGGTTTTCAAAGCATTTAGCATATTTAATCTCATTTGATCCCTATAACTACCCTGACACATTGCTGCTAGTATTAGCTCCATTTTATAGATAAGGAAACTATGGAAGACAGAAGTCAAGTGACTTGCCCAGAGTCACACAGTTAACAACCATAGCAACCACCATTTCTATAGAGCTTCCTATGTACCAGATACTGTGCTAAGTGCTTTATAAATATCATCTCCTTTGATCCTCATCATAAACCTAGGAGATAAGGGCTATTATTATCTCCACTTTACAGAGAAATAAACTGAAGCAAAGAGGAGTTAAGTGACTTATCCAGGGTCACAAAGCTAATACAATGATAAAAATAACAACAAATATTTATGTAGAGCTTACCATGTACCAGATATTGTGCTAAGTGCTTGTTATATTATCTCACTTTATCTTTAAAACAATCCTGGGAGACAGGAGTTATTTTTATTATTATCTACATTTTACAGAAGAGGAAATTGAGGCAAACAGAAGGTAAGTGACTTGCCCAGGGCCACATAGCTAATAACTACCTATGGCTGCATTTGAATTCAGGACATATTTTTACTCTAGGTCCCATAATGGAATCCACTGAACTCCCTACCTAGCCCCCAATATTTAGATGCTTATAGAGATATACAGATATTATAAATACATATATATAATGTACAGCTATATTCATATATACACACATAAATAAATATAATCATTTGGGAAAGGGGGCAGGAGTAGCTGGGGATATCAAGAAAGACTGCTTGAATTAAGTCTTTTTTTAATTTGCGATTATTTTGGTTTTTTTTATTTTTACTTTATTTTTTAATGTTTATTTATTTTTAGTTTTCAACATTCATTTCCACAAAATTTTGAGTTCCAATTTTTCTCCTCATCTCTCTCCTCCTCCCACCCCATAACACCTTGCATCCTGATTACCCCTTCCCTCAATATGCCCTCCCTTCTATCATACCCATCTCTTCCCTTATTCCCATCTTCTCTCTTTCCTTGTAGGGCAAGATAGATTTCTATACCCCATTACCTGAGTTTCTTATTTCCCAGTTGTATGCAAAAACAATTCTCAACATTCATTCCTAAAACTTTGAGTTCCAACTTCTCTCCCTTCCTCCCTTCCCACCCATCCCCACTGAGAAGGTAAACAATTCAATATAGGCTATATATGTATAGTTTTGGAAAAGACTTCCATAAAAGTCATGTTGTGTAAGACTAATTATATTTCCCTCCATCCTATCCTGCTCTCATTTATTCTATTCTCTATTTTGACCTTGTCCTTCCCCCAAAGTGTGTACTTCTAATTACTCCCTCCTTCTATTTGCCCTCCCTTCTATCATCTCCCCCACTCCCTTCTATCATCTCCTCCACCCCCCTTCTATCATCTCCCCCACCCCACTTGTCCCCTTCTCCCCTGCTTTCCTGTAGTGCAAAATAGATTTGCATACCAAATTGAGTGAACATGTTATTTCCTACTTAAGCCAAATGTGAAGAGAGCAAGCTTCACTTTCTCCCTCTTACCTCCTCCCTTTTCTCCTCCATTGAAAAAAAACTTTTTCTTGCCTCTTTTATGAGAGATAATTTGACCCATTAAATTTCTCCCTTTCTCCTCCCAATATATTCCTGTCTCACCCCTTAATTTTAGTGTTCTAGATATCATCCCTTGCTATTCAACTCACCCTGTGACCTCTCTCTATGTATATAATCCCTCCAACTACCCAAATATCGAGAAAAGTCTCAAGAGTTACAAATATGATCTTTCCATGTAGGAAAATAAAGAGTTCAACTTTAGAAAGTCCTTTATGATTTCTCTTTCCTCTTTACCTTTTCATTCTTCTCTTGATACTTGTGTTTGAAAGTCAAATTTTCTATTTAGTTCTGGTCTTTTCATCAAGAATGCTTGAAAGTCCTCTATGTCATTGAATGATCACTTTTTTCCTTGAAGTATTATACTCAGTTTTGCTGGGTACATGATTTTTGGTTTTAATCCTAGTTCCTTTGATTTCTGAAATATCATATTCCAAATCCAGGGATAAAGAAATAGAAGCTGTTAGATCTTGTGTTATCCTGATTGTATTTCCACAATACTCAAATTGTTTCTTTCTGCTGCTTGCAATATTTTCTCCTTGACCTGGGAACTCTGGAATTTGGCTATAATATTCTTAGGAGTTTCTCTTTTTGGATCTCTTTCAGGATATGAATTGTGGATTCTTTCAATATTTATTTTACCTGCTGGTTCTAGAATATTAGGGCAGTCTTCCTTGATAATTTCATGAAAGATGATGTCTAGGCACTTTTTTGTTGATCATGGCTTTCAGGTAGTCTCAAAATTTTTAAATTGTCTCTCCTCAATCTATTTTTACAGGTCAGTTGTTTTTCCAATGAGATACTTCACATTGTCTTCTCTGCTTTTTTTCTTTTGGGTTTGTTTTGTAATTTCTTGGTTTCTCATAAAGTCATTGGCTTCCATTTGTTCCATTCTAATTTTTAAAAAACTATTTTCTTCAGTGAGCTTTTGAATCTCCTTTACCATCTAGCTAATTCTGTTTTTTAAAGCATTCTTCTCCTCATTGACTTTTTGGACCTCTTTTGCCAATTGAGTTAGTCTATTTTAAAGGTGTCATTTTCTTCTTTTTAGGGTCCCTTTTAGCAAGCTGTTGATTTGCTTTTCATTATTTTCTTGCATCACTCATTTTTCTTCCCAATTTTTCCTCCACCTCTCTTACTTGATTTTCAAAATCCTTTTTGAGCTCTTCCATGGCCTGAGACCATTGCATATTTATTTTAGAGATTTTGGATGCAGAAACCTTAACTTCCTCTGATAGGATGTATTATTCTTCCTCATCTGAAAAGATGGAAGTAAATACCTGTTCACCAAGAAAATAACCTTCTATAGTCTTATTTTTTTCCCCTTTTTTCGACATTTTCCCATCCTGTTACTTGACTTTTTAGTCCTTTGTCAAGAGGAGGGTATGCTCTGGGGACCTGTAAGTTCTCAGTTCATCCAAGGTGGCACAATCAAGGGAGAGGAATTTACTCCTGGTCTACGCTCTGTTCTGGGAGCAACCAAAAACTTTTCTGCCCTGAATCTGAGAGCAGAATTCCCTCTCCACAACCACCTCTAGCTCCACAACACCAGTGCTTATCCTTACCCCAGGGCCATGATCAAGGCTGAGATTCAGATTAGCAGCTCGATTCTCCCAGGGGCTTTAGGGAGAGGGCTCCCAGGCCCATCACTTAGGGCTGATATTCAAATCAACTGCTCAATTCCTCCAAGGGCTTTAGGTGGAGGGCTCCAAAAATGGACACTGCCACTGCAGTGGCTGCTGCAGTTGATCCAGATTGCATTCAGTTCCCCTAGGTGAAGGAGATTTCTCATTGACCTTTGAAGCTCTCTTTGGCATTTGTGGGTTGAGCAATATTGTAACTGCTGCTACCAGTGGCTCCCTGAAGCCTGTTCTGGGTCCTGTCTCTACCCTGTCATGCACCCCACCCTGGGCTGCACATTCTGTACCCTATGTGATAGATCTTTTCAGTCAGCCTTCCAGACTGTCTTTGGCTGAGGATCTCTTTCACTGTTTTGCCCTGTAGTTTCTACTGCTCTAAAATTTGTTTAGAATGATTTTTATAAGCATTTTATGGGCTATGTAAGGGAGTTTCTACAGTTCCATCTTTCTACTCTGCCATCTTGGCTCTGCCCCCCTTGAATTGAGTCATGAAGGAAAGAAGGAATTCTCTGAAGTATAGATGAGAAGGGGGTGCACTTTAGGCATGGAGGGAGACCAAAGTGAAGGCATAGAAATTGAAGCTGGAGTGCCAAGTGTGAGTAATAAAAAGAAGTTGAGTTGCCTTGACTGTAGAACATGATAAGGGTAGAAATAAAGTTGGAAAGGTAGATTAGTTGCTAATGTTTTACTGGGGTCAGATATATCAATCTAGGAATCATGTGCATAGGGATAAGAATTCAACCTTTTGTGGCTGATCAGGTCACCCAAGGAGAAAGCATAAAGAGAAAAGACAAGAGAGTCCAAAATAGAGTCTTGGGGGTATACTCCCACTTAGTGGGTATGATGGATGATGAAATAGAAAGTGAAGAGGACTGATAAGAAGCTACCAGAAAGGTAAGAAGACCCCTCACACTCATCAAATTGGCAAAGTTGACAAAAAGGGTAAATGGCAAATGCTGAAGTGACTATGAGAAACTAGGTACATTGATGAACTATTGGTAGAGATGTGAGCTAGCCTGGTCATTCTGGAAAGCAATGTCAAACTAAGCCCCTAAAGTTGTTAAATTGTGCATACTCAGCTACACTACTACTAGATCTATATCTCAAAGAGATCAAAGAAATAGGGACAGGACCTATGTACAGAAAATATTTATAACAGCTTTGTTTTATGGTGGCAAAAAATTGGAATTCAAGGGAGAGCCCATCAATTGGGGAATGGCTAAAACATAATGGTAAAGTTGCAGAATATAAAATAAACCAACATAAACCATCAGTATTTCTTTAGATGACCAATAAAGCCAAGCAGCAAGAGCTAGAAAGAGAACTTCCATTTAGAATAACTGTAAATAATATGAAATGCTTAGGAGTATACCTGCCAAGACAAGTCCAGAAAATATATGAATGCAATTACAAAACACTTTTTCACACAGATAAAGCAAATTTAAACAATTAGAAAAATATCAATTGCCCATGGGTAGGCCACGAATGTAATAAAAAATGACCATTTTGCCTAAACTAATTTACTTATTCAGTACTATACCAATCAAATTACCAAAAAAGGTTTTTCTAGAACTAGAAAAAAAATCAAAACAAAATTCATCTGTAAGAATAAAAGGTCAAGATTTATCAGGGGAATTAATGAAAGAAAAATACAAAGGGAGGAGGCCTAGTAATACCAGATCTCAAACTGTATTATAAAGCAGTAACCATTAAAATTATTTGGCATTGACTAAGAAATAGAGTGGTGGATCAGTGAAATAGATTAGTTACATAAGACACAGTAGTCAGTGGTCATAGTAGCCTAATGTTTGATAAACCCAAAGAACCTAACTTTTGGGATATGAACTCACTATCTGGGAAAACTGGAAAACAATAGGACAAAAACTAAGTATAGACCAGCATCTCATGCTATATGCCAAGATAAACTCAAAAGGGATGTATGAGTTAGACATAACGGGTGACACTATAAGCAAATCTGAAGAGCAAGGAATCATGTACTTGTCAGATCTATGTGGAAGGGAAGAATTCAAGACCAAACAAGAGATAGAGAGCATTACAAAATGTAAATTCATAATTTTGATCATATTAAACTGAAAAGCTTTTGTACAAACAAGATTAATGCAATGAAGAGTAGAAGGAAATCAGAAAGCTCAGAAACAAACTTCGCTACAAGTGTCTCTGATAAAAGCCTCGTTTTTCACATATATAGAGAACTGAGTCAAATTTATAAGAATTTACCAATTACCCAATTGGTAAATGGCCAAAGGATATGAATAGGCAGTTTTCAGATAAAGAAATCAAAGCTATATATAGGTCTATGAAAAAGTGCTCTAAATCATTTCTGATTAGAGAAATGCAAATCAGATTGGCTAATATGACAAAAGAAGAAAATGATACAAGTTGGAGAAGATGTGGGAAAATTAGGACACTGATGCACTGTTGGTGGAGTTATGTACTGATCCAACTATTCTGGAGAGCAATTTGGAACTATGCCCAAAGGACAACCAAACTCTAGCATACCCTTTGATCGAGCAATGACTCTATTAAGTCAGTGTCCTAAAGTAGTCATAAAAAGAGTAAAGGAGTTTACAGGTGCAAAAATATTTATAGCAGCTCTTTCTGTGATGGAAAAATATTGAAATTTGACAGGATGTCCATCATTTGGGGGAATGTCTGAATAGGCTGTGGTATATGAATGTAATAGAATACTATTGGGCAATAAGAAATGATGAACAGGAAGATTTCAGAAAATAAAACAAAACAAAACGTGGAAAGACTTATATGAACTGATCCAAAGTAAACTGAGTGGAAACATTGAAGAAAACTTTGAAAAAAATGAGGCAAACCTTGTACACAGTATCAGCAACATTGTGTGATAATCAACTATGAATGACTCAGGTCTTCTCAACACCATGATCCAAGACAAGTATAAAGGACTCACAAAGGAAAATGCCATCTGTATCCAGATGTAGAACTGACAGACTCTGAATGCAGATCAAAGCATATCTTTTCACTTCATTATTTTTCATGTGTTTTTCCCTTTTTGATATGTTTCATCTTTCACAACTATGTCTAATATGGAAATAATTTTATATAATAGCACATCAATAAACTATATCAAACTATCTACCATTTTCAGAAGAAGGGAGGAGAGGGAGGGGGAGAAAATTTGAAACTCAAAATCTTGTAAAAACTTATGCTAAAAAGATTCTTGACAAGTAACTGGGGGAAAATAAAATATCATTAACTTAATATTTTATATATTAATATATAATAACTTAAGAAAAGTTATGGTATATGAAGGTGATACTTATGTGCTATTAAAATGAAGGAGATGGTTTCAGAGAAACATAAGAAGATTTGAATGAACTGATACAGAGTAAAGTGAACAGACTTTTTCATACAACAATTCATATAAACAATTCATACAAAACAATTTCCACAATTCATACAAAACATTTCATAAAAAAACCAGCAATATTCTAAAGATAATTAATTTTGAAAGATTTTAAAACTCTGACCAACACAGTAACTAATCACAATTCCAAATGTCTCGAGGCGAAAACTGTTACCAGCCTCCTGATAGAAAGCTGATGAACTAAGAGTATAGACTGAGACATTTAATTTGGTTTGTACATGGCCAATGTGAAAATTGGTTTTGTTTGATTATACATGTTTGTAATGGGGGTTTTGTTTTTCTTGTTTTCTCAGTTGGTCAGGTTGAGGGATGTAGGAGAGAAAGAACATGGATCTGAAAGCAAAATAAAATTTAATTTTTAAAAGGTTAACACAAGAAAAGAACCTAGAGACAATAGAGTCTGTAAAAGAATCTTCTCTACAAAAAAAAAAAAAAAGATTTTTTTCCATGCCTGTAAGTTAAAGGGAAACCATTTTCCCCTAAAGCAGACCATTCCACTTTTGAATAGTTGTTAAACACTTTTGTCTTCATTCATCATTTTGAGGCCAAACTGAACAAGTGTAATCCCTCTTGCACATGACAATGCTTCAAATGCTTGAAGATAACTGGCATGCCCTGACCCCAAGGCTTCCCTTTTCCATAGAAAACATCCTCACTTTCTTCTGCTGATCCTCATGTTGCATGAATTCAATTGTTTTTCACTATCCTGGTTGCCTGAATCTGAATGCTCTCTACCTTATCAATGAGCTTCATGAAATGGGGTACTGACTTTTGAGCACAATGCTCCAAATGTGCCTGTAAGTCCAATGGGACTTTTACTGCCTTGTTCCCTGGGTGCTATACCTTGAATCAAGTCTAGGGTTTGAACACTGGACTTGGAATCAGGAAGACTCATCTTCTTAATTACAAATCCGGCCTCAAATATTTATTTGCTCTATGATCCTGGACAAGTCACTTGCTCCTGTTTACCTCAGTTCCTCATCTGTAAACTGGAGAAGGAAATGGTAAGTAATTCCATTATCTTTGCCAAGAAAAGAACCAAAAGAGTCAAAAGTGTCTGAAACGAATGGAAAATACAAAAAGAATTATCAAACTTTCTTCATTTCCAAATCACTGTTGATTCATATTGCCATCCATTAAAATATCTAGATATTTTTCAGATGAGCTTCTTTCTGTTCTAGCCTCCTCCATCTTGAACACGTGAAGCTGATTTTTGAACCAATATGCAAGACTTATGTTTATCCTTATAAAAAATTCCTTTTAATAGATTCAACACTACGTTATTGAGATCTTTTTGCATTTTTGAATCTACACTGTTATCTAACATGTTTCCTATTATTCTCAGTACAAATTCAATAAGCATATCATCAATGGCTTTAATCTATGTTGATGAACATTTTAAACAACACATGTCCCCAGAACCTTCCACTAGGGACCTTCTTCCAACTTGAAATGGAATCATTAATGACTACACAGAAAAAGTCAGGCTGGACTTGAACTCAGGACTTTCTGACTCCACACTCCATGTTAGAGTCCACTGCATCATCTATTTGGCTATTTAGCTAGTTCAGAAGCCACCAACCATCCAGCATCATTTAGCTCACATCCTTCCATCTTTTCCATAAAAAGAGTGTGGCAAATGCTTTGCTAAAATCTAAGTAAACTCTAATCTATAGCATTTGCTGAGACAACAATTTAATGAACCTCTCAGACACAGACTTAATAAGGTTCTTCAGGCATGGTCTGTTCTTAACAAAGTCATGTTGGCTCTTTGGGACCACAGCCTTCCTTTCCTAGGTGTTCACTTGTGATCTATTTAAGGAGATTTTTGCCTGGAAGCAGCATCAAACTCACTGGACTATAACTGCATACTCCATTCTCTTCTCTTTTTCAAAAATTGGGACATTTCTCTTCTCTAATCCTTCTTCCATTCTTCACGATCCTTCAATGGCCACTGGCTGGTTCAGTCATCATGTCTGCCAGTCCTCTCAGTACTCTGGTAGAGAGTACACCTGGAGTAGGTGTCTTGAACTCAAGAAGGACTTACTGTCTTGGTGATCGATTTCTTATTCCCGTTAGCCATTTTTCCTCTATTTGAACAGTTCAGAACTCATTCCCCTTGGTAGTGAAAGCAGAAGTAAAATAGAGTCACACGGTTCTTTCTCTCCTTTGTGATAATCATTGCATCCATTCCAAAGAATGGTTTTTAGACTTTCTTTAACCTGTTTTTCTCCCAATATATATTTTTAAAACCAAACTTTTTTGCTAACCTTAACTTTTCTTGCCAGCTTCAGCTGATTCTGAGATATTGCTCTCTAGATACCATTCTTGCAAGATTGTGTCAAACTTTTGCATCCATCATCTGTTACCTCTTTTGACTACAATTTGATTTAGATTTATGCTTTCATCTCCCGCATGTGTCTTTTAATCAATTTGATTGATGAATTCCCCTTGGCATCCATATTTCTTTAAGCATCTCATTTTCTTCATCATGGAGTAATAGAACTGTAAGGCTTCTTGGAGGTCAAATAGTCCAACTTACTCATTTTCCAAATGAGGAAACTGAGGCCCAGTGAGATTAGACAATCTGTCCAAGTTTATACAAGCTGTATGTGTCAGAGGAGAGATTTAAATCCAAATTCTTGGACTCTAGAACACTATGCCATGCTACTTGTTTATTTGAAATGTTTCTTTGGACCTTCAGAATTTTATTTTTGGGCATTTTTCCTCCCTCCTGGACTGAAGTGTAAGACTTTATATCATGAAATCCTACTTGTCCGTTCTCTCCACTCTTTCAAGTCCTTCCTCCAAAAATCTAGGATGGATGACACAGTATTCCCAGTTTCCTCTTTTTTATGATGAACTCTAAGTTAGAGCAGTGACCCACCCTGCCTTTCCTGTGATTTTTATCCCAGCAACCAGTTCTTCTTTGTTAGTGTAAATCAAAACCAGAATGCAATGTTTTTGTTGCATCTTCTGTCATTTTAAAGATGAACATTAAAGCAAATCAAGATATTTTTTACCTCCTCTGCTTTTTGGAAGAAAGAATGCTCCAGCAATTCCCCAGTAATACCATATGATGTGCCAATTCTATGATCTGTTTCCCAAATCCCTCAGATATTTCCTCTCTCTGCCCAGGTGGTCTATGGTAAAATCTGATGACAAATTCTTCTGTTTCTGCCTCTGTTAATCTTTACCCCAGTGTTTCCCACCATGTTTCCTATCTCTAGTGTCTGGATTTCTTCACATGAGTACATTTTCATAATATACAATGCTAGTATTCTACCTCCACCAACTCCCACCCCTGAACTTTCCTGTTTCTTTTTGGATAAGGCAGACTCCTTCAGAGAAACAATTCCAGAGATGTAACTCATCATTCCAAATTTCCATGATATCTATCAAGTCAGAATTGCCCTCTCATGTTATCCTCATTGTTAGCCGTTTCTTAGGCATTTTTATAGACATCTGAGACCTTGGATTTTTACCATATTTCTTTTTTCTATTTTTGCATCTTATGTACTTCTAGGTATCCCTTTCACTGTTCTTCTGGCTATTGATGAATTTTGTTGTTTATATCACCTGTATTTCCTAGCTAGTCTCTCTCCATTTCAGAGAGCTATCCTTTGACAGTTTCTGGAACGTTATAAACCCTTAGTAGATGCTTGTTGACTGACTAAATAATAGTAAAACAAAAAGAAACAGTTCAACATAACTCTCCATCACATTGAACAAGTTCACCCCTGGATCTCCAGGAGTTGAAAGATGAATTTCATCCTTATCTTGCTTAGGGGACTATATTTCCATGATACTCCCTTACCAGGGTTCCCTGGCTTTCCTAATCTAGAAATCCTGGGCTCCTCATAGTCAAAGTCAATGGAGTATAAACCCAGACAGGTTTTGATTAAGCTGAAATGACTTTCAAGCATGGATCCAGTTTTTTTTTCATGTCTGTTATCCAAGGACTAGTCAAGTCCATGTAGTGAGGCTCCCCATCAGAGGGTAGGGCTCCTTGTAAAGAAGCATTTTGGAACCAGAAACTCATGAAAAGATGTCTGCTCAAATGTGGACCGCATAGATGCAACATCACGAGGGGTATGAAATCACACATATTTTGAAGCATCTGAGACAGTTCATAGTCAAGTCATCATTAAACTTCCTATTCTGTGATTTGCCCATTGCCCAGGAAATGTGGTATCTCTGGGACAACTGAGATTTAACTTCCTTTCTGCCATGTGAATAAAGCAATTGAAGGCATCCAGATCTATGTGAGCCATGGGCTGACTGGCTGATTACCCCTTATGTCATAACAGGCTGTTTTTGGCATGGCTCACTGCTGCAAGTATAAACTTAAAAGACATTTCATATTTAAGAATGCCAGGACTGGCTTTTCCATCACAGAGAGTCCTGGAATCCAGAAGGTTCCTGAAGACTGCATTTCAGGCAAGCCAGCTTCGGGTGAACAATCTTGGCTGCCCTTCAAGTATGTAAAGCCATAACATGTAGAATGAATGAATGTGCCTGGACAGTGTCTGGGGGGAGGGAGAGAAAAATGAGAAAGAATGAGTCTCCCAAGATGGACCAAATGCTTCCACTGAAAACTGCTGGGAAATCCTTAAAGAGCAAGAGACTTTGCTGTGAATCATTACTGTCGATGATTTTTTTTTATTGTTAATAGTGCTTTATTTTTCAAGCCTGAATACACATATGCATACATGAAACCATGAACATTAGTGAATCAGTGTGGGAATAGAGGAATTTAGACTACAGGAAAGGAGCCTGGGTTAGAGTGGAAAAGCCTGGCCTGGGAAAGAAGAGACCTGGGCTCTAGTCTTGGATCTACTCTCATCTCACTGTGTGACCTTAGATAAGTCACCTTCTCTCTTTGAGCCTCAATTTTCTTTTTTTAAGTGAGATGACTCTTATCCTTTACAGAATCCATTTCAATCTTTACTCCCTAGGATGATGTGCTCACGTGTTCACCAAGGCCATCTTCTGCCCTCCTTGTGGCATGAGTGCTCACCCTTTCCTTCCTATACTCACCTCCTTTCCTCCTCTGTCTCAGAGAACTATAATCAAACCAACAGTATAATTGACTCTGGAAAGGAAACCTTAATGGACTTCCCTCTTGTTTTACTTGACATCTTTGTGACTTCTTAGAGTAATACACCCTTCCCTAGCCATCCTTGTTTCCCCTCAATGATAATGTGACTTCCCTGGGGGCAAGGGCAGTTTCCCTTCCCTGTATTTTTATGCCTAGGGCTTAGCATAGTGTTTAGACAAATGGTAAGCACTTCATAGTTTTCATCTACATCTTCTTATGCCCCATATTCTTAGTTTGTATTTCATTGATACGGACTATGTTTTATTGGACCCATACAGTATTATCCCAGCCTACTTCACATCTTCAACAAGTCCAGTGCTTTGAGCTTCTGTTGTTGCTGTTGCTCTGGACCTGTGATTTCTTCCATATAACAAATTCCCAGGGTGGAAATGATTCACCAGTAGAGATCAATCACTCATCTGTAACTTCATAGTTATAGGGAGCTTCCCAGAACCTTGCAATATTAAGTGATTCATCCATGGTCACCTTCCTGGCAGGTGTAACTAAAAGGATTTGAATACCATTTTACCTGTACCCAAGGCCAGCTGGCCTCCTTTCTTCATCCATACTGGACACTTGATAAATGTTTACCAAATGGGCAAATGAAGGGGGAACCATGGAGATCACCGTAGATTTGCACTCACATCACCTGTCACTTGTATCATCTTGTGCAATTCACTTTACCACACAATAGGCCCCAAGGTCTTCATCTATAACAAGAAGAGTGTGAATCTGAGAGTCTTTAAGGTCACTTTCAGCTTTCAATATATGATTCTATAATGTTATTAAAACAGTAAGAAGCCATAAATGTTCTTAAGATTCCCAAACTGTGTAGGGGGTTGGACATGGATTATGGTCACTTCAGGCTCGGAGCTCATATGGTTCTTGCTCCGTGGGCCACTAATGCCAACACAGCTGTATGTGTATGCTTTATAGCTAATGCTGTGCCAGCTCCATATTAACCTGGAGCCTTCTTCCTGCCTCGCTCCCCCCTTCCCTGCTCGTCTCCAGGCCATTGGCTCTGACGCAGCTGGGAACTATCCCTGGATGACATATTACAAGCCTCTTCCTTTGGCTTTATGTTCACCCCATAATGACTGCAGTAAAAGGGGGAAGAATCGCCTTCAGCTGTCAGTGAACAAATGTAGTGAAAATATTTTTACAGCAAATAGGAGCCGTTTGCCATTGCACCATTCAAACACATTTGCAGAAATTTCCCCTGAGATGCAGTAAAGTAACTACTGGCTCCTATGGATCTCCCCAAGAACAACCCTCTCTGGGAGGGAGAGTATGATTTTATGGTAGAGTATGAAAAGAAATGAAATAACCCTGTACTTGGTTATTTCCAAGGGGCCACATTCTATTTGGAGGGGCTGAGGGCAGAGGCTGAAATGACACCCCTGGGAACAGTTCCTCAAGTAAAGCAATGGGGAGGATGATTGTTCAGGTTCATTGTCCTCTCCTCTGCCCACACTGGAAATTTTTCTTGCCCAGCCAAGATCCTCTGTTCACCTTTAAACCTCTTCTGACTGAGGCTGGTGACAATGTGACTGTAATGCTAGGCCCCAGTTATACCACTCACCCATTGCCAAAGTTGCTTTCCCTCTCTGAGCCTTAAATCCCCCATCTGTAAAAGAGAGACCGGAACAGATCAGGGGGGTACTTCACCTACAGTCTATGAACTTGCATGTGTGTATTTTATTTTTGATAACTACATTTTAATCAGATGTTTTTCCTTTTGCAATAACACATTTTCTTCTAAGCATTTAAAAAAATATTATTCTGAGAAAGGGACTATCCATAGGCTTTGCCAGATTTCCAAAGGGGTCCAGGATGAAGAAAAAAGGCAAGAGTTCCTAGATTAGAATATCATTGCATTCCATTTCAGTTTATGCATCTAGAGCATAGCAGTAAGAACAAGAGGAGGTTGCAGTGGTGAAGATTCAGGCTTAATGCTTGGAGAAACACACATCACTAGTGAGTTTTTTCAAGAAGTATTGAGTCCAGGGTGGAGCCAAGATACTGGAGTACATCAGGGACTTCCTAGAGCTCTCCCCGACCAAAACCCAACCAAATATTCATAAAAATGTCTCTAAAAATTCTGGAGTTGCAGAACCCATAGAATGACAGGGTGAAGCAAATCTGCAGGCCAGACATCCTGGAATGTCGCTGGGAAGTGTCTATCGTGCTACACTGGGAGCAGTGTGCAGGGCAACGTGGGCCACTCTGGCACAGATAGACCTGAGCAGGCCTTGGAGGGACTGAATCTCAGACTCCTGTGACAGTTTCCAGACTTCATGACCCCAAAATGCCAAGGACAAATTGGAAGGTCAGTTGAAAAAATCTGTGGGACCTGTGTGGGAGACTAGAGTGGTTGGGCCCAGTTCCAAGGTGGCAAAAGGGGTGGAGGAACCCATGGAGGAGGAACCAGGGGCAGCAGCAGGGGCAGGGGCAACAACAAAAGGGGCAGCAACTGTTTCTGGAGCTCTATGTCCACAGATTGTGGGCGGATCAAGTGGCTGACAGTACCCCCACTGGAAGCAGAGAACTACCTTAACAAAGAGCTCAAAAATCAAGTAAATAGCTGGGAAAATGAGCAAAAACCAGAAAAAGAATCAGACTAAAGAATCTTACTTTGGTAATAAGGAAGATCAAAGTATGCAAACAGAATAAAACAAAGTCAAATCTTCTACATCCAAAGACTCCAAGAAAAATATTAATTGGTCTCAGGCCATGGAAGAGCTCAAAAAAGATTTGAAAATCAAGTAAAAGACGTAGAGCAAAAATTGGGAAGAGAAATGAGTGAAGTAAGAAAATCATGAATAACAAGTAAACTGCTTGCAAAAGGAGACCCCAAAAATGCTGAAGAAAAAAAATCACTTTAAAAATAGACTAATTTAAGTGCCAAAAGAGATCCAAAAAGCCAATGAGGAGAATACCCTAAAAAGCAGAACTGACAAGAAAAGGAGATCCAAAAGCTCACTGAAGAAAATAATTCCTTAAAGATTAGAATGGAACAGATGGAAGGTAATGACTTTATGAAAAATCAAGAAATTAAAAACAAAGTCAAAGAAATGAAAAATAGCAGACAATGTGAAATATCTCACTGGAAAAACAACTGACTTCGGAAACAGATCCAGGAGAGACATTTAAAAATTATTGAACTACCTGAAAGCTATGATAAAAAAAAAAGAGATTAGGCATCATCTTTCAAGAAATTATCAAGGAAAACTGCCCAGATATTCTAGAACCAGAAGGTGAAATAGATATTGAAAGAATCCACTGATCACCTCCTGAAAGGGATCCCAAAAGGAAAACTCCTAGGAATATTGCAGCTAAATTTCAGAGCTCCCAGGTCAAGGAGAAAATATTGTAAGCAGCCAGAAACAATACAGGTATTATGAAAATACAATCAGGATAACACCAGATCTAGCAACTTCTACATTAAAGGATTGCAGAGCTTGGCATATGATATTCCAGAGGTCAAAGGAGCTGGGATCAAAACCAAGACTCACCTACTCAGAAAAACTGAATATAATACTTCAGGGGAAAATGGCCATTCAATGAAATAGAGGACTTACAAGAATTCTTGTTGAAAGGACCAAAGTTGAATAGAAAATTTGACTTTTACACAAGAATCAAAAGAAGCATGAAAGGGTAAGCAGGAAAGAGAAATCATAAGGAACTTACTAAAGTTGAACTGTTTACATTCCTACATGGAAAGATCATATTTGTTACTCTTGAGACTTCTCTCAGTATTAGGGTGGTTGGAGAGATTCTATACATATAGACAGAGGACACAGGGTGAGTTGAATAGGTGGGAATGAGATCTAAAATAATAAAATTAAAGTATGAGAGGAAAAGATTGGGAGGAAAAAGGAGAAATAGAATGGGGCAAATTATCTAACATAAAAGAGGCAAGAAAAAGCTTTTTCAATGGAGTGGAAGAGGTGAAAGGTAAAAGGGAAAGAGTGAACCTTATTCTCATCACATTTGGCTTAAGGAGGGAATAACATGAACACTCAGTTTGGTATCTTATACTACAGGGAATTAGGAGTGAAGGGGATAAGCAGGGACAGGGATGGGGAGATGACAGAAGGGAGAGAAAAAGCAAGGAAGGGTAATTGGAAGGAAACACTTTTGAAGAGGGATAGGGTCAAAAGAAAAAATAGAATAAATGGAAGACAGGATAGAATGGAGGAAAATATAGTTAGTCTTTCACCATGTGACTGTTAGGAAAGTGTTTTGCATAATTACACATGTATAACCTATATTGAATTGCTTTCCTTCTCAGTGGGGATGGGTGGGGAGGGAAGAAGAGAAAGTAGTTTTAGAAATGAAGGTTAAAAATTGTTTTTACATGCAACTGGGAAATAAGATATACAGGCAATGGGATATAGAAATCTGTTTTGCTCTACAAGAAAAAAGAGGAAATGGGCATAAGAGAAGGGAGAGGTGTGATAGAAGGGAGGGCAAATTGGGGAAGTGGTAATCAGAATGCATGGTGTCTTGGGGTGGGCAAAGGGAAGAGATGGGGAAAAATTTGGAACTGGTGGAAGTGTGTATTGAAAACTAAAAAGGAAGAATGATGAAAGAAAGAAAGGAAAGAAGGAAGGAAGGAAGGAAGGAAGGAAGGAAGGAAGGAAGGAAACAAAGAAAGAAAAAGAAGGAAAGGGAAAGAAGGAAAGAAGAAAGAAAAAGAATTGGGTCCCCTCTCATTCACGAGTTGTAAATAGAGGCAAGATGCTTATTGGTTCAGGGAGTGTAGCAGGGGTTACTTGCCAGGTATGGTTTGAACTAATATGCCAATTAACTACAAAGGACATATGAAGGAAGATGCTGTCTTTATCCAGAGAAAAAACTGATAAATAGAAGTATGTATAGAATGGTTTTACATATTTATATAAATTACGTATATATATTATATATGTCTGTGTGTCTATATATATACATACACACATGTATATACAAACACATCTACATATATACTACACATATGCACACATATATATGTATATTTTATATATTATATATATATATATATATATATATATATTTGTAACAGCTCTGAAATTTATAGCCTTAGAGAGTTGGTAAGAACTTTAGTAACTTGTTCAAGGTTACACATTCATATTAGAGATGTGCACTTTTAACCCAGGTCTTCCGTAGTTCCATTGGAATCCGGTGACAGGACATAAGTAGATCAGGATGACCGACAACAACCACGGATGCAATGGAAGACCTGATTCTGGAAAAGAGAGTGAGACTGATGACTTTGCACAGTTTTGCCTCACTTAAATTCAATTTACTTGCAAGTCAAGACATCACCCTCCTGACGTCATTGGTCCTTTTCAAGAACAAAAGACAAACAACAACAGTCCTGACTTCCAGGCTGGGTTTTATTTGCCGTCACATGCTGATGTTCTAAGGTGGTACTGGATCATTCACGCACACACTTGTAGAACATGTATAAGCTTCTTTAAGGTAGAAAACATTTTTTCTTTTCTCATTCATTCATTCATTTGTTTATTTATTTTGCCTTTATAATCTCAACATCTAGCATAGAACTTTGCACAGAGTGGATGCTTAATAAATGCTTATTGAATTAGATTATTTGAGGGGTCTGATCATTTAAGCAGTTCAAATCCACCTGACCGTACAGTTTTCTAGCCTCCATTTTTCCATCTTGGCCACCATGATGGAATAAATGACTTTTTCAAATGCTTCAATGGAATTAAAACATCCCTCTGATCTTCCAGTGTTGCTATCCTGTGAAACAGGAAATGAGGTTAGTTTTACATGACCTATTTTTGATGAAACAATGCAGACTTTTAGCAGTCATGGTTTCCCTAAGTCCTCACAAACTATCCACTTAATAATGTTTTCCAGAGTTTCACCTATAATGGAAGTTGAGCTCATTGCCCTAGAGCTCATAGACTTCACCATCTTCCCTTCTATGAACATTCAGACATTTTCTTTTCTTTTCTCCAGGACATTAACCCCTCTCTCATTCTTCACAATCTTTTAAAGATAAAAGGTTTTGTTGTTGTCGTTTTACAGGACCTCAACCATCACATTTGCTAGTTCTTTCCAGATTAAAGGATGTTTATCTGTGTCTGGTGGTTTCAAACCCTTGAAGGCAGTTAGATGCTCATTGATCCTGGGTCTCAATTCCTTGCTGTATACTTTTGTGCTATCATTCCTAGTCCAGAGAATATTCTTTTTGAAAGAGAAAAAAAGAAGCAAAAGAAAGTTTGAGTGGTTTACCCTTTTCACCCTTGTCCATTATCATCAAGACATTAACCCAGAGCAGCAGTTCAGTTCTATCCTTTCTTTGAGCCTTCTTTCAACTGCCCCTTTCCCATCCCTCTCCCCTATTCGGCTCAAGAAGGCATTAGCATTGATTACTTGTCTTAGCTCATTCTCAGCTATAGCGTTTCCAACACAATCACTACAGGGCAATGTCATCAGCATTCCTCCTAAGTTATTTGCCCTCACTCTCATTTTCCCTGCATGTCTTTAAAAATCTGAGTTTATTAAAGAGTTCCTGGGCATTTACACAGCCACGTTTCATCTTATAAAAATAATGTATGCTTGTCTTTTTTGATGCATTGCTTAGTTTTGCTGGAACCCCGCCCCATTCTTATTCATTACTATAAAGGGCAAATCTCTAAGAAAGGGAATAGGAAGAAGATATTGAGTAATTTTAAGTTATGTAAAGACAAAAGATACCAATGAGTCATGCGTCCTGGGGTCCACATTGAGATGGAACCAATGTGGCAAATCCCCAGAAGCAGGGTACCACCAGGTTGGCTAAAGAGGGGGAGTCAGGCTAGGTCACAAATGGAGCTGGCCAGAGTACTTACTCATACTGATCAATAATGAATATAGGATTGTGAGGGGCTACTGTACTTCTAATCTGGGACAAATAGAAATTTCAGGGGAGAGAGACAGAGAGAGAGAGAGAGAGAGAGACAGAGAGAGAGAGAGAGAGAGAGAGAGAGAGAGAGAGAGAGAGAGAGAGAGAGAGAGAGAGAGAGAGAGAGAGAATTATTTTTAAGAAGTTTTTTTTCTGCATGCCTTCAGAATTTAGCTTTTGAAAACTTCCCATTCCTCTTTGGTTAATTTCACCACAAAATATAAAACCATTGAATCCTTCCTATCTTTTTCTTTTAACCCTTTGTTCTCCCAAAATCTAATGGGAGGGTCAGACTATGATTGCTTTTTCTTTTGGATGGAAGAGTCTTTTTTCCCCAAGGTTCTCTTCATTTTGATTTCAACAATAAATCCTCCCTTGAAAATCAGAATCAGGTTTAAGATAATAGTTCTTATTGCTTTTTGAACGATGGACTTGTAATTAAGATATGTCACAAGTTTATGAGTTATTCTGCTTTGGGCAGAAAGGGTCAACAAATATTCAGATGTTAGTCTTCCATTACTATCACATTGTGTTTTCATGTAAGGTTTCTTAGCTATTTCATAAACTTGTTTTAGGTCCCCCTTCTGTGGTCTGTAATGTGTCACTACAATAATATTACTTTTTTTTTTTACCTCTCTTGATATTGAAATATTCACAACCACTTTTCTCTTCTCATATTCCTGGATCTCCTTATCTGAGTATATATTCCTAAGGCACAATGCAATTTCACTTTCATTTTATCTACTTGGTTCTTTTTAAATAAGGCATATGCTTCCAGAGGCAAATTTCAGCAATGACTCTACCCTTACCACTTTGCGTGACACCTATAAGGTCAAATTTACATCTGGGCACTTCATTTTATTTTTATCATTACCCATATTTTGCATTATGCACACACATATGCATATATATGTATATATGTAGATATGTGCATGTGTATTATACACTCACACATACACCCCACAACACACACATTGTCGGGCTTAAAGAGATAACAAGTGTGAAAAATGCTTCAAAATTTCAAGGAGTTATAGAAACATCCTTGAAGGAGAAATGTAGAATAGTAGGAGGAGAGCTGGTCTCTGAATAGAGAAGGTTTAGGTTCAAGTATTGCCTCTGCCCCATATTAACTGAGTGACCTTGGGCAAGTCACTTAGCTTTTTCAATGTCCTAAATAATTCTAATATATGGAGAAGGTGTCAAGTAGTGTGTATTGGTAGAAGGAGCTTCTCCCTGGAATTTTTTTTTAATTTAGCTCCAAAAAGTCAAATTTGACGCTAACAGCTAGGTCCACAACAATTCTAGATGTCATTATTCTCATTTTATTAAAAAGAAAATCTATTCTCAGAGAAAAGAAGTGACTTTTCTAGGATCAAAGATCAACTGAGTTTCAGAAGTAATGGTTATAAGCCTCTATTGAGGAAGCAATAGAAATGGGAGTCGATAAGAATGACCCTAGGGGAAGTTACTTGTTGCAGTTGTTTTCTTGGAGACCTTTGTCCTAGATATCAATGATGCTACTTTAAGGGGAAGCTGATGGAAGGCTCACTCCTCTGTGGCTGCCAGTCCTTGCTGCATCTTGATACTTGAGCAGTATTATAGATTATAATATCTAGATTATACAATCATAGTATTTAGAATAGAAAGAACTTTAGAAGGAATAGTGCAGGGTTTGGGGGGGTAAGGGAAGGGACCAAGCATGTGCCAGGCACTGTGCTAAGCTCTTTACAAATACGATCTCATTTGATTCTCACAACAACCACAGTGTCTCATTTTACAATTGAGAAAACTGAGGCAGACAGAAGTTAAGTGACTTGCTAGTTGCTTAAACTACTAATTATCCTAGTCTAGATTTGAACTCAGGTCTTCCTGATTCCAGGCCCAGTCTTATATCTACTCTACCACTTAGCAGCCTCCTTAAAAATCTTAGAATTCCTTAGAAATCATGGAGTCCAATCCCCTCATTTTATAGAGTAGGAAAATGAGATTGAGTAAAATCAAGTGACTTGACCAGGATCAAACAGTTCATCGGTAGCAGTGCCAGGAATCTAACCCGGAGCTTTTAATGCCAAGGCCAATGTTCTTTCCACCCTACTGTCCTGCCTTTCCAAGGTCCCTTTGGCCACCTGCCTAAGCGAACGGCTATGATGATAGATGATGCTGAACACAGGGGGTCTGGGAGGTGAACAGAGTTAGAACCTCCAGCTCCAAGTTGGAGATGCAAGCCCTTCAGTATGCCTGGGCCTGCCAAGATAGAAGGAGAGTCAGCACCAGGCTCTGTGCCCTGCTCCCCTGGCAGGGTGCCAAAGCCTGCCCCAGCTGTAGCCTTTCCTGTAATACACCTTGTTTAGTCCCATAAAGTCATTACCTCTTGAGGCTCCTCCTTCCTCTCTCCCATCCCCTTCTCCAGGTCTTTTCTTTCCCTGGGCAGCCTAAGGAGAAGCTGTTGGCTTGGTCTGTCATCCTAGCTGCTCTGCCAGGACTGGCGCAGTGGTTGGCTGTGGACTAAGGCCTCAGAAGGGGAGAGTGGCCTCCTTTCTCTGCAGCAGGATTTGGCAATGAATGTGACTGCCAAGAGGTACCCACAAGGAGAAGGATGTCCGCAACCACTGTAAAAAATAATAATCATACTTTGCACTTTTATAACAGATTACACTTTATAGAGCACCTTCCTGACAACAACCCTGTGAAGTAGCTGAGCATTTTACAGATGATGAAACACGTACCTATGCAAATTGAATGATGCGTACACTATCACCTGTTCAATAAGTGACAGCCAGGACTCAGACCCTGGCTTCCTTTTCTTTCTCCCCTACTCCCTACCTCCTATAGCCCAAATAGACCTTAATTATAACTCCAAACCTGTAGCCTGGCAGATAAAGGGTGAAATCATTCTGGTTATCGCTCAGCCTGGTCCCTGCTTTTGTAAGGCCCTTCCATCTGGGTTCTGGCTATCTAAACTTCACCTATCCTACAAGGTTTCAAGTCCGGTGTCTCTGCCTCCAGGAAACTTTCTCCAATTCCTTGGCGGGTTGGGGTTTCTTTCTTTTCTGTATCTCCATGGTCCTTTGTTTCATCATCAGTGATGAGGAGCTCAGGCCACAAGAAACAAAGGAAACAAAGAATAAATATAAAGTCATCCATGCAGACCTCATCTCTCCAACTGATCTAGGGGTTCCTGAAAGTCTCCTCTACCTCAGTCTCAGCACTCAGCACTAACTCAGAAAACGATTGAATTAATGAATGAATAGATAAATGAATGAAGGAGAGGAGTTCTCCAGGATTTTCTATGTAGACCATAGAATTCAACTCACACATACTACAGGATCCAGAGTAACTTGGTTAATCTTGGAACCTCTGAGAAGTGGATCAGTGTTTGTGTCTAGACTTAGTGATTGGATCATCTAGGTCAGGTACTCTTAACTTTTCTGTGCTATGGACCCCTTTTGGCAGCCTGATGAAGTCCACGTACCCCTTCTCAGAATAAGAGTCTGTTGCCTACATTCATAATTGAAGGAAATAGTTAGGAGTTAGTGAAAATAAAGATGTAATTTTTATTCCCATGCAAGTTCATGGACCCCTTCAAATAAACTTAAGAAGAAAACCCCTCAGTCTAGACTTTTTTTGCCTACTGACCTCACCATGAGACAATAAGAGATATGAGAAGTCTACTGTTGTCAGCCTGGTCAGACTCCATCTATGTCAAGTTTCAAGAGCTGTGTTAGGTCCCATACAACAAGTGAGAGACCATCTCGAGGAAGGCGACTAAGAAGGCTCCAATGGACCCTGGTTACAGCAAGTCAGTCCTTTTATGGTTTCCTGAACTCTCCCTTTTACTCCCCACAGCATCTGTTTGAAGCTTCCTCTACTGACCTTCTGCATGCTGAAAATGGATGGCCTGAAAAAAAATCGAGGCCATCCATCATGAGTTATTTCTGCTCAGTTTTTCATTGCCCATCACTTCACAATCATCCCTCACTTTCTCCTTCTTTGCTCCATGTTTAAAGAAGCACTGACTCTTCTCCTTGTCCATTGTCCCTCCCTCCACACATGCTTCTTCCCTATCCTCTTCATCAGAAATCTGACCCTTCCTCCATCATTCCATCTCTCTCTAAACTTTGATATTTTCTGATTCACTGTCTCCTTTCCTGCTGCCTATAGACATTTCCAGATTTTTTCTTTCCTAAAAAAAAGCTTTTAATTGATCCTACCACTCCCTCAACTTAGCTTCATGCATATTTGGTCCTTTCACAGCCAAACTCTTAGGAAAAACCTGTCAATATTCTTTGCCTCCACTTTATCACTTCCTACTCATTTCTCAACCCTTTGCAATCTGGCTTCTGACCTCATAAATCAACTGCAACTCCTATCTCCAAGGTTACCAATTATCTCTTAATTGCCAAATCCTATAGTCTTTTCTCAGTCATCCTTCTTACATGCTAATTATTTGACATCATTAATAACATTCTCTTCCTAGACCAAGGGTGGGGAACCTGAGACCTTGAGGCCACATGGAGCTTTCTAGGTCTTTGAGTGTGGCCTTTTGGCTGGGTCCGAGTTTTATGGAACAGATCCTTTTATTTTTATATTTATTTAATTAATTTATGTTTTCAGTTTGTAATAATTACATCCATAAGTTTTAAAGTTTCTCCCCCATGCTCCCCAAGACAACATGTAATCTTATATGGGCTCCACACATACGTTCTTATTAAACACATTTTCACATTAGTCATGTTGCATAGAAAAATAGAAAAATTAAAAGGAATAGGAGAAATCATGAGAAAAAACAAACCAAAACATAACAAGAGACAATAGTCTGCTTCATTCTGCAATCCAATTCTATATAGTTCTTTCTCTGGATGTGGATGGCATTTTGCCTCAAGAGTCCTCTGAGAATGTTTTAGGTTCTTGCATTGCTGTGAAGTGCTAAGTCTATCAGAAGCAGTCCTCTCACACTGTGGCTGTTACTGTGTATAAAGTTCTCCTGACTCTGCTCATCTCACTCAGCATCAGTTCATATAAGTCTTTCCAGGTTTTTCTGAAGTCTGCCTGTTGGTCGTTTCTTATAGTCCAATAGCATTCCATGACATTCATATATGGCAACTTATTCAGCCATTCTCCAGTTGCTGGGCATTCCATCAATTTCCAGTTCTTAGCCACCACAAAAAGAGCTGCTATAAATATTTTTGAACACCTGGGACTTTTCCCATTTTTATGTTTTCTTTGGGGTACAGCCCTAGAAGTGATTTTGCTGAGTCAAAAGGTATGCACATTTAACAAATTCTTTTATTAAGGAGATTTGTTCTGTGAAGTTTGGATTCAGTCAAAGGGACATACTTAAGGACCTAGAGGACCACATATGGCCTCAGGCCTGCAGGTTTCCCACCCTATACTAGACACTCTCTCCCTCACAAGGCTTCATGGCACCCTTTCCTGGTTCTTCTCCTTGACTGGCTGCTTCATCTCAGTCTCCCTTGTCAGATAATTTCTGCCCAAATCCCTATGTAGAGGTCCTTCTCTCTTTCTACATTCTCCACCTTTATCATCTCATCAATTAGCATAGGTTCAACAATCATCTCCAAGCCATATGACTCCTAGACCTCTATGTCCAATCCTAGTCTCTCTCTGGGTTTCAGTTCCATCCCACTCAATATATCTTGTGTCTATTCACTTTTCTCCATTCATGAAGTCATTACACTGATTCAGGCCCTCATCACCTCTTACTTGGACTATTTCGACAGTCTTCTAATAGGTCTTTCTGTCTCTGATCTCTCCTACTGCAAGCCATCCTCTACCTGGCTACTAAAATGAGAGATCTATAGCACCAGTCATTGTGTCTGGGGCACTTTCCAGATTCAGGAGCTCTATAGTATGAGACAAATTCCTGTTTGTCTTTCAAAAACCTTTCCAGCCTGGCTTCAGTCTTTCTGGGTTTACTACACACTATCCCCCATTCATGTTCCAGACAAGAAAGAATACTTATTAGCTCTTCTTTATAATACCTCACCTCCTGCTCCTGTGTCTTTGTCAGTCATTTAGAAAGCATTTATTAAGTACCTATTATTTGCCAGGCAACGTTCTAAGTTCTAGAGGTGAAAAGAAAGATAAAAGACTTCCTTGTCCTCAAGGAACTCACAGGGTAATGGTAGAGACAAAATGCAAACAATTGTGTGCAAACAAGATGTATACAAGATAGATTGGAGATTGCTCTGGACACAATAGGGAAATTAGGTGAAATGGTGGAAAAAGTGCTGGGTCTGGAGTCAGAAAGACTCATTTTTCTGAGTTCAAATCTGACCTGAGATACTATTATCTGTGTAACCCTGGGCAAGTCACTTAATTCTGTTGTCCTTAGTTTTCTCATCTGTAAAATGAGCTAGAGAAGAAAATGACAAACCCTTCTGGTATCTTTGCCAAGAAAACCCCAAATGGGGTCATGGAGTGTTGGACGTGACTGAAAAATGGCTGAACTTGTACATCCCCTGTTCATTGCCAAATACCTTTACAGAGCTAAGAATTTTGGCACATGGACCAAATTCAGGTGAGGTTGGGCAAAGGGGAAGGAAGAGGGACATAGAGATACATAAATGATAATAAGAAGCACTGGTAGAATGGAATGAACTTTAAAGGAAGAGAGGTTACTGACTGATAATGGCAGATGGAGGGCTTGAAAGTGCTATGGGGAACAAAAAGATGCCAGCCCTTCCTCCTGGTCCTGTGTGAAACAGGATATGGGAGGAATAGTCAACCTTGAAGAGGGTACCAAAAAATATGATGTCTTTAAGAGAAAACAGAGTGGTGGAGGGCAGAAGATACAAGATCTGGAGTTTAAAAGACCTGGGTTCAAGTCCTGTTTCAGATACTTACTAGATGTATGGCCCTGGGTGAATCACTTAACCTCTTTATGCCTAAGGTTTTTTATCTGAAAAAAAAGGAAGGTGAGTTTACTGGCCTCTGGATTTTGTCCAGCTCTAACCGTGATTTTAGGTATTAGTGAACACTGGAAGATGATGGAAGGAATATGAGAAAAAAAGAGAACTCTTGGATGAAGGAGAATTTCTTGACAATAGAGGAGAGCTCTCTGTAGGGCATAGTAAAAAGGGAGGACTAGGGATGCATTTACTCTGGAGGGAGAGAGCAATATCTACCTCAGTGACTGATTCAGGGCATTCTTTGTAGCATGGACTGGGAATAGTCTGCAAAGTAGGTGAAGGACAACTGGTTGAGTGACCATGGACAGCCACAGGGGACCTATACAAACATCATAATAAATGCATCCATTCTTGGAAAGCACAAGGAGGGTCTTGTCTGCTGTGGGTGACTAGTAGTGGTATGAGCTTCACAAGGGGACAAATCCAGGACGACTTCTTGGGGGAGGTACCAATCCTGATTTTTTTTGCAATAGGAGTCCTCACTTAGATAGGGCACAGTCTCAGTCTCTACCCAATATAGAGATGGGATGTATTGGAACAAAAGGACTGAACCAGGTCCTATGGTCAAAATCTACCTCTGCTACTTAGTTGCATGACCTTGAGCAAGTCATTTAATCATGTCAGATTACTTTTAAATGACCTGTCATAAAATACTTTGTTCATAATAGCCCCATGATTCAGATGAGGAAACTGAGGCTTTCACACAGTTAGCAAGTATTGGAGAAGCTAGGATTTGAACTTAGTTTTTTTTTTCTTAGTTTTTTAGTTTTTTCTCTGTAACCATTACTTCTCAAGTATGCCTCTTTCACTATCAATTTATTTTTCCTCTTTAAAAGGATGGTCATTAGATCATCTCAAATTGTTTTCAGTCCTAAAGCCTATGAGCTGAAAGTTCTGGGGTTAATGTGTTAGTTCTACCACTAACTAGCTATATGACATAAGGTAAGTCAGTTAACATCTCTGATTCTGCTTCTTCATCCTTAAAATGAGAGTTGATCTAGTTAATCTCTAAGGTCCCTTCCAGTTCTGATATTCTTAATACTCTTCTACAGTTTTCTCCCTTCTCCCCTCACCCTACCATACTCTAGTACTGTCCTACAATTCTATAGTGTCCTCAGTTTATAAAACTTGCGCCCAGGAAGTCATGGACAAATTTATACCAGGTAAAATGTAATTGACTTTTC
The DNA here is from genome assembly GCA_023548195.1 of Bettongia penicillata ogilbyi. Lineage (NCBI taxonomy): Eukaryota > Metazoa > Chordata > Mammalia > Diprotodontia > Potoroidae > Bettongia > Bettongia penicillata. The sequence goes on along the minus strand of JAJHZJ010000885.1, from coordinate 188,551 downwards.
CTCCTGGATTGCCTACCTGGACTCCTTGGTTATCAAAACTTGTCCAGAAGACATGATTCAATTTACACCGTCTGCCTCCTCTGAGCTATGAGATGACATCAATTTCGCCACCTGGAAGGCGGTGGGTGCTCTATCCTTCCACATGGTGCCCTGTTCAGGTGGGTGACAGACTTGGGAATTGAGAGTCAAGGGTCACAGAATAGAAGTACTAGGTTACAAATGCTGGAGTGAGTGAGCCTCAGGGGTCACTGGAGCCAAGAGCTTTATCCCAACATACCATCCCTGTTAGCCTGTACCCATCAATCATGCAGCAGGAATGGACAGTTATTAATGTGTTAATGGGAAGTGGAGGAGTGGATTTTATAAGTTAGAGGATTAGCAAGATAAGGTATTATACATCTAACAGGGCTAACCTGCAATCATCAAAATGGTATCATGTTTTCAGTACAGGCATCCTGAGCCCAACAAATCCTCTCTGGGTAGAGAGAGCAAAGAGCACTAGCTTTGGAGACCTGGCTTCAGATCTCATCCCTGATCCTTAAGAGTTGTGTGAAATGTACAAGTCACAACTTCTCTGTGCCTCTTTCCTAATTATTGAGCTAACTAGGTAGTACAGTACATAGAGTGCTAGCTAGACCTGGACTGAGGAGACACATTTAAATCTGGCATCAGACAATTACTGGCTGTGTAAGCTTGGGTAAATCACTTAACCTCTGTCTGCTTCAGTTTCTTCACTTATAAAATGGGTATAATAGCACCTACCTCCCAGGGAGGTTTTGAAGATAAAATGAGTTAATACTTGCAAATCATTTTGCAAATCTTATTATATAATATATATGTATAATATATATTACACAACTAATACATATTATATATGTTAATTATATACAGAATTATAAATTAATAATTTTAAAATTAAATTTTTCAAAGATTAAAGTAATCAAAAATTTAAAAAGTAGTTAAAAATTTAAAATATATATATAATTAAATATATATTATGTAATAAGGTTTGCAAAAGGACCTTATAATGTAATATGTAATAATAACCTAATATGTTATTATTACCACTAAAATGGGGGTATTAGCAATTATTGGGCCATTAACTTAAAATAATGTTTTGAGGAAAATTCTTTGCAAAGCTTAAAGCGTTATGTGTTATCATCATCCTCTTCCTCATCATCTTCTTCTTCTCCTCCTTTTTCTTCTTCTTAACTTTGCTTTCCCAGTCCTTTTTGGTGAACTTTCTTATTTAGGGCCCTCTGGAGTTCCATAGCTTTTCTATCTAAAACAACAGTTCTCTGGTTTATTTATTTCCACTGAAGTTTTGGGAAATGTGGGCCCCGCTCCCAGGAGAGGGGATGCTTAGGTTGGGCTTTCCTTTTGAACAAGAAACCCTTTCTGATATTCTTGAAATCACAGGCCCCTAGTTTTTTATGTTGGTTTTTTAATAAAAAGAACAAGTGAGTTGGAGTCCAAGGACCTGAGCTCAAATTCCAACTCTGCTATTTATTACTTGCGTGACCTTGGGTAAATCATTTTAATTCACAGGGTCCCAGTTTCTTCATCTGTATAGTGAAGGAATAGGACTAGATCCATTCTGACTCTGAATTCTTTGAGAATATATATATATCTGTCTATCTATCTATCTATCTATCTATCTATCTATCTATCTATCTATCTATCTCTCTATCTCTCTCTCTTTCTCTCTCTATCTATCTATCCATCCATCCATCTATCTATCTATCTATCCATCTCTCTATCTATCCATCCATCTATCTATCATCTACCTATCTATCTATCTATCTATCTATCTATCTATCTATCTATCTATCTATCTATATTGAGAATATATCTATATGTGATACAGAGTATAGTCTTAGCTCTGCCATTAGCTAGCTGAATGTCTTAGATTAGGTGATTTCTGTGTTCTGGGGCTTGGTTTCTTCTTTTGTCAAATCAAGGATTTGGTTGAATGACTAAGACTTTTTACTGCTATAACATTCAGAGATTAAAAATACATCAGTAAGCATTTCTAATTTTGCAAGTCCACAATAAAATTCATCTTTTCTCATAAACCTGCCTAGACTTCCTTATTTGTGTTAAGAATACCATGATCCAAGTAGCCTAACCTTGTAGTCTTCCTTGGCTCTGCCCTTTCTCTTAGCTTCCTTATGCAACCAATTGACCCACTTTGTTGGTTGGGTCTCCCCACCATCTCTCACATCTATTCTCCTGTGCTCTAGTTACCTAGCTCAAGCTCTAACCTTTTTCTATTCACTGACCCCCTTGCTTGTGGTGTGACTGATCCAATGCATCTTCTGCACAGTTGCCACACGTTTGTTGCTGTTCAGTCATGAACATTCTTCATGACCCCATTTGGATTTTTTGGCCATAGGGAGTAGTTTGCCATTTCCTCCTCTAGCTCATTTTATAGATGAGGAAACTAAGATAAACAGGTTTAAGTGACTTTCCCAGGGTCACACAGTTGAGTACATGTCTGAGGCCAGATTTGAACTCAGGAAGATGAGTCTTCTGAGTTCTCTGTGCACTATGGTGCCATCTAGTCACCCTACCACTCAATATAACTCTTCTGTTCTTGTGGCACTTGTCTGACTCCTTAATGACGTTCAGTGATTTCTTGTAACACCTAGGATAAACTACATTTAAAGACCCTTCACCACCTGGTACCAATCTGCCTCTCCAGCTTTGTGTCATATGATCCTTCTTCAGTTACTCTACATATTTGGTTAAATTCTAGCCAAACTGACCTACTGGCCAGTTCCCTGAATTCATCATTCCATCTACAGCTTCCAGGTAGTTATACAAGGCAACCTTCCATGCCCACAATACCTGCCCACAATGCCTTCTTATTTCTCTTTCAGAATCATAGTCTTCCTTCAAGGCTGAGCTGAGATGCCTCCTTCTGCATAAAACATTCCACAATATTGTCCTGCTTTCAGTTGCCATTACTTTTCTCCTTCCTCAGTTTACCAGACACTTAACTGCATGATTGCTACATCACCCCACCACTCTTCTCCTAGAATATAAATTCATTTAGGATAGCCATCTTTGTATCTCCAATATACAGCATATATTCCGCACTTAATATGTGTTTGTTATGTTGTGTTGGACATATTCCCTTGTAGAATTATTGACTATCAGAGGGAGAGAGATCATGTTAGCAAATATACAGCTCACATCAGACTTGCCCCCTCCAGCCTATGTTCTAGATAAAGTCATCCTCTTTTAAGTCAACTAGCATATACTAAATGCCTACTGTGTGTCAGGAACTGTTCTAAGTGTTTGGTATACAAATGCAAGCAGAAGGTAGTCCCTGCCCACAATGAGCTTACATCCCAATGGACCATGAGTGAGCAATGCAGCTTGGAGAGGAGTGAAGCTATGGTTGACCTGGGTCTCATATTTAAAAATGGAGGCACTTGGAGGAACCAGTCAAACAGAGCAAGAGGCTACAGAGTTGGAGGGTACTTTCAATGGAAGAAATAAGCCAGGCATAATGAGAGCTTCCAGGGTTTCTGTGGCATGGTTGAGAAAGTTATGGGGATGTGAGCCAACAATGCAACCTGGAGAGGAATGAAGACCATGGTAGGTTAGGAATTTGTGGGACAAATCCAGATTCTTCTCGGGGCACAGAACTATGGGATCACCTTCATTTGGGTGGAGAGATCAAGAAGTAACTGAAAAGAAGACATAGGAGGGAAAGGCATGGGTTCTGTCTTAAGGAGTATCACAGTCTGGGGATGAAAGAGAAGGAATAGTCCCAGGTCTTATCTTTGGGAACTCACAGCCTTTTGGAGAGAGAGAAGATTTGTGGATCCAGTATGAAACTTACCCTACTTCTTCTCTCTCTGCTTTGGCTGATTCATTCAACGTGCACCCACAGTGATAGGCTGGGGGTCCAAGATGGGGTACCCATGCTTATAATTAACTGTCTATTTACACATGGCTTAAATAGGGGATGATGTTAGGAGGCACATATCTCAGTTCCAGGCTGTGTGCATGCATTGTAAGTGATACAGAGGTTGAGATGGGAAAGCCTGATTTGGATGAGACTAATCTGGAAAGATTTCCTAAAGGATGTAAGATTGGAGCTGTGACTTGAAGGACAAGCAGGACATGGATAGATAGGTAGAGAGGAAGAAGGTATGTGTTCAGAGTATTTAGTGGAGAAAGGGAAGAGGAACAATAAGAGAGAATGTACGGTGTACAGTGTTACAGAATGATGGACTGTACGCATTAACAATTTGGGGATACCAAGAATAATAAGAACAGATGTCATTTCCACAGTGCTTTAGTGTTAAAAAAACACTCGGTGTCCATTGTCTGCAAGGTGCACGTTAAAAACATAATTATTCTCATTGTATACATGAAGAAAGAGAGAGGAAAAGGGATGTGTTCCAGTTCACATGAGTAGGAACATGTTATATCCACGATTCAAACCCAGGATTTCTGACTCCAAGAAAGTAAACCTAAAGGTTCCTAGAGGTCAACTTCAGGGGTAAAAGGTTTGTTTTTATTTTTCTGAATTGGATGCATATGAAGCTTTTCTGAAGATGCTGAGCTCCTGAGATTCAGCCAGACACAGGTCATGGGCCTCTTCCTATCTTTAGGCCTGAGAAGGAAGTGTGGGAAGCTCTTTTTCCAGAGTGCTCTAGCTTGTATTTTGCCATTAGCATTCTTGAATTTGGGGAGCAAAGCTGGAAGTGGTGTGTCATTCTGGATCCCAGGAGACAATGAAAATGAAAAGAATGGGAAGAGAGAGAGAGTGGACCAGGCCTTAGAAGAGGTAAGTTCCATGGAAATAAAAAAAAGAAAAATATATTCCGATTCCTTTACCATGGAGATCAGAGTCATACAGGATGAGAAGGAATCTGAGCCAAGTTTGAGGCCTGTCCTCCTTCTTCCTGAGTGACTTTGCTGCTGGGCCTGTGGATGATTCTGCATATTTTTTATAAGGATAGAGAGAGAGAAATGGAGGAAAGAAGAGAGAAAGGAAAAAAGAGAGAGAAAGATAAGAAGAAAAAGGAAAAAAGAAGACAGGAAGAGATGACAAAGAGAGAAATTCAGACTATACCATCCCTGTGTCAGTATCATGGGAATAATGTTTGACCCTTCTTTCCCCCTTACCTCTTATATCTAATCAGTTTCCCTGACTATTCTCTCTTTAATATCTCTAGCATATCCCTTCCTTTCTATTCCATTGGCTACCACCCTACTTCAGGTTTTTTTTTTTTGGTGTTCATTCTTTGTTGTTGAAGAAGAGCATGCCATCAGAGAAATGATGCCATGACTTGCACTTGACTTTGCTTTGAGTGAGGGAGGGCTGTGCAGGTCACCAGCCTCACTTCTCCAGAGCTATCTGAATCCAGTGACCAGAAGATGACTGGATGACCCAGGATGAGGCAATTGGGGTTGAGTGACTTGCCCAAGGTCACACAGCTAACAAGTGTCAAGTGTCTGAGGTGAGATTTGAACTCAGGTCCTCCTGACTCCTGCCCTGGTGCTCTATCCACTGCACCACCTAGCTGCCCCACTTCAGGTTTTACTGATCACTTGACTGGACTATTATAATAGCCTCCTCACTAACATTTGTGACTCCAGGCTTCTAATCCATCTATCCAATGCTGCCAAAGTAATCTTCAGGATTACCTTGCTCATCTATTTAAAAATCTTCAGGGACTCCCTATTATCTCCCAAAGAAAGTATCAGTTTATGATTTTACAGCCAAGACTCTCCAGAATTTAATTGCTACCTACATGGTCTCCCTCTTGCACTATATGTTTTATCAAAACTGAAATATTCTCAGTCACCCATTCTCATTCTCCCCTCTCTACAACTTTGCTCATGTAACGCTCAGGTTAGAAACTTTCACAAAACATGAAAGGTATAATTTGAGGAACTTATCAAATGTCTGATAATTGTCCCCAACCCAGACATTTTGGGAACTTCATATCTGGCACCCTTAATGGTACTGTACCCACCCCTTGTAAGATCATGGCCCACAAGGCCCAAAGAATGAGCAGCTTTATCTACAGGTCAATGAAAACAAACAGAATCTTTATTAGGTATCATAGTACTTGCCAATGAATGATCTCCCTCTGTGAAGCCTTCTATTGACCTCTTTCTGATGGCTGGCTAATATTTTCTCCTCTCCCTGCTTCTTGAGTTCATATACTTACCTATGAACATGCTGTACCATCCCAGCAGAGAACACTTGGATTTTTGTCTTTGTAGACCCAGCACCCAGCATAGCACTTTGAACATGGCCGATGTTGATAATAATAAGTATTTTTATCATTAAAATTATATATGTAGTGCTTTAAGCTTTACAGGGTACTTGTCAAATATCTCATGTGATTTTCACAACAACCCTGGGAAGTAGATGTTGCTTTATTATTATCTTCATTTTAAAGATGAGAAAACAAAAGACAGATAAAGATTAAGTGACTTGCCCAGGGTCACAAAGCTAGTAAGTTTCTGAGGCTTGATTTGAATTCATCATCCTTCAAGTCTAGAGCTTTATTTATTGGGATATTGAGCTGTCTCACAGAAAGGACACAATAAATATTCATTAAAATAGCTTGAATTAGGGAAGGGGGTTAGATTTCTCTTATTTTTGCACCATAGTTATTTATGTTAAACATATTGCCCCCATCCCTGTCTCCCATCTCTTCCTATTAAACTGTAAACTTTTTCACAGGCTTGGAATCATCGCTATATTAGCACCCCTAGCAGCCAGCACAAGGCCTTGCATATAGTAGGTACTTAATTAATGTTTATCCAGTTATGGTGATTGGAATGGAATGGCATTTGTTGAATTCACCTCCAGAGGACAAGGGCAGTCCTTCTGGGCTTTTTCTCCAGCAGTCACAAGGGCTGTTCCTCAGACAATAGGAGAGGGGCCAAGTGCTTTAAGTTTGTCATCCTCCAGACCAAAATGACATTTCAAACAAAATTCACAGTGAAGACAATCAGATTGGATAGACCTTTGGTGACTTAAATTACACTGAAGCCTTGGAAAATGAATTTTTCATGGTAACTTTGGACTCTAAGTATCTCTAAGAAGCTGTCTTTCAAGTTGGTTTAAAATTGAAGTGTCTCAGGAGGAAATGCTTACACCAGATCTTGGCGACCACCCCCTCCTTTCATTTGTCTTGATGTGTTACTGCTGGTGACCTCTTTTATTTTTCCTTCAACCTCTGGAACCTACTAGTTATGAAAATTATGCTGCCTCATCTGCTCTAAAGTTGATATAAGCAGACTAGAGTGAAAAAGGCAGAAGGACCAAGGCCAGGAGATCTGGAGTCCTGTTCTTGCTCTACAATTGACCCACTGACTAACCCAACTATGCTGAACCAAAGATTTAGAAATGGAAAGGTCTCTGGAGGTTAAATAACTCAACCTTCTCATTCTAAAGCTGAGGAAACTGAGTCCTAGAGACACTAGGTATCTCATCCAAGATCATACAGGTAGTATCAGAAGTAGGATTTGAACACAGTTCCTTTGACTCTAAAAGTCAGCGTTCCTTCCCCTTGGCCACACTGATTATATGACCTTGGGTGGGTTACTTCTGTTTTGGGGCTTCAGTTATTTTTCCTCTGTAAAATGGAATGGTTGAGCTAGACTAATCCATTCCAGCATTCACATTAGGTCCCCCTGGGTTCTGACATTTATACTCTCTGCCCTAAAGCCACTTTAATCTCAATGTTTCTGTAACATATTTGTAGAGATTCATGAATTGCCTAGAACTACGATTCACACAGATACAGTATTTTTAGAATCTGAGCTGTCTGTAACACCTTTTAAAGCCAATCCATTTTCTCTAAACAAAAATATGCAAAGTCCATTCTATCAATTATTTATCCAAGTTTTCACCGAGCCCTTGCCCATCTCTTATCTCACTGATGATGTGGAGAAAGCAAGACAACAGGTCGTGTTCTAGACTTACCCTCCCAAATTGAGTCTTAGCTATGACAATTAGTTGGTGGATGAGTCATTTCATGGGTCACAGTCTCCTTTCCTTAAAAGGAGATGATTTCTGAGATCTCAAATGACTCGGAAGGTCTATGGTTCTCCAAGGTTTGGTAAGCCTTTTCTAATAAAGCCAGGAGATGAAGTGTGACTTAAAAGCAAGATAGTTTTCCTATTTTGACCTCTAGAAACATGTTCTCTCAGACTAATGCACAGCAACAGCCCAAGGGTATAACTCTCAGAGCCTCCCTAGAATAGGAGAGAAGTTAAATGTTTGCATTTTGAAAGGTTCTTGGATGAACTTTTCAATATGCAAAGAATAACAAGAAAAGAGATTGTATATGAAACAATGACCACATCATAGGAGCTAACATTTATATAGCACCTTAAGACTTGTGAAATATTTTACGAATATTCTCATGTGACCCTCATAAAAACCCTGAGAGGGAGGTGCTATTATTATCTCCATTTTACAAATGAAGAAACTGAGGCAGACAAGTGAAGTGACTTGCCCAGGGTCACACAGCCAGTAAATGCTGGAATCAGGAAGACCTCATGTCAAATCCTGAAAACCTGAGTTTGAATCCTGCCTCCAAGAGGAGCACTCTCTCCATCTTACCTCCTAGCTGCATGAACTTCTCTTGCGAACCAACCTGTTCTATAATGCGGCAGAGAAAACTGAGGCCAAAACAGAAGACCTTCCCTGCCAAAGTCACTCACTAAATAAATGTCAGACCTGGTGGACTGAAATATAGATCTGTCTGGATATCCAGTAAGATTGAATTTGAAAGTAAGCAAAACAAAATGTGGGAGAATTATCCTTTGGATGAAAATTCTAATAATAATAATACTTTTATATTTCAAAGGAAATCTCAAAATATCTGTGATTTCATCAAGGTGGTATTTCCTCTGCTGATACAGGTCACATACATCCCCTTCTTGTATTTCATGAGTCATTGTGACCAAAGAAATAAAAAGACTTTTCCTTATATTTGATCACATATGACACTTTTTTGTGGGGGTTAATATGGGATTTTATCCTGAAATTCCTGGTGTGATTTTTCTTTGAAAGTTACTTAATATTAAGAGTGGCCCATTCATATACCAAGAATGAATCAGAGGCAGCATTTGAACCCAGGCTTTTCTGACTATGCCAGGCTGCTTCCCCCATGGTATTTTATCATTTGCAAAGTGTGTTACCTCAATTATTTCATTTGATTCTTATGACAGTCCGTGAATGGATGTAGTCCCTACTGTTAGGTGGGGAAACTGAGGCTGAAAAGGAAAGTGACTTTGATAAAGGCATAGAGCGAGTGATGACAAGAATTAAACAAAGGCTTTCTATCACCACATGTAGCTTCTTTCTTTCCCCTCTTATCCCTCCACCTCATGAGAATCAACTGTGTATGAAATTCTAAATAGTGATGACTCTAGGGTTTTTTGTATGTCTCCTAGATGCTTTGTTCTATTATTAAATCAGGCTAGCTCCCTTGAGCCAGAAAATACTCCAGCCCCCAAACCTTAGGCCCTTGAGTGCCCAGCATCTGACAATCATACGTCTAAAGAGAATTTACCACTTTGTGACAGATTACAAAATTGACTAACCAGAAAGCCCCTTGTGATTTACTTATCTCTGGCTCAGGTATTACCCTTAATGCATGCTATAGAACAAACTCAAGACCACATGTCACACACTTTCATGAACTCAGATAGTGGGCTTCATAAATATATGATGCCCAGTCTAACGAACAATCTGAAGCTTTGAGGTAAATGAAAGGACATGTAAATATGGTTCTGGAGCTCAGGAAAGACAGGTTGATGCTAGAGTCACAGATCTTGGAGGCACCTACATAGAGGTGATAAGTATAACCTTGGAAGTACACCAGTTCACCAAAGGAGAAAGTACATGGAGAGAAGATGGTTAAGGACAGAACCTTTGGTTAGGGCATTAGGAAAAAGTAGTCATCAGGGGAAGGTGGATAGCTAAGAGAAGGACCAGCACAGAGACTACTGTCACAAAATCCAGGAATTAGTCCACAATATAAAAAGCTGCAGAGAGCTCAAGGATGATGGGAACTGAGAAAGGGTCAGGGTTTGGTTATTAGGAGGTCATTGATAACTTTGTAATTCCATTTGGAAGAGAAGTTGTTAGCCAGAACCCCATGGTCTCAGGTCATAATCACACAAGGAGTGAGTGGGAGTGGGTAGCCATGTAGGAGTACCGCCCTATCTGTGGAAGCGTGGGTCCTAGTGGTATCCTTCCCTATAATAGCTACTTATATTTTTATAGGTCCTGTAGATTTTTCAGGGATCCTGTAAATATTTCTGGGGTTATGTGAGTATAAAATACTATCAGATGTGGATTTTTATTGGAGTAGGGAAGCTGTGATTGAGTAGAAAGATCAAGGAATCTGGAGTTAGAAGTCCTGGGCTCTAATCTTAGCTCTATCAATGGCTACATGTCACTTTGGGCAAGTCATTTCCCTGTTCTGGGACACACAGAGCACAATTCTGGACACATAGTAGGCATTTAATAAGAATTTGTTGATTGAATTCATTATGTCATACTGTATTATTAAGACTGTCAGTTTTCCAGGTTGCTTCGGGGAAATAAAACCACTCTGGACATGATAAATGCACTGAATATGATGGAATATACATAGTTCTCATTTGTGTCCACGAAGAAAAATTAATTCCAGAGAAGAGAGGGAGACCTACAAAAGGGAAGTAAGCAGGTGAGTCCAGGAGCTAAAGGAAGATAAGTGGGAATACCATATCATCCCCACCTCTATGGTTGCCCTTCAATGGCCTGTCCTGGCCCTACATCTAGCTCATCAGACACACTTCAGCTTAGAGAGCAGGGCAGAACAAATGAGGTTGTAAATGGGTTTTTCATCCATGCAAGAAAGCGGCCAGCTGTGGGGCCCCTTTGGTGAGGGAATAATTGCTCTCAAAACTACCCGGTTTTCTTCAAGTCTCACTGTCATTATTGAGCTAAAATCAAAGACCTTGTGGTGCCTGGGAAGGTTCAACATTTGAAGGACACTAATCATAGGCTGTTACAGGGTAACTTACTCACCTAATGACAGTACTTGAGATTGATAGAGCTCCCTGTTTATGAAAAGCCTTTGGGGGAGGGAGGTTTTGGAGTGGGAAATGCATCAGACATTCTCTCTGTGATCTTAAAGACCCAGGATAGAAAACTCATTTGACTCTTCCCTTTCTGTGCCCTGCTTCTTCCCACATTCAACTAGTTACCTTTTTCTTTCTTCCCGATATCCCTTGCACATGATTTCCAAACTACTGTCAAGTAGGCTAGTGGTTATCATGATAGAGTTAGTCTAACAGTTAGACAGAGCAGTTAGCCTGAGTTCAAATCCTGCCTCAGACATTTGTTAGCTGTGTAACCCTGGGTAAATTGCTTAGCCTTACCCAGTCTCAGTTTCCTCATATATGAAATGGGGATAATTATACTATTTCCTCATATGTAAAGTGGGGGTAATAACAGTACTTCCCTCACAGGGTTGTTGTGAGATTAAATGAGACAGCATATGCAAAGGTCATTGAAAAGCTTAAAATGCTATAGAAATGCCAGATATTACTGTTATCATCGCCCTAGTTCAGGCTTAGCATTAGAACTCAGTTTCCTGGTCCATTTTAGCATGGACTTCATTACAACTCTGTAGACGATTGTGAAGGATCTGGCCTCTCTTCTTGTTAAGTTATTTTTCAGTTGCATCTAATGCTTCGTGTCTCCATTTGAGGTTTTCTTGGCAATGTTACTAGAATGGTTTGCCATTTCCTTCTCCAGCTCATTTTACAGATGAAGAAACTGAGGCAAGCAGGGTAAGTGACTTGCCCAGGGTCACACAGCTGGCAAATGTTTATGGTCAGAATTGAACTCAGAAGAATGAGTCTTTCTGGTTCTACCCTGTGCTCTGTCCACTGTGCTACCTAGCTGTCCCATCCGGGCTCTCCCAGGACAATCTGTGTAAAAGTGAATACTTTACTGGCAATGTGTTTTAATGAGAAAGACAATGAGCCCTCAATTCTAATATGGCACAGGTTCTTCCTGAATCTCCTCCAGCCTTTGGAAAACATGTACTCTTATACCAGGGTATTAGACCAAATCTAACAAGGAGACAAATCTGCAAAAGCAAGCATTTATTAAGAGTCTACTGAGTACACGACATTAGCCTAAACACTGGGAAGGAAGCAACATTTCTTTACACCATCATCCAGTCTAGTGCAGTGAGTCACTGATGGAGATAAGGCACAGTGTTCCATGATAAGTGCTGTAAATTAGAAATAAAGTCCTTTGTGAGGTCTTAGGGAGAAAGTTATTGCCAATTTGAGAGATTAAGGGGAGTCGGAAGGCTTTTGGAAGGAAGCTGCATGTAGTTAGGCTTTAAAAGATGGATATAAATTGAACAGGTACACAAAAGGGCCTGGGGGGGAGGTAACATAAAATTGTTCAATCTGACAGCTATGGCTAGGGATGTAGAGCGGTGGCAAGAAAATTGAGAAATTTCAGAGAAACAATCATGGGGCACATGTTCCCTGCAATGATGCAGATCACAACCTATCTATGCCTACACAACCCAACTAATTGTTGGGGCCTTCCTAACGTTTGACACAGAGCATCCACCCAGTATGCTGGGGCCTCCTTTGATTTCTCTAGACATGGTGAGTGTATTAGTGGAACCTGGAGGGGAGAGGAGGATGATGACTGACTTACTAACAAGCAGAGTTTCCCCAAAGGGGAACCGGGTACCCATGGATCTAAGAGCATGACATCCAGCCTTCCATTAGAGACTGGATGACTACTTTAGTTGAAAGAGGTGAGGAGTTATAAAGGGATTTGTTTATTAGCTTAGGCAGAGCTACATGAGCTTTAAGGACAATTCCAACTCAGACTCTTCAGAAAGAGAATTACTAGCTTCCCTCAATGAGTCCAACACCACTGGTCCACACAAACTATATCCCTAGGGGGCTGAAAACCAAACAAAGACAAACAAACCCTGGCAAATGTGATTGCCAAGCTACTGGAAGTCAACCTCCAAAGATTTAGAAAACAGAAAATGGTGGCATAGAATGGAGATGGGGAAATAGTAGGTTTTTTCACAAATAGACTAATGAGCTGTACTTCTGCTTCTGGAATGTAGTATAGAAAGATCAGTTTGTGAGTTAGAATGAGCTTAGTGGGAAAGGAGAAGGTGATATAATATGGTCCTGTGATTTCATTTATATAGGGAATTCCTGAGAGGCAAAGCCTTCTACCACTGCAGAGTAGCAACTTCTCTACAACTTGTAGCCTTAGAGAGTTGTCTAGGACACTGAAAGTTAAAGTGACTTGCCCAGGGCACCACAGCCAGGATGTGTTCGAGGCAAGGTTTGAACTCTGTCTTTCTCATTCAGAGACCAGATCACAATCCAGAACCTTGCAAGACCTCCTTCATGGTTTATTCTAAACTGAAGCATCACGAAAAGTAATGTGATGTCCAGAATGAGGAAGGGAAACGTTTCTGCTCTTTGCCTTCTCCCTCTTGCCCCCTGTCCTGAATGGACTACATTCTAGAGCACTGTATTCATTTCTAGGTGTCACATTTTAGGAAAGACTGACAAAGTGAAGGAAGTCCAGAGGAAGGTGTCTAAAATGGTGAAGCAGTGACAAGACAATTAGAAACCACACCGTGTGAGTTCTATTTTGTTAAACTAGTGCTTTGTGTCTGTGCGTGACTGTGTGTGCCTGAGTTTTTCTCTATGTTGGAGTCTCCCTCACTCTGTTAAAGGACAGAAGGTTGCAGATTTGAACTTTAACAAGCATTTCTGAGGAAAAGAACTTTGAACTTGTGAACTTTGAAATACAAACACAAGAACTGATAGAAACCTAGAAAGGCAGATTTATTTGAACAATTACAAGTATGATGATAATTTGCACCATTCTGACAGGGAGAGATGAAACTTGTTCCTTTAGAAACTTGCTTGATGTCTCCAAACAGTATTAAGTAAGTTAAACAAGAAAATCAGAGGGCATGAGGTGGATTGATTCTGTTTGGAGGACTTTAAGAGGAGAAAGAAAAGGGAGGACAAAGCAAACAAGTTAGTGTTAATAAGCAGGAATGGAAGATGGATCTTTCTACTTCTCATAAATGGAATACATAAGACCATACAAACATGGAGGAAAGGGTAGGGGACCAGAAATGAGATCAAGCTGATTTATCTGATATGGACAAAGGGGACTGCAACACACATATATACGTCTTGGGATAAGAATATAACAGATTCATTAGGGAAACAAATAGAGATTGGGGGGAAGAGGATGGAGTCAAGAGAGAGGGTAATGGAAATACCAGGGAGGGAATTGTCACAAGAAAAAAACAATCATCCTACAGAGGAGATGGAAGAAAAACAGAATCTATAAGGTCAGCAAAATGACTAGTCACACCTTCAGAGGACCTCTGATGAAATATGGTACCCAATTCCTGACAGAAAGGTGATGAATTCAAAATGCAGAAAGACATCCATTTTTGGCCAAGACCATAATGGGGATTCACTGTGCTTGACTACGTTTGTTTGTCTCATGACTTCCCTTCACCTTCTCTTTCTTTTTTTTTTAATTAGTGGAATGGTATGGACAGAGATAGGGGATGGAATATATAACAATATTGATGCAAACCCCTGCCCCTGCCAGGGAAACATATTTTTAAATGCACAGAAGGAAGATCTGAAGGAAACCCAGACAAGCAAGGTAGCTTTGAAAGTTATGTATAAACTGTGTTACATCCTTTAAAAAATAAGTGATATGAAAGTGGATATTTACAGTCTCATCTATAATCCTTTACTTGTATTCTGCTGTATATATGTAAATGCCCCCTTTTGATGTTTAAGGTCAGAATAAAAATAATTTTTAAATCTTTTATAAGAAAGCATAAATTTCATCCATTGTATTCAACCTGAGTTTTATTGCCACATATTATTGTACACAGAAGTCATTCTCTGAAACCTCATTGTGACATGGAGGTGACCTTGAGTTCTTAATGACTCCGCCAATGGAGCATAAGCTCTGGCTAGTTTTACCATGCTGGAAAGTCTTCAAGTTTAATTCTGGCAACAGACTATGCTTGCTTTCTTAGAGTAGCATAACCAATACAAGGAAGTACATCCCCCAGAGGAGAGCCACTAGGTGATGAATTCTCTGGCCATGGTAAAGTAGGAAAGAAAGAGCAACACCAAATCATTCTCCATCACTCCGTTATGTGTCTCCCTATGTGACGGCAACAGAATGCATGAAAAAAATTATATGGCTTTTTAAGCCTTCTGTAAACATCTATTATCTGTTGGTACCAAAAATGTGAAATCCTTGTCCAATGACTAACAAGCCATGATACTAAAGGCACAGCATAACATCAATATTGACATTCTCACTCTAAATGAAACCAGAAGATACAAGGAAATTACAGTGAAATGACTCAGAGGTTCTTCTCCAAGACAGAAAAAAAGAAGTTAGTAGAGTTAGTTCCATTTTGAACCAAAAGGCTACAAGAACCAAGATTTCACAGGGCACTTGGCCATCTTGTGTCTCAGTGCTTCTGAGAAGTATAAGCAAAAAAGACCACCAAGAAGGTAATTTCAGCTTAATGTGCCATCTACTGTATAACATGAAAAGTTTCAGAAAATCTAAAAAGAATTCCATAGGATTCTCTACTCCAAGTCAATATCTATTTTAATAATCATTGATTTCAATACAGTGGTGGCCACAGGAGATAGTGACAAAAGTAATTATGTGGAAAAATATGGTTCAGGCTTAAGAAAAGGGATATAGGCTTTTAAGTTATAGAGGTCATGTGTACATGTATCATGAATGCGTTCTTTAGGAAAAGAATCTGAAGACGCTAAACATTGAGAGCACTGGGTAATTTCACAAAAATAAATTTTTTAAAACTAGAAAACTAAGACACATGAACATTTCTATATGCAAATGTTGGAAAAAGAAGACTGCATATGAACCCATGAATCTATTACATACATTTAAAAAAAAATCTCTTAAATGTAAAGTGGGAGTACCAACGTAGCTCTGCTTATCTATATCCTCTTCTGAATCCCTTTATGTTCTCTTGTGACATTTTCTCTGATGTTTCTTATACTGTTTTATTTCACTTATTTTTAATTTTTGTTCAACATAAACACTGTACCACCCCATCTATCTCCAAAGCCCCTCCCTTCCCCAATAAAAGTCCTTTGTGGTAACAGATCAGTATAGCCAAGCAAAACACATATGTGCCATACTGATAATGTCTGAAAAATGGGCCTCATTGTGCAAATCTAGACAATCATTCCTCTGTCAAGAAGTGGGAATCATGCATCATTATTGGCCTTCTCAAGTCAGGATCGGTTATTGCACTGATAGGTGCTTTTAAGTCTTTTTAACATTATTTTTTGCAATATTGTAGCCATAGTGTACATTGTTTTTTTTTGTTCTGATAACTTCACTTTGTATCGGTTCATACGCATCTTCTGAACTATCTATGAATTTGAATTTTCATAATTTTATAGTGCTATAGCATTCTGTTATACTTATATATCATAATTTTAGTCATTTCCTAATAGATGAGTTCTCCTCTTTACTTTCAATTCTTTGTATGTGTAGTTCTTTCCCTCTTTGTCATCATCTCTTTGGGGCATATTTATATAGTAATATCACTTGTTTGAAGTGTATATACATAGATATGTATGTGTGTATATATATATATACATATATAGGTATATATAATATATATAAAATTTAGAGACTTTTTGAGGATAGTTTCCAATAGCTTTCTAGAATGGCTATACAAAATTACAGCTCAATCAACAGTGCATCAATGTGTCTGTCCTATATACCCTCCAACAATTGTCATTTTCCTTTTTAAAAAATATATATTTGCCAGTGTGATGGGTATAAGGTGGAATCTCACATTAATTTTAGTTATTTTTCTCTCATTAGGGTTTTGAAGCATTTTCCCCAAATGCCTGTTGATAGCTTGACCTTTTATTTATTGAGGAATGATTTTTTCTTATACATTTATCAATTTCATGTATTTTGGGCAATAGACCTTCAGGAGAAATTTACTACAAAGATTTTTCCCTATCCACTCCATCCTTTCTAATTACATTGATTTTATTTTGCAATAACTTTTCAATTTTATGCAAACAAAATTGTTCATTTTGTCTAAAAATGGTCTTTTCATTATTTACCTTTGCTATTTTTGCTTTTTACTCCTTCAGATGAATTGGTATTATTTTTTCTAGCCCTACAAAGTAACCTTTGGGCAGCTTGAGTTATGTAATACTGAATATGTAAACTAACTTGGATAGCATAGTTGTTATTATACTGAGATGGCTTAGTCATGAGTAGTTAATGTCCTTTCAGTTATTTGGGTCTGTGTTTATTTCCATATACAGTATTTTGTTGTTTTATTCATATAATTTCTGGGAACGGGTTGGTGACTGGATTCTAGAAATGGACGTATGTGTACTGCAGTTAATTTGAATGGAATTTTCCCACTATTCTCTACTGCTGTTTTCTTGGTAATACACAGACAACCTGATGATTTTTACGGGTTTATTTCGCATCCTGATAAGCTATTGAAATCACTAATTATTTCTAAGATTCTCTAAGTTTGCTATCCGTCATCTCCAAAAAGTGGTTCTTACTTCCTCTTTGACTAGTCTTCCATGTTTCTGTCTTGTCTTATTGCTATAGCTAGCATTTACAGAATTATGTCAAATAATGGTGGTAACAATAGTCATTTTTTATTTACCTTTGATCTTAGTACAAAGGCTTCTGGTATTTCTCCATTATAGATAATGACAGCTTTTAGATTATTATTATTTGCCATAGTAAGGAATGGTCTAATTTTATATGTACATGAAGATTTTTTTTAATATAAAGAGATATTGTATTTTGAAAAAGGCCTTTTCCATATTTATTGATATAATAATGTATTTTAGTGGCATTGTTATTAATATTATCTATTATGTTTACAGTTTTCTTAATATTTAAACAGATTTGTATTTGTGGTATAAATTCAAGTCATGGTATATAATCTTTTAATATATTAGTGAAATTTCTTTATTAATAATTTAATCAATAAAAATCTTCGTCTAATGTGTATTTTCTCTGCTTTGCTCTGTTTAGGTAATAAGACCATGTTTCTTCAGACTTGTTTTTCAATTAGCAAAAGGAGGTCTACATAGCCATATGGAAATGCATCATGTCAGATGGGCAGGGTGTGTGACCTCATCATATTCTGTAAGGTAAACTTCTTACCAGCTGCCTTGCTATGCTAGAGAAATCTCCTCCCTGAAACTCCACTCTCCCAATTATTGATTCCAGGTTCAGTGCCCTGGAACACTCTTTAAGAAAAGGTCCCAGCATTTTCTAGACTCTATCACCTCTGTTTGCCATCTACCTTCTACCCTAGAGAAATTCTCCTCTCTGAGGCCCTGCTCTTCTGGTGGGAGACTGTGTGCCCAGATCACTGTTTGAAAAAGGGTTCCAGTCATCTTACTTATGGTTCAAACTCTGAGATGCTTCTCCAAATCACTGCTTTCTAGCTCCCCTATATGTATATAGTTTTCTCTTATTAGAATATAAACTTTCTTGATGGTAGAGACTAATGCTTGTATCTACATAACCAGTGGTATAGGTTAAGCACCTAAATGGTGCTTAGCACAGTTCTTGGTATATACTGAATTATTAAAAAGTGGCTTTTCTCTCCATCTCTCTCTGTCTCTCCCTCTGTTTCTGTCTCTCTTTCTCTCTGCTTCTGTCTGCCTGTCCATTTTTCTGTCTGTCTGTCTCTGTCTCTCTCTTTCTCTTTACCCTCCCTCCCTTCCATAGAAGGAGTTTGGTTGCATATCTTATTTCTCCATTATTAAAATAATTTATGAAATATTGATTTTTTTTGAATTTTGATGAAATTCATTTGTAAATCTAGTTCTGAACTTCTCAATCCTCTCCTCAACCTTGCCAATGAAAGTTTCTTTATAGCATGTTCAGTTTATTTTTAAATTCTTTATCTCTTGAGTATGTTATTCTGGATATTTTGTATTTTAAATTTACTCATCTATTCTATTTAAATTATTAATGATATTGGCATATGATGAGGTGAAATAGTTTCCAATAATTCCTGTTTTTCTCTTGTGAATTATCCTTTTATATTTGTAATTTGGTTTTTCTAATTCTTTCTATTTTAGTTTAGCTAACAGTTTTTCCTTTTCAACTTATTTTTAAAAATAATTCCTTATTTCACCAATTCAATATTTTTATCACTTCTTAGTTTTTCAGAGTTTTTATCATGATATTCAGTTAGGATTGTTGATGTGTTGTGTATTAGTATTATATTTAAATTTACATACCCAATTTTCTTACTTATTTCCCCTCTTTTATTATGAAACTCTTTAGCGCCATACATTCCCCCTATGCATAGCTTTGACTGCATTGCAAAGTTTTGGTATGTTGTCTTATTTTCTTTAATGAAATTATTTTTCTGTGTTTTTGACATTGTTTAGAATTACTTAGTGTCTATAAATTCTTTATTCTAAGACTCTTATTGATTATAATTTTAATTATAATTGGTTTTTGTTGTTGCTCATCTTTAGTTTTTGAAGAGGTCCCATGACATCATGGGATTATGTCTTAACTTTTCCATGAATTGGATTTAAGTGAGGCAGAGTTGCACAAAGTTGTTAGGTTCACTCTGTCTTCCAGATTTATCCAAGTCCAGAGGCATGACAAAAGTCAGGATGACTGGTGATGCCTCAGGATACAGTGGCTGACCCTTGCATCTTTGATGCCTGACCAAGCTCTAAGCATGATGAGTTTATTTTTTCATTTCTGCATTTACTTATGAAGTTTTCATGCTCTAGCACATGATCAGTTTTTGTAAAGGTGTTATATATAGCTGAACAAGCTTAATTTTTTCCTATACATTAATTTCCAGGTAGCTATTATATCTAACTTGTCTAAAATTCTATTTAGTTCCTTAAATTCTTTCTTTTCTATCTTGTTAGATTTTCATAAGTCTGAAAGGAATGCATTGAGGTTCTCCATTTAATATCCTTTTGCTATCTATTTCTCTTTTTAATTAAATTAACTTTTTCCTCAAATACCTCACTGTTATGCTATGTTATTTGGGGTGTTTAAATTATGTATTGTTTTTATTTCATTAGCCTAGATTTCCTGGTTCAGTTTTTTCACTTAATCTGAAATGATTGTTACTTATACTATTCTGAATTCATCTAAAGCATAGGACATTCTGCTCCAGCCTCTCATTTTAATTCTATGGTACCTTACGTTCCAAGTGCAGCTTTTTTTAAACAAAATACTTTTGGGTTCTCTAATCCAGTGATCTTTCCACTGTCAACTGAGATAGTTTTTTCTCAACTCTCATCAGTCTTGACCTCTCTATAGCATTTTATACTATCGATTGGTTTCCTTCTCCTTCTGGATGCTCTTTCATCTCAGGGTTTCCAGGACCCCTCTCTCTTGGTTCTCCGTCTATGTATCATGCTGCTCCTTCTCAGGACTGTTTTAGTATTTATTTCATTACTATTGTTGTAGTAGTTGTGTGTAGGAACTTTGTGTAGAGATCTGGGGCAGGGAAAGAAGAAAATCACTATAATAGCTTCTGTGGGGAGTGTGTTAGAAAGTCAGTCAAGGAATACTTTTAAAATTGTTGTGGAATATTGAGGATCTATTTAAGATAATATGAATTTTTGGTGGATCAGGTGGCAAAATGACTTCTCTTGTTCTTTAGCATCACGAGAATGAAGAATAGGGTCGGTAGCAACCTACTGTTAAGGTTTAGCAAAGTATGAACCATGTTAGCATATAGGGACAGGAATTAGAAGATAGAAAACAGTGCATGGTAAAACTGGTTAGTTGGATCAAGAATTAGGAGAGGAAAGTGAGAATAGAGAACAGAGGTGATGGAATAGAAATCACGTGGAAAATTAATCTTAGGCTTTAGGAGGAATGAGGAAGAAGTAAAAAGTGAAAAACAGAAAGTTTGGATTAAAGTGGAAAATTTCTGAGTTCAAGATCATGATGAGGCAGAGTTGTAGGTGATGGTGAGATCTAAGATAGGACCATACCTGTGTATGGATATAGGTGCAGAGAAGATGATAACCTTGGGGCTTAAGGAGGCCGATGAATTTAGAAAGCCAGGATGTTTGAGAGAACATCAATGTAGATATTAAGAGCCCCAATTATGGATCCCAGATTAGGGTTGAGATGAAGTATATGAACCAGACAATGAAATCTTTAATGAAGGAGAGAAAGTGGCCTGGAAGCTGCTTGATTAAAATCTAACTAGAATATATTCACAGGGCAGCAAGGTATATATGGTGAGGAAGATCTGAATCCAAATCCATCCTCAGGCACTAGCTGTGTGATCCTGAGAAAGTCACATAAACCTGGTTGCCTCAGTTTCCTCAACTGTAAAATGAGCTGGGGAAGGAAATGGGAAATTAGTATGTTTTCCAAGAAAACCCCAAATGAAGTCACAAAAACTTAGACATGACTGAAAATGACTAAACATCAGCAGACTATTCACAGTTCCCCATTCTTGTCCTGTAATATTTTCCCTCTATGTTTTTTTCTTATACTGACTCCCATGCCTTTAATGGATTTCCCCCTCATTATTTTAAAAATACATTCTATTGCTATGCTTTGTTTTCATATTGTCTACTTTTCTCAGTGTGTCTCTTTAAGTACATATCTCTCTTCCCACCTTCACATGGACAACCATTCTTTAAACCAGACATTCTTAACCTGCTGTCTCTAAACTCCTAAGGATTCTATGGATAGATTTCAAGAGGTCTGTCAAATTGGATTGCAAAATATCATGTTTATTTTCAGTAATCTCTAACTATTAAAGTTGAGTATTTCTTTCAATTATGAATTTAAAAGTATTATTCTGAGTTGTCCATAGGTTTCACAAAACCAATGAAGGGTTTCATGACACAAAAAAGGTTAAGAATTCTACCTAATATCTAATAATAATCAAGATGGGGAGGGGGCAAGTTCAGAAAAACTAGCAAATATATTGAAAAAAAATCTATCATTATATGATTTATTCCATGCCCACAGTACCTCAATTTCCAATGCAAAGTGGAGAAGTGCCTTCTCATCCCTCTTCTTTTGAGTCAAACTTGCTTATTATAATTTTATCAAATTCTATTTTCATTGATTTATTGTATTGTTCCCTCCATTAATATTGTTGTAGTCTTTGCACATACTTTTTCTTGATTTTGTTTACCTACTTACCATCAGTTCCTATATCTCCTCACACTTCTCTGTATTCACATTCATTGTTTCTTAGTGCATAGAAATATTCTATTACATTTATGAACATACTCTGTTTAGCCATTCCTCAGCCAATGGATATCTATTTCATTTCCTTTTCTTTGTTACTACAAAAAAAGTCACTATAAATATTTTGGTGCCTATGGGATTCTCTTTTTTGGCATTGATCTCTCTGGGGTACATGCCAAGCAGCAACATTGTTGTATCAAAAAGTATGAACACTTTAGTCTCTTTCCTTACCTTGATTCTGAGTTTCCAAAAATTGTTAATGCAATTCACAGTTCCATGAACAATGAATCAGAGTGCCCATCTTTCCACAAATTGACAAAATCCTTCCAAAATTGGTTATTACTATCTTTTGTCAACTTTGCCAATTTGCCGCATATTAAGTAAAACATAAGAGTTGTTCTGCTTTTCATTTTTCTAATTATTAGTGATTTGAAGCATTCTTTCACTTGGTAGTAGTTTGAAATTTCTCTTTTGAGTACTGTTCATTTCATATCTTTTCACCACCCATCTATTGGGGAAAGGTTTTTGCTTTTTTTCTCTCTATCTCTCTGTCTCTTTCTGTCTCCCTGTCTCTCTGTATCTCTCTTTCTCTCTGTCTCTCTGTCCCTGTCTCCTCTATCTTTCTCTACACACACATACACACACAGATACACACATATACATATACATATATATGCAACATCCACACATATATACAAA
This sequence comes from Bettongia penicillata ogilbyi, assembly GCA_023548195.1. Taxonomy (NCBI): domain Eukaryota; kingdom Metazoa; phylum Chordata; class Mammalia; order Diprotodontia; family Potoroidae; genus Bettongia; species Bettongia penicillata. Next base: position 165,498 of record JAJHZJ010000885.1, on the reverse strand, counting down.
TATAGCTATATCAGATGCTTTTCAGAGATATTTGATACAAAGATTTTTGTCAGCATTTATTTTCTTATCCTAGCTGCATTAATGAAAAATTTTAAATTTTTATGTAATTAACATTATCTATTTTGTCTGTTGAACTACAACAAATACGGGCAACTAGCCCATATCTCTTATTTGCTTAATAATTCATACCCTAAAGAGGTAGTTTTACTTCATGGAGACTCTCATAAAGTAGACAGCTAATGGGAATTCTTAGAAAGGATAAATAATGCCCCATCACAATCTCTTCCTTGCCAAATTCTTCAACTTAGTTTAGTAGGAGATTCCTTTTCCTTTCCTGATCAGGTATTCAAGTTTACAGAGATGCTGAAATAGGATTTCATATAAATAATGTTGTTTTATCTTCAGCTTTTAAGGATTGATTTTTTTGTGTAAAATGATGAACTATACAAAAATTACATGATTTGAGTTTATAATAAAAATAAAATCCGACTTTAAACTACTTCTATATGCTGAAAGTATTTTTTTTTTAATTTGTTAATTTTGATGGTGTTTGGAAATATATTACCCTAAGTTCCTTGAAGGAAGTGAGCTGTGACTTACATTTCTGATTTCCCTGCCAAAACCTAACACAGTGTTTGCACAAAAGTATCTAATAAAGGTATCTGTTCAATGTTGATTAAATGAGTATTATGAGTATATATAGCAGGGCAACCCTAAAGTCAGGAGCAAGTAATAAGCATGGCGCACAAATGACTCAGCACTCCTATTTCACACAAATTAAAGGACTATCATTTCCACTGGACTTTAAAAAAGTATTACAGTGAGTTACATTTTTATTTTTAATAGGTGAAGTGGAAGCAGGAGAAAGAGGTTATTTGTCTTGTATATTGTCACAGTGAATTAGTAGAACTGGGGTTACAAAACCTACGATGTCTTGATAGTACTTTTCACGGAACATTCTAAAGTCAAATTTGTCTCCATTCTGTGTTGAGCATTCCCATAGTTTATGCAAGTTTTCATGACGTATATACTTAGCATGTCTGAAAGGAATAGGACATTTTGATTACAATGTATCAAAGTTGGAAACTGACTTGGATACAAAATTCCTTTGGAGTAAGGAGACTCTATACTTAATAATTTTTAGATAAGAAATAATGTATCTATGTTAACTTTCGATCTCTTTGTTCTGCCTCCACATGCCTTAAGATTGCAGTGATCATGCTGTCTTAAAGCTCTCTGCTCCAACATACTGCCACTTCTCTCCAGTCCTTTCTGATGACAGGAAAACTTTCCCATGGAATTTTTTGTCTAATTATACTTCATGAATTTTTCAGGCTAGTTCTGTGACTCTATTCTAGATATATTAGAGGTAGTGAGTCTCAGATTTTCATAAGTTATGTTTACATTTACTCCAACTGCAGTAAACCTCAGTGATTTGGTTGCTCTGTGATGTGTGTGTGTGTGTGTGTGTGTGTGCATGTGGGTGGGTGTGTGTGTGCACATGTTACGCATGCAAGTCACTGTGGATTCTATGAACAGTTATAGAGTAGGATATTTTGCATCTGAAGTTCTATGAATAAAAAGTGGCTAAAACCATTCCAAGCAGTGGACATTAAAGTGATCTTCAGAATACATAACCTCCCTGCCTCCTCTTATTAGAGTTTGAGTTTTCGGTGAATATTGGGGCATCTATCCAAGCCTTTCATTACTAACTCATATTGCATATGGGAATGTCAGATTTTGAAGATGATGTTGTAATTTGGTTTTTAAGTTCTGAAGTATGAAACTGTGATATGCTCAAGTGCAATAGAATAAATCCATAAAAGTATATTTCACCCTTTTTAGTTGAAGACAGTAATACGTAAAGCATAACATAAAATGTATTTTTAAAAGACTATGAAGAATATTGTATGAAAATGGTATTTCAATAAAACTTTGGCTTGAAAATTAATTTATACCCTAACTTACCTAACATAGCTGCAAAAAGTATATGATCTGGTTATCATCTAATTTTTCAGTGTTATCTTTAATATTCAGGTCAGTATGCATTTTGAGTTTATAGGGAAATATGGTATAAGATGTTGATCTAAACTTAATTTCTGCCACATTGCTTTCCAATTTTCTCAATAATTCTTTACAAAAAACAAGAAGTTCTTTCTGAGGTAATGGATATTTTCAGATTTAATTGAACTTTGAGTTGTTAACTTCAATTATTTCTGGCTTTTTCCAAATTGGAAACAATATCATTACTTTTCACTTATAGTGAATATTAGAAAAGAAAATTGCAGATCAGTTTGAATTACAGTTGCTTACCTAGCTATAGCATTCTTTCCTTACACATCCCTCACTAGACTAGGAACTCCTCAAAGTCAGGAGCTATGTTTTATTTCATCTTTAGAAGGCAATGTGATGGGTAGATGAAGTACTAGAATTGGAGTCAGGAAGTTATGACTTCAAAGCCTGCCTCTGACATTTAGAAACTTTACAACTCATGGTCAAGTCACTTAATCTCTTCAAACCTCAGTTTCCTCATCTGTAAATGATGATAATAGTACCCACTTACCTCACAGGATTGTTGTAGGACTCACATAGGTTAATGTATGTAAACTGCTTGGCAACCTTCAAAATAGTGCATAAATGCTCATTATTAGTGATAATTATTTTATAATAATTTAATAGTAATTTTACAATAATGCTAATCAATTAATATTAATGGTGTCATTGGATATTGTCCTTGACCCATCACTTACTAGCTGCATGACCTTGAAGAAGTTATTTAACCTTTCTAGCTGTCTGCTTCCCTATCGGCAAAATGGGATAAAGATATTTGCATTAAATGTTTGATGGGGGTTGTTCTGAGGGTCAAATAAGATAATGTGTGTTAAAAATCATGGGGAGTTTGAAGCCACATTATTACTATTCAAAATAATAGAGTAACAAATAGGGGGAAGACTGATGGCATTTCTCATATAAAGTTCTATTCTAACATCTCATCATGGTGTGGAGGTGACCTTGGGAATCTGAGTGGAACACAAGCTACCCTAGCAGCTGCTTCTACCAGGCTGTAAAATGTGTAAGAGCAGGCCTGGTGACAGCTTGTGCGTCTGCTGTCAGAGGACCAGCATAGTAAAGTGTGGAGGGGCTTGTCCTCAGAGCAGTGACTGACAGGTGATGGCTATTTAGGATTGGGCAATAGATTAGGTTCCGAAAAGGTTGCAAACCACATTTTGGATTGGGTATACATATCAGTAAAATCACACATATTTAAATCCATAAAAATACTGTTTTTGTCAGTCATCTAGGATTTATTAAGTGTCCACAATATGCCAGTCACTGCACTTAGCATCAGGGATACAGAGAAAGGTAAAAGAGAGTCCCTATTCTTAAGGAGTGCCCAGGCAGATGGTAGAGACAACATGCAAATAACTATGTACAAACATGATATGTGCTAAATAAATTGGAGATAATCCCAGAGGGAAAGCACAAGAATTAAGGGGATCATGGAAAGCTACTTGCAGAAGGTGGTTCAGGAGGTGATGAGGAGAATGGTGAGACTTCCAGATGTGAGAGGCATCCAGAGAAAATGTCTGGAGAAGGGAAAGGATGTATATTCTACAAGGACCAAGGACTTTAGTAGAAAGGTAGGAAAGGTAGGAGGGGCCAGGTTATGAAGGACTTTAAATGTTAAACAAAAGATTGATATTAGATCTCGGAGATATTAGGAAGCCCTGGAGTTTATTGAATGGGATTAGGGAAGGACATGATAAGACCTCCCCTTAAGGAAGACCAGTTTGACAGCTAAGCAGAGGATGACCTGGAGGGAAGAGAGACTTTAGACAGAGCACTGTTGAATACACAAATAATAAATTGTTGCTACACTAAAATGTTATTAGTATTTGCTAAATGCCAAATGAGACTAGGCCTTAAAAATGTTTTTGTAAATTTTCAAAGACTATGTATGTAAGAGGGAGGAAGGAGGCAATAAGCATTTATATACTGGCTACTAGGTGCCAAGTATTGTGCTAAGCACTTTTTACAAATATTGCTTCATTCCATCTTCAGAACAACTCTGAGAGAGAGGTGTTATGATTATCCTTGTTTTACAGTTGGAGAAACTGAGGCAAACAGAAGCTAAATGACAAGTCCAGGGTCACACAGCTTGTTTAATCATTTCAGTCCTGTCTGACTCTTTATGACTCCGTTTCGGGTTTTCTTGGCAGACATACTGGAGCGCTTTGCAATTTCCTTCTCTAGTTCATTTTATAGATAAGGAAACTGAAGTAAACAGGTAAATGACTTGCCCAAGGCCACACAGCAAGTAAGTGTCTGAGGTCAGATTTGAATTCAGATCTTCCTGAATCCAGGTCTAGCATACAATTCCACTTCATCACCAGTTATTTCTTTGTAAGTGCTAGGTACTTTATTTTCACAGCCTTTCTTTCCACTTCAACCTGCTCCTCATGGATAGACCATGAGACAGGAAAGGAAGGAATTATAAGCCCCACTATGTAATAATACTGGCTACTATTCATATAGCACTTGCTTATATCATCTCATTTGATCTGCATGATAACCCTCTGACACAGGTGCTATCATTATTCCCATCCTGCAGATGAGAAAACTGTGGGTAAGAGAAGTTAAGTGATGTGTCTTAGATCATTAATAAGTGTCTGGGGAAGGATTTGAATTTAGATCTTCCTGACTCCAGGTCCAGTGATCTATTATGCCACTACCTGTTCATGATAAGAAGGTTCTCCAAAGAAGGTTCCAAAAGGTTCTCCAAGAACATTCCAAAGAATCTAGATTATTTATTCAAGACTGCACAAACTATACTGTAGCCATTTGCTACTTTTTCATCTCTTAGCCAGATTTTCCTACGTGTGAAAAACCCTTCCCTTTCCCCTTCTATTGTGTTTATGCCCATCCTTTGAAGCAAGCTTCAGTGAAACTTGAGCTGATACCCCCAGTTAGTAATGACTTTCCCTGACTCCCCCTTCACATAGCATTGTTTTTGTCTCTCTCTAATGCGCTTTTCGTGCATTATCTTGTATTGTAGTTATTTGGGGAGATGTCACATTTTCCTACTGTTCAATAAGCCCCATGGGTCTTCACACAACCGTCTGCAACCCTTACTTAGGCATCATTTCATGAACGCTGATTGAACTGAGGTAAATTTGAATGGAGCCAGCACCAAGATTCCCCCTCTACTTACTATACTCACAAGAATAGAAGACTTTGTGTCTTGTAGGTGATGGAATCACAGAATATTGGCACTGGAGAGGACTTTAGAACTCTCCTAGCACAATTCATTTCATAGATGAGGAAAATGAGTCTTCTTGATTTACATATCTATTAAGTAGAAGAGAGGAGTGATTATGCAAGATTCCCTTTATCTCTGCATTTATGTTTGTGGCCCAGTCTTTCCCAGTTTTGTTAAGATGGGAAGAAAATCCTTCTTGGGAGACATTAGAGAAGTGATTGCTTTTGGAAAACCCACCCAGAAAATCCCTGACTCAGTCATGTTTTCTCATCAGTCAGTAACCCACCAAGTCTTTACTTTCCCCCATCACATTCCCAAGCCTTGTGTTTGGTTCCACTAAAGAGTTCAGTCTATTTAAAGGCAACCTTAACTATACAGTGAAGAATGAGAAGTGACTCTTCCAAATAGCGTTTATTAAGTACCTACAATATTCCTGATCTTCTGTTAAAAAGTTCCATGGATCACTAACAGCGAATTCCTGTCCTCCTAGAGTTCACAATCTAGTGTTTAGTGGAGGTAAGAGAAGTGAGGTCAAGGCAGAGCAATGAATAACCCAAACACAAATCAGATGCAAGATGTGTGAAGGAGGGACCAAACTTCTATGGGAGATTTGATGAGGAAACATATCATTTCCAAGTAGGGGTTGGGGTAGGAATCTGGTTAGGGTACATGGAGGAGATGTCATATGGACTACTTGTTAGGGCAGTTATGCCCATTGCCAAAGGAAGAAACAAAGAAAGTGACTTTATGACTTTTAAAGAGAGTTTGGATCAGATTTTTTCACTTTCAGCATAAAAATCACTTCTAATACCCAGGGCTATATTATGGCAAGACTATAAGAGCTTTGTCCCTGGGAACTTTATTTGTCCAACTCTCTTTCCAGTTTGTTTTGTATACTTCCATGGGGATAGGGATCAGACTCATGATTCCATAAAAATAGAGAACTTCCAGGTGAAGAAACTCTATCTACAAATACAAGTTGGTCCTTTCTTTGCAATCCATCACCTTAGGAAGTTTCCTAGAGCATTAAAAGGTTTCAGGGGACTTACCCAGGGTCATACTGCCAAGATAATCAGGCACTGGCATTTTGAATCCAGTTTCTCCTGGTTTCTGATGTCAGTCCCTCTACCCTTTACAGTATGCTAATTCTCATGTATCTCTTTGTTGGTGGTGGTGGGTTTTTGGGAAGAAATTGGGATTAAGTGACTTGCCCAAGCTAGTGTCCGAGGTTGGATTTGAACTCAGATCCCCTGATTCCAAGGAAAGAGTTCTATACATTGCACTACCTAGCGGCCCCTTATGTATCTCTTAATAACCTATTTTATCTATTGTATCCAAATTGGCTTCTATTGTTTTTCTATACTCTTCTATCCTTGTCAAAAGACCTCAATGGGTCAATTATTTCATTTTACTTGCATTAATCCAATGATATAATGAAGAACACATTTAACTCCTCCTATTTTCCAGACTAAGAAATCACAGTGCAGAAAAGTTGAGCTCATTCAACAAATCAGTCAAACTAAAATCCAATGTGCCAGCTGAGATGTCTAGTAAAACAACAGGTGTGGTCATTCATTTTAGGTAGAAGAATTCTCTATTGAGGTTGTTAAGGCAAATCTGCCCAGATAGGCAGACAGTCATTTCTAGATCATTTTGTATGTGCCTGCATTCTTCCATAAGCTGATATTCTTATGAATCAGGGGAGCAGGGAACTGAGAGTTTGTACAGAAGTAGTAGTATAGCTACCCATCTGGGTCTGCCATTGTATCTGGAATATGCCTTTAGCCCAGATCCTATAGCTAGCAAAGGGCAGTACCCAACAGTTTAGCTGTGTGTATATAAATAATCCACTCAGCCTTTACTGGTTAGTATTATTAGTATTATTATTTAGCAGTATTAATACTTAAATACTGAATAATATAAATATTTAAGCACTTAATACTTAATACTTAATATTATAAATACTTATGTATTTCCAACAATACTTGCTAGAAAGTTCATTAGAATACTTGTAGTCAGAGATACTTCTAAGTGATTGGCAGACTGGGGAATTATGGACCCTATATTTATTTGAAGTTTATATTGTCTCCTCTAATATACTGTGAGATCCTTGAGGGTAGAGGCTGTTTAATTTTTATCTTCATATCCCCAGTGCTAGCATAATGCCTGGCACATAGTTGATAGTTAATAAAAGCTTGTTGATCGACTTTGGCAGAGAAAATTAGGATATCAATTTGCTAATGGCTGGCTAGGCAACCCTGCTGGATAGCTGCTCTTGTCTTATGTAAGCTGTTAGCTTTTGATTCCTCATCTTGAAAGAAAGTCGCTGTTGCTCTTACCCAGAGTGCTTTGAGGGTGGACTCATTGGCATTTGTGGGTCTAACAAGGTTCTACTACACCAGGATCTCCTGACTCCCCAGCACATCTCCAACTCCTGGCTGACCCTGCTCTTAGAGCTTTTTCCAGTAGATAAATGTCAAGGTTGCAAAGGGATAATAATGAAGATTGCAGCTCACAAAAGGACTTCTTTACATCACTGTGAGATAATAATAATATTGACTTGAGTTTCTATCATATTTTAAGGTTTTACAAACCACTTTCCTCACAACTGTGCGTTTGTGAGCATATGGATTATTGCCACTATTACTATAGTGGTGTGTGGGGGGAATTGAGGTTCTGAAATGTTTAGTAACTTGTTTAAGATCATATTTACAGCTTATTATGTAGTGGAGACTCAGATTATTTCCAATTCTCGTGTATATAGTTTGTTTATACATAGTTATCTACATGGTGCCTCCTCCATTAGAATGGGAGCTCCTTGGGTACATCTACTTTTCATCATTTCCCAAGCATCTAGTACGGTGCCTGGCACATAGTAATAAAGTGTTTACTGACATCCCACCCAAATCACAGAGCTAGAGTAGGTTTCTCTTCCTGGATGTCTATAGTCCCCTCTCAGAAGCTGCAAATCCCTTTTAGACAAGTCACATCTGGATCTCTGTCTACTATGAGCTAGGGGATGCAGTCCACAGAGTGCAAAACTTGAAGTGTGAATCTTTTCTAGATATGTACTATGTGTGACCCTGACCAAGTCACTTGGCATCAGTTTTTTTCATTTGTAAAATGTGGATAGGAATAATACCGACCTCTCAGGTTCATTGTGAGGATCTGATGAGATAATTGTAAATTGCTTCGCAAACCTTTGAGCACAATTCAAATGCTAGTTACTATAAATGCTAGTTATTATACTTCCCAACATCTCACTGGGAACCTTAAAGGTCATCTAGTCCAAGTTCCTAGCTTTACAGAGGAGAAAACTGAAACTCCAAAGAAGAAACAGACTATTGCTTTGCTTTTCCATACTTCAGACAACGTGTGTCTCTTTTACTTATATGAACTGATGCTGACTGAAATGAACAGAACCAGGAGAACATTGTACACAGTAAAAACCACAGTGCATGAGGAATTTTTCTGGTAGACTTAGCCCTTCACAGCAATGCAAGGACCTAAAATATTCCCAAAGGACTCTTGAGGCAAAATGCCATCCACATTCAGAGAAAGAACTATGGAATTGGAATGCAGAATGAAGCAGATTATTCTCTTGTGCTACGTTTTGTTTTGTTTTGTTTTTTCTCATGGTTTCTCCCATTCATTTTAACACCTCTATGCAACATGACTAATGTGAAAATGTGCTAATAAGAATGTGTGTATAAAAACCATATAAGATTGCACGCTGTCTCGGGGAGGGAGGGGGGGAGGGAGAGGGAGAAAATCTAAGACTTACAGAAGTAATTATAGAAAACTGAAAGCAAATAAATTAATAAAAAAGTAAACATCTCCTTCCAGACTCTTGTTTTTTTCACAAAATTCATCTCTCAATAGTGGGTTACAATGGACAACTCTATTCCCAAGAAATTAGGAAATCTGAATGAAGAGAGAGTTTGAACAGGGTGATGTCTCATACCTTTTGCAGCCCAGATGTTCTCTCTCCCTCCCCCTCCCCCTCCCTCTCCCTCTCCCTCTCCCTCCCCTCTCCCTCTCCCTCTCTCTCTCTCTCTCTCTCTCCCTCTCCCTCCCCTCTCCCTCTCCCCTCTCCCTCTCTCTCTCTCTCTCTCTCTCTCTCTCTCTCTCTCTCTCTCTCTCTCTCTCTCTCTCTCTCTCTCTCCCTCCCTCTCTCTCTCTCTCTCTCTCTCCCTCCCCCCCCTCTCTCTCCTCTCCCTCCCCTATCTCCCTCTCTCTCTCTCTCTCTCTTTCTCATCTCATGACTCTCACCCAGCACAATCCGGTTGCCCCATGTATAGTCATTCCTTACTTGACTTCGAAGTTTTAAATCTCCTGATCTTAATTATACTAAGTCACTGATAAGCACAAATGTAGAGCTGGCCCAGAGTTCGTCAAATAAGTGATCTTTTTACAGATGAGCAAACTGAGGCTCAAAGAAAAGTAAAGCAGTTTGCCTCAGGGTCACTTAGCTAGTAAGGCTGAATTTGAACCCAGGTCATTCTGACTCTCAGTTCAGTATTCTATCCTATATAACATGCTGCCTGGTAATAGTATTCTGTCTGAGTATTTTAGACTTTCTGATTTTGCTGTATTTTGTTTTTAGTGCCCTTTTAATAAAGTGACCCAGCTGACATGGCTACAGAGACTGTAGGTACCTATGGAGAGAGTCTTTGAAGGAAAGCATCATCTTCCAGGTAACAGATGTTGCCTCCAAAGGGAGACAGTTCATACCAAGCTAGGGGTGTTTGAGTATGTTATTGCATTCCCATAAAATATAAGAGCAATATGGAATTTGGCATCTAATTTGGTTGGAGGGAGGATCCTAGAGTGTTAGAACTGGAAGGAATTTAAGAGATTATCCAATTGTACCCCTCCCCTTATTTTACAGAGAAAGGAAATGAAGTACAGTAAGGAGAAGTAACTAAGGATCATTTGATTTAGAGCTGGAAGAAATTTTTAAAGATCATTTAGCTCAACTCTCATTTTAAAAATGAGAAAACTAAGGCTAAAAGAGGGTAGATTTAAATGTTCTCAGGATGACACAGAGTTGATGGCAAAGACAGGATTGGAAATCAAATTTATTGGACAATCTGGGCTTCTGTTCACTAGGAAATATTATCTTGAAGACACACTGTTGGCCCCTAGGACTTCATGTAAGCAAAGTAACCAATACCTAACATTGTGTGAGTTGATAAGACAGTAAGAAGACCCCCAAGTATCCTTACCCTCTTCTCAACTAGAATGTTTTAGGGCCTCAAATTCTCTCACTGGAACTGGAGCAAGTTACTGCTCATTCTGGTCTCTATTAAAATGAAACATTCCTTCCTCCTGGGCAGGCAGTTATAGATCCATAGAACTGGAGAGCAAGAAAAGACATTAATGACCGTCGATGTGTAATTCCTTAGTTTTATAGCTGAGAAAGTTAAAGCCTAGAAAGGTCCAACGATTTGACAAATGACGTATATCAAGATTCAGACTCAAGCTTTCTAACTTTAAGTTCAGTGCTTTCAATTAAAACCACATACCCTATTATAATAGGGTCAATCCAGGTCAACAGAAAGGGACTGAGGCCGAGGAGAAGGAATGGGAAGACTAAGAAAGAAGGCAGAAAGGAGAGTTTTAAGGTTCAAAATCAATTTTAATGACTTCACAGTTTGATCTTGAATGGGGACAAGTGCATAATGTGCTCACAGAGAAAGAATGCAGATAACTGAGAATAGGACAGGGGATTGCTGAGGTTGGTAGAGTGTGGGATAGGAGGGATCACAGAACACAGTAAGAGGATCGAAGAGTACAGTGCAGTGGACTGAAGACTATAGGGAAGTTAAAGGTAAATTCAGGGATGGTCCAAAGGCAGTATTGTAGAAGAGACTACACTTAAGATTGAGAAGATCTGGGTTCAGTCTTGTTTCAGGCACTTACTTAGTGTGACCCTTAAGGAGCTATGTAAATGCCAAGTATTATTTCAGAGTCTTTAATCCCAAGTGTGGCACAAAGGGGATGTTAATATGGAGGAGGGAAGACAGAGCAGAGCCAAGTAAGCTCAGTCCATCTTCCTGTGATTCTCTGGGAATATGGGACACTCTATAGGCTCCCAGATCAATAATACCTAGATCTATGCTTTCACTTTGTATTGGAAGTCTCTGAGACAGACCAAAAAGCTTCTAAATGTTTGAGCCAAGCTCTTGTGAATCATTGTAACATCTTTCTCTTTACTGGAAAGCTGGGCACTTGTGATAAGAAGTGAAAGGAGGTGAACACCCTTGTCTCAAAGAAAAAAAGGAAATTCATCATCTATACCAAGACACATCCTGAGAAAGATTGAAGCATATTTATTGGACAAATGGTACTAAGCTACCCTCCCCCAGATCACTGAATACGTGGCGCTGGGACCCTCGTCCCAAAGATCATGTTTGTTGAGCATTTGTATTTCTTACCCATGAATTACCTAGCCAGTTATTCTGTTCCCCTCTCCACAACATGTGAAAATGTAGGTTTGCAACCTCTGAGCATTTTTTTTTGCAGATCACAAGAGTCCATCAAAGGCTAACAGTAATCATAATTCACAGCAGCAATCCCCCTCAGGATTCTGCACTATGTGCAGGGATGCCCAACCAAATCCCCTTCAGCACTACCTTCTGTGAAACATCAGACACCAGGAGTATTTTAATAGAGACCCTGCTTGCGCTGAGTCCCACCAGAAGAAGTCAGGGAAAGTAGTCAGTGTTTTGAGGTTGTTATCAAAGATTGTTTCCTTGGGGTTTGTTCTCTGATGTTGCCAGAGAGAGATTGTGAATATCTTTTCTCTTCCATTTAATTTGTTTGAATGGCCCAAGCTGAACAAAGCAGAAGAGAGGAGAATGCCAACATGAAATGAACGAATGAGAGGTTGCTGCTTAAAGGGGAAAAAATTAAAAGGGAAAGGGAGTGGGAAATCATGGCAGGAACAGAGAAAAACCTGAAGGCTAAAAACATGTGAAATCAAAGCTTGCTCCCCAGTCAGCCTTTGGCAGCATTGTCTCAGGCTAATGAGAGCCTCGGAGTAGAGTGATCCCTCCCCTCTAATTAGAAAAGTGCTTCCTCCCTTTGGACAAAAGAAGTATCCTCTTCCTTTGGGACAATCAGCATTCATAAAAATTTATAGAAATGTTGTAAAGTGTCTGGTCCATCTCTGGGGATACTCGGCTTCAAGGGCAAAGAAGAGAGACTGAGTTGGCTTGTGGATCAGCAGCAGGAAAGAAAGACCCTAGAACTCTAAAACAATTGGAAAAGAGTTCTATTCAATACTCTACCTCAGCCTTGAACAAAATCAAACACATTCCTACGTAGAGCCTCTTGTTGTTCATGTATGACTCTGTGACTCCATTTGGGGTTTTCTTAGAGAATAAATTACAATGGATACTACATGTCAGGGTCTTACTGAGAAAGAAAAACAAGCCCCTACCTTCAGGGAGCTCACAGTCTTGGAGAGAGGGAGTGAGATGAAAAAAAACAGGGCTCTTCCATTAGTAGCTCATAGTCAGGCTGTAGAAAGCATAAAACAAGCAACTAGGGTACAATGTGAGATACCATAGGACTGAGTGCTAGAATTCAGGATGTAGAATATAAGTATGAGGGAAAAGAAAAGAGGGGACTAGGGAGAATCAGATCATTCTCCTGGAGTAGGTAAGTCTTAGATCTTGGAGGATGAGTAGGATCTGAACAAATAGAGGCAGCAAGACTACTCAGGGTAGGGAAAAATCAATGAGAGGTTTATGAGATCATAGATTTGGAGCTGGTAGAGATCTTAGTGGCCATGGGGTCCAAGCCTGCCATCCTGGAATGGAAGGAAACCTATGATAAACTGCCATAAGGCAGGAGGGATGGACTCCTTTGATATTCTGGTGAAGCCTATGGAACTCTTCTCAGAATATCATTTAATTATTTAATTTTATTTAAAATATATTATATATGTAGATATTATTTAAATGCACAAAATAAGTAGGATTACAAAGGAAATTAATTATATTGAAATAGTTATCAAATTATTTTTTAAAACACCTAGATCCTAGATTAAGAACTCCTGCTTTAGAATGATCATTTAAATTGAGATACACAGAGATTAACATGATGTGTTCACAACGGGGATACTTGAGGTATTTTTTGCCGGTGTCCTTGAGGAAAGAGTTAACAGGACTTAAGAAGGTCCATAGAAAGGAGAGGTTTGGTGGTGTGTCCAAATCCCTGGACTGGGAATCAGAAAACTTGAGTTCTTTGAACCTGAGTTCAAAGTTTTCCATCTTTGAGATGGCAAAGTTCTGGTTCCAGCTTTGCCAACAAACTGACCTTGAAGAAGTCCTTGACCATCTCTGGGTCTCAATTTCCTCTTATGTGAAAAGGGGGTTGGGCTAGGTGTTTATAACCTTTTCCAGCTCTAACATAATTTTATTCTTTAAATTCCCTAAAATTCCCAAGAAAATAGAGAACTTCTCAAGGAAGATGAATTAAGACAACTGAGCCTTTGCATGTGGAAAAGGTTGAGAAAGAAGTAGATCATTATTTTAGAGATCATTTAGGTCAAGAAGAAATCAAATACTGAGATCAAGGAATCACCAGGGGATTCCTTGGGACCCCAGGGAGATAAATTTAGGATAAAAATGAAAAGTTATAGAATATTAGTATTGGAAGAGACTTCAGCAACCATTTAGTCTTGTACCATCATTTTGAAGAAACTGAAGCCCAGGAAGGTGGTGATCCATAATTGTTCTCTCAGGTCATAGAAGAGAGAGCTTGGAAAGAAGAAAGAGTTCAGGATTTAGAGTCAGGGAATATGGCTTCAATTTCAGTCTCTGACACCAACTATCTCAGTGACCTTGGTCAAGTCACTTAATCTTTCTTGGCCAGACTTTTCTCATCATATGCGATGTTCTCATTCCACAACTACAAAGGATGAGGGAGAGGGTGGTTATAAGGAAGTGAATTCACATCTATTCTCTAGGGTGATGCTTGGTCATTATAATTTCAGAGTGTTAAGTTTCAGTTGTTTTGTTGGTATTCTTTCCATTTCGTTGTTGTAGTTGTTCTGTATATTGTTTTTCCCAATTCTGCTTGCTTGACTTTTCTTCTGTTCATGGAAGTCTTCCCATTCTTCTAGGAGTTCATCCTATTCCTCAGTTCTTACCACATCACAATAGTCCATCACCTTCAGGTGCCATAGCTTATTTTGACATTCCCTAATTGATGGTCACCTACTAATACATATTTAAGTACAATTATGTATCATGCTTTATGCTAGAACCCTAGAATTGGAAAGGACCTTAGGGACTATCCGATTCATGCCCCCCCCCCACTAAGCACAGGAGCCCCCTCTATAGTATTTCTGGTAAGGTGTATCCTGGCTTCTCCTTGCCCTTCCACTATCACACAAAGCAGATCATTTCATGGTTGGACAGCTCTAATCACTAGAAAGTTCTTTCCTTGGCACTGAAATGTTTCCATTCTATTATTGGTCCTAGCTCTGAACCACCCCCACCACAAGTAAAGCAAGTCTAATCCTTTTCTAAACAGCTCCTCCCATATTTGAAGGCAGCTATCATATCTGTACACACACACATACACACACTCATGCTCACACTCAAGCCCCTAAAATCAGTCTTTATCACCTCCATCCATCACCTTCCCCCATTCTGTCTGGGTTGTCCCAAGAATGACAGGAAAGGAGAGGGAAGGGGAAGAAAGAGGTGAGAGTTGTGTGAAGGACAACTGAGTGATGGGGAAGGAGGAGCACTTGGGAACAGCTTGCTCTGTCA
The DNA here is from genome assembly GCA_023548195.1 of Bettongia penicillata ogilbyi. Classification (NCBI taxonomy): domain Eukaryota; kingdom Metazoa; phylum Chordata; class Mammalia; order Diprotodontia; family Potoroidae; genus Bettongia; species Bettongia penicillata. The sequence goes on along the minus strand of JAJHZJ010000885.1, from coordinate 150,447 downwards.
AAACTGTTCCATGTGAGAGAAACCTTTCATCAGCTTTCCCAAGGGAAAGAGAAAAATCCTATGGCGGGTCTGAATTCAGACAAGCCACCCATCCCACATGGCTTTGTACACACACAATATGCCGCCTGGGCTCAGTGTATATCATCACAGCTAATCTTGTGCCAGCTGTCCTGAAGATTTCTTCAGACAACACCAAGTAGAAACTGATAATAGGAGGAGTGAGTGTTCCTTCTCTGGTGTCTTCCCTTCCTGCCAGCTTCCCCCGACCCCCCTCCTCCATTCTGGGAGAGAAGATGACCGAGTTGAGCCAAAAGAAAACTTAATACTCCGTGCTTTCCGAAGAGAAAGCAAGCTGCATTCTTTCCCTTTTCTGGTGGTGTATAGACTTGTAGTAGCAGAGTGACACCTCATAATTCACAGGCCCTGGGAGAGGGGAGACCCCACCACATGAAAACTTGGAGTGGTTGGGTGGGAAATTAAAGGCTTTGCTCATCAAATCCACAAGATTTGTGAGGAGGAGGATTGGGAGAGCAAACGTTGCCAGGCACGCAAGCACTTTGGAAACATCCAGATACAAACAGTTTAAGGAAAGAGGCAGGGTAGTGTGGTTCAAAGAGCTCTAGTCTTGAAGTCTGGAGAGACATGGCTTCTAATCCCTGCCTGACTTCTTACTGCATAACTTTAGTCAAATTACTTCACTTTTCTAGATGTCAACTCAGTGAAATCACTTGGGCCTTCTGGACCTTATTTTCTCCATCTCTAAGACAGGGGAAGCTAAGCTAAGTTATCTCTAAGGTCCCTACCAGCTCTAAATTCTAAATTAAAAATATATCTTAATAAACAGAGTCCCCCAGGGAATCCCTACCGCCACCCTAGGCTTCTATTAATGATGTTTGATTCATTAAAATCCTAGTTTCTGTGGGGAACAGTGGGCCACAGTGGAAAGGACTGGATTTGGAGTCAGAGGATTTGGGCTTGAATCTTTGCTTTGTCATTTACTATCTGTGTGACTTTGATAAAGTTAATTAGTCTCTAGGCTTTAATTTCCACACCTAACAAAATTCAGTGCTATAATTCTATGAAATATAGTCAATTCAACACACATTGTAAGCCTTTATTGTGTATATCCCTGTAGTTAAACTCTGAGGCTGCAAAGATGATTAAGAAATGAATCCTGCCTTCAGGGAGTGTCCAATCCACTATGTATGCAAACAATGATAATTGTGTTAGGTTTTGGACAAGGGCAAAGGACAGATCCAATAACGTTGTAAGAATTCTGAGAAGAGAGAGTGATCATATTCCACTATAGGGACTCTTGGAAGAGCTGAGCCTTGGAGAACTTCAACAGGCAGAGAACTGGGGAGGAATCATGGCACGAACACAAGATCTGAAGGCAGGAAAGGACAGAATGAAATCTGGGGAGATGATGAGCAATGCGCTGTGGTTAGAATATAGATAATGTGAAGGGAAGTAATATAGGGAAAAAAATAAGCAAACATAAAAGTAGATTGAAAATAGACTCTTTAGGGCCTTGAATACCAGCTAAGTTGGCATTGCTTCCTACTCAGGAGGGAATGACTAAAGGTTTGGGGGCAGGAGAATGATATCATCAAACCAGAAAGATTATTTTGACTGTGGGGTCAAGAATTAGAAGGAGTAGGGACTGCAAGGAGAGAGCACAGTTAGGAGGCCATTGTTGTAATCTAAAGATTAGAGAACATTCCAAGAAATGGAAAAGGTCTGCAGCAAGGTGGGAATATCTGGAGAAGTGCATGATATTAGGGAAGCATGAGTCTCTGATCTGGAAAGGACTGCATAGGTCATCTTAACATTAATCTTAACAAGACTTCTTCAAGCCATATCCTTGCTAAGTGCTCAGTCCATTTGAAGAGCTATAATGATGCATCAGTCCTTACCTTCAAAGAGATCACATTCCACTTGGGGATAATTCTAACTATTAAAACATTTTTCCTTGGAATTTCCCCATATTGCTCCTGGTTCTGTCATGTGAAGGAGACATTAGTCTGAAAGCCAATTTAAGGCTGATGTCAAGAGAAGCCCAATGTAGAACAAGAAATTGTAGGCAGTTAGGGGTTGCAAGAGATAGACTGCTGGACTCAGGTCATAAAGACCTGACCTCATATCCTGCCTCTGATGTTTTCTGTGTGATACTGGACTTAATAGTTCTCAGTCTTAGATTCCTTATTTGTAAAATTGGGGTAATTATAGCCCCCACAAATTTTTTACATACAAATATTTATATATATACACACATACATATATACTATGCATATATACAAATATATATATTTATGTATGTATGTAAGTACTGCAATATATGCACTATATATAATTTTCTCTTTAATTCATATTATACAAACCCTGTTTTCCATAAAGAATTCTGAAAGCCCACCTATGTTAACTTTTCTGTAAGATACCATGCTCTCTCTCTCCACTCCTACCCCTCCACTCAGTGCTTTGTGCCCCACCACCCAAAATCCTCTAAGTGAAAGCAGAAAGGATGGGGAGAGGGCCCCCCAGAGTTCCCACTGCCTCTCGATTTGGGGGGGGGTAGTTAGCTTGAGACCTCCTGTCCTGAGAAAGGATATCTTTGCCTCATTCTGTTCTGTGTGTCTGCCTCAGTCTTCCATCTGCATGTCTGTCTGGGCCATGTGTTGCCCATTCCCTCCTGTCTGTCCATGTCTGGCCCCCACATGTCACCTCCATGTTCTTCCTCTAAGCTGGCCAGGCTCCCACATGGCTGTCCCCAGACCCCATTTGTTCCCCCTCCTTTTCTGTCCCACCCTTCCCCCAAGTATTTTTGAACCATGTGCTAGTCTTCTCCCTCAATGACTAGAAGGGGTGGGGCAACCTCCTTCCTGCCTCTTCCCCTCCCTCCTTTCCCCATAAATCTTGGTAAATTCATATTATGCAAAAACCCATTTACTTAGAGGTCCGCAAAACAGTCCACTTAAAGTGAGAACTGTCTATATGGGTATGCATATATTATATGCATTATATAAATGCTACCCATTATCATCGTCATTATTGTCATTACCAAGAAATTCTTCAAACCCTTTATCCCTGAGAAGGGAGGTAGTATGTATTCTGTTATAGTCCATACAACTGACATGTTCTTGTAGAAATCAGTGGGATCAATGTTTGTATGTTTTGTGAACTAGGAAATAATAGTACAAATGGAAAGGAGTATTATTTTTATTCAACATTTTGTAGATTTATTTCAGCCAAGATTAGAAGAGAAATGAATTGATTCAATTAATTCATACTGAGGTGTGAATGACTGCAAATCCTGAGACTTTCCATTTTAAAAGAGAAAATTGTCATACTGTCATGGAATTGGAGCCGTGACTATAGAAACCATAAAGTTTAACCCGTTAAGTAATATTATTTGGTTTTTACCCTTACAACAGCATTGGAATGCTGAACAAATTACCTAGGGCTAAAGAGTATCAGTGGTGTTTCAAATTTGGATCCTTTGACCACAAATCTAATGTATTTTCCATTGTACTTTGTTAACAGAAATGAACCTCTGCTGAAAATTCACTTCTTTCCCCTTTTGCTGGAATACCAGTGTGTGATAATAGGTGAAAGGAAAACATTCCTATAGGACCACATGTTACACAGGAACATCTATTGCCTCTAGCCCTGAAGGCCCCAGGGAACTGGCAATGATGACACTCGTATCTCAGATGGTCCTGAAGTAATTATGTACCTTGAAGTGAAGTGACCCATGGGCAATGAGGCTATGCCCACCACTACCTATTTCAAAGGGAGGGAGATTCAACAAATATTTGTTGGACTCCTACTGGGCAAAAGAAACACTTAGCAAAGACTTCAATCCTTGAATTTTCTTGTTCAAAACCAGATACTTTGGTCAATAGACCTTATGGCCCAGATAATGTGAAGACTAAATATGTTTGTAGATATGAATGTTCTTCTCCATAGTGGTTTGTTTTTTCAGCTACTCTCCCTATGGCTTCCCCTGAGAAGGTACAAACTAGTGCAATTATATTGAGATTTTATGTATGACTTGAGTTGTATGACAGATTGCGGTTCTTCTACTCCAAGTATGAATCTATGTCTTCTACAGAATCTTGATCAAGGGCTCATCTATCCTTTGCTTGAAGGCCTTCAAGAGAGAAGACTTCCTACTTTATGATGCCCATTGCCTTTTCAAACAGCTCTAAACGTTCCTTTATACTGACCTGAAATCTGCCTCCCTGTAATTTCCACACATTCATGCCCAGTAAAAATCTTCTTCTCTCCCCTTAAAATAATTGAAGGTAATGATTGTGTCTTCCTTACATCTTCTCCTCTATAAATTAAAAATGTACATTTATAGATTCATAAATGGAAGTAGAAATAAGGATCATTTTGTCCAATTTCCTTATTTCACAGGTGAGAAAACAGATCCCGAAAAGTTACATGATTTATCAAAAATCATGGAGATGGAATTGGAACTCAGAACCCATTTTCTCTAACTCTAAATCCAGTAAAATGGGACAACAAGAGATCAATTTGGGAGAACTATGCATAGTGATTGGAAAAGTAGATGATTTGATTAATTTCTAAGAGCAGGGAAAGACCACCTCTCTTCCCCACAGCCCCTATCCATACCCATATGCCTTCAAATTTTTTACTGAATTCCTGATGTTAGAAAGCAGTCCCTGAGCTCAAGCTTTTAAGACAGGTCAAAGAACTTGAAGGCATATAACCCTAATTCAAATCTTCATGAATATAAGAAAGTCACTTCATCTGTCTAGGTTTCAATGAATGACCTCTACAATCCCTTTCAGCTTTGTATCTAGGATGCTATCATCTCCACCTAGGAAGTAAGTATTGACATTGTCATTAAGGGATCAGTGATTAATCTCACTGAGTAGATCCCAGAATCTTTACAGAGGAATGTTTTAAAAGGGTAGAGGAGGGAAGAATAAAGACCTTGGGATAGAGAGGGAAAGAGATCACCGTGGAGCTGTTAAGGAGTGTAAGGAGGATATGTGAGAATGTTTGGTGAAGCTAGAGAACACATTTGATTGATTTCACAATTTTCCACAAGCCTGGCATGTCCTGAACACTCATAAAATTCCATAAAAGGGATTTTGACAGGTAATAAGAACCCCCTTCCACCCTATCCCATCCCCATTCCCAAATCCTTTTGGCCCCTGATGCCCAAATTTAACTCCCCATTACTTTGAGCATGTGACGAACTAGCACTCGAAACAGCCTCAGTCACACAGATGGGGATGCACCTACTAGTCAGTTTCAGTCATCTGGGTTCTATCCCACCTTCTTGATAGGACATTTATTACACTTATTCATAGGTAAGCTTTAGCTCCCTTGAGACATGAACTTAGTATCACTGGAGAGAAGCTAGGATTGGTCCTCTTTAGAACATCCCTGGCTTTTGACAAAGGAAGCAAACTATGAAGGCAAAGATGAATTTGGAGAAATACCTTTCAAAGCAGTAATTTGGGGAAGAAATCATTGCCAGTATTGAAGCATGCTCAGCGTATGGTTGGACAGCTGTGGTCTCATCTCCATCATACCTACCCTTTTTTCTGGAAAGTCCCATTTAAGCTGTAGTCTAGTTTTAATAAAAAAAAAAAAAAAACTTTCTGAGTTTGAAGAGCTGCTATTCCTGTATTCAGTGGGTCTTGGATGAGTTATTTCCCTTCAGTAGGTCTCCGCGCAATTCCCTTCTTTGTAAAATGAAAGGGTTGGATTAGATTAAGGGTACTTAATTTGGGGTCTGTGACCTTTTGAAAAAGATTGATGATTGTATTTGATTACAGTTGGTTTCCTTTGCAATCATGTATATTTTATGTATTTAAAAATTTTCTGAGGAAGCCATCCATAGGTGTCACTAAATTACCAAAGAGGTCCAGGGCACAAAAAAACATTTAGAATTCTTGGTCTAGATTATTTCAAATGTCCCTTTTAGTTCTAAGAGCTCTGATTCTTTGCTGTTCATCAAACTAGTGTGTGACTTAGGAGAATTTCTTTAAATTCACTATGTTCTTTACTTTCGATGACATAAAATTGGTATGCTGCATTACTATTTTAATTCTACAAAACATGTTTTTAACCTATAATCTCATGTTTTCTCTGTACTATCAGGACTTTGAGGTCTATCAGCTAAAGCCTCTGATTTTAAAGGTTCACATCTTTATTTTCAGCGTACAGTGTTTTTTCTAATGTGTCCAAAAATACTTGTTGAATGGACACCCCTTTGTAATAAGGTGTGGCCATTACTATCATAAGGAAACTGAGGCCCAGAGGGATACCTTAATGCTAACAGTAATATACAAAAGCCAGAGGTGTCTTGTAGTAGGAGACTGGCACCAGTATTTTAAATACAATGGCTCCCTCTGTTGGCCCATTATTTTTATGTTTTGCCTTTTTTTTATTGTCCTTCATTACCCTGAGAAGATGATAAGGTCTTATTCTGAGCTTTTAATCCCTAGGCCACAGCTGTTCTAAATCTGAGATCCCTGAACATATTTTCTTTGTATTTACTAATTTATAACTATTTTAATATAATTAATTTCCTATGTAATACATTTATTTTATATTATGCATGGAAAATTATTCTGAGAACCAGACCAGGATATAAAAAAGGGTTGAGAACCTCAGACACCTTGCAGAAAGATTAGAATCAATTGCCTCTTCCATGGATCCTCTTCTTTTCAGGAATGATTTCTAACGTCTGAGGTGATAAAAAGATCTATTTGTCCCTCTTTGCCCACAGGAGCTGGAAATTTCCTACTTTGAAATCAAATGTGTAGGTGAAATGTGTGAATAATTCACTTGGGCTTTTTGAGACTATGTCCACCAGGACACCTGGCATTACTGAAGTTGAAGGGAGACTCAGTCACAGGACAGTCCAGTAGAGCACTAATTAGAATAACCCATATTTATATAATATCACAAGTCTGCCAAGTATTTTCCTCATATAACCCTGTCAGGTAGGTAGTGTGGGATAGAAGCCTGGAGGAAAGAAGACTTGGAGGGTGGGAACAGGGTTAATAATGATGAACTTCTTCACCAATTGACCTGAGATAATATATGACACTGTGCTAGGTACTGGGGTATAAAGATAAAGGTAAAACCAAAACATTCCCTGCCCTCAAGGAGCTTGGATTATATTGAATTCCAGTTATAAGGTCTGTACTTTATCTACTTACTAGACTATGAGCTCCCTCAGTTAAGACTGGGGTTCAGTCCCTGCCTTTGATGCTTACTACCTGTGTGACTCTGGTAAAGCACTTTGCTTTGCTGGGTCTCAGGGACATCATGACAGTTTTCAAGGATCCAAAGGGATGATATATGCAGGGGGACTAGGCAGTTTCTTTGTGGTCCTAGTGGTAGGAAACTAGGACCCATGAAAGACTTCCAAATGATCAGAGTTACTCATAAATAGAATGGACCTCCTTGGAGAGGAGTGAGTTCCCAAGAGTTCTGCAAATGGTACTCTTACCTGCAAAAAGAAGACTGGACTATATTGAGTGACTTCTGATATTCTCTCCAAATAGATTCTTTTTTTAAACTTGATTTATTTATTTGTTTTCAATTTTCAACTATCATTTCCATAAGTTTTAAATTTTCTCCCCCTTCCTCCCTCCTCTCTCCCTAAGACAGCAAGAAATCTTATATGAGCTCTACATATATATTCTTATTAAACACATATTCATATTAGTCATGTTGCACAGAAGAATTAAAATGAATAGGAGAAAGTATGAGAAAACTAAACAAAACCAAATTTAACAAAAGAGAAAATAGTCCGCTTCACTCTGCATTCTTATGCCACAGTTCTTTCTCTGGACATGGATGGCATTTTGCATCATGAGTCCTTTGGGGATGGTTTAGTTCCTTGCCTTGCTATGGAGGACTAAGCCTATTAAAAACAGTCCTTGCACACTGTAGCTGTTACTGTGTATAATGTTCTGGTTCTGCTCACTTCACTCAGCATCAGTTCATATAAGTCTATCCAGATGTTTCTGAAGTCCTCCTGTTCATCATTTCTTATAGCACAATAGTATTCTTTTACATTCATATACCACAAGTTGCTCAGTCATTCCCTAATTGATGGGCATTTCCTCAATTTCTAGTTCTTGGTCACCATAAAAAGAGCTGCTATATGTATTTTTGTACATATGGGTCCTTTTTCCATTTTTATAATCTCTTTGGCATACAGCACGAGAAGTAGTATTGCTGGGTCAAAAAGGATGTACATTTTTGGAGCCCTTTGGACATAGTTCAAATTGTTCTCCACAATGGTTGGATCAGCTCATAACTCTACCAACAATGAATTAGTTTTCCAACTCTCCTACATATTCTCCAACATTTATCATTTCCTGTTTTCTCATGTTAACCAATCTGATAGGTGTGAGGGAGTACCCCAGAGTTGTTTTGATTTGCATCTCTCTAATCAGTGATGATTGAGAGTATTTTTTCAAATGTCTATAGATGGCTTAATTTTATCTGAAAACTGCCTGTCCTGTGACCATTTATCAATTGGGTAATGACTTGTATTCTTGTAAATTTCACTCAGTTCTCTATGTATTTTAGAAATGAGACCTTTATCACAGATACTAGTTATAAATTTTTTTTTCCCAGTTTTCTACTTCCCTCTTAATCTTGGTTACATTGGGTTTGTTTGTGCAAAAACTTTTCAATTTAATGTAATCAAAATTATCCATTTTGTATTTCATAATGTTCTCTATATCTTCTTTGGTCATAAATTCCTCCATTCTTCATAAATCTTTCAAATAAACTATGCCTTACTTCCCTAATTTGTGCATAGCATCAGATTTTATACCTAGATCATGTACCCATTTGGACTTTATTCTTTGCTGCATCCCATAAGTTTTGTGATTGTCATCCATTTGAATGAAGTCATTGATTGTTTCCGTGTTTCGATGTTTTACCACTCTTTAGGATTAGATTATTTAATTTCCAATTAATTTTAGTCTATCTTTCCATGGACCTTTATTACATGTAATTTTTATTGCATCGTGACCTGAAAAGCATGCATTGATTATTTCTGCCTTTCTGCATTGGATTGTGAGGTTTTTATGTCCTAGTACATGGTCAATTTTTGTGTATAAGCCATGTACCACAGAGGGAAAGGTATATTCCTTTCTATCCTCCTTCAGTTTTCTGCAGAGGTCTATCATATCTACCTTTTCCAAAATTCTATTCATATCCTTAACTTCATTCTTGTTTATTTTGAAGTTAATTTATCAACTTCAGAGAAGGGAAAGTTGCTTTCCTTTTTTATGTTTTCTCTTTTGATTAGATCTATTTTTGCTTTAGCTTTGTCTTAGATTAGGATTGCTACTCCTGTTTTTTTCTTTACTTCAGATGAAGTATAATATATTCAGCTCCAGCCTTTTACTTTTACCCTGTGTGTATCCCCCTGTTTCAAATGTGTTTCTTGTAAAGAACATATTGTAAGGTTATTGTTTTTAATCCATTCTGCTATCTGTCTCCATTTTATGGGAGAGTTCATCCCATTCATATTCACTGTTATGATTACTATCTGTGTCTTTCTCTCCGTCCTATCCCCCTCCCCCATTTATTGTTTTATTCTCCTTTCTCCCTTCCCCTCCTCAAATGAGTTTACTTATGACCACTGCCTCCCTCAGTCTTTCCCCTTTCTATCAGCTCTCCTCCCTTTTCTTTCCATTTTTCCCTTACTACTTCTTCTCTCCTTTCTAACCACCCCCTCCCTTTGCTGGGTATTTGATCCTTGGCAATAGTCCAAACTCCTTTGCCTTATGGAATATCATATTCCAACCCCTCCAATCTTTTAATGTAGAAGCATAAAGATCCTGTGTGATCCTAACTGTAGTTCCTTGATATTTGAATTGTTTCTTTCTAGCTGCTTGCAGTATTTATTCCTTCACCTGACAATTCTGGAATTTGGCAACAATATTCCTTGGTGTTTTCAATTTGGGATCTCTTTCAGGAAGTGATTGTTTCATACTTTCAATGACTATTTTGCCCTCTGTGTCTAGGACGTCAGGGCATTTTTCTTTAATGATTTCTTGGAAGATAGTATCTAGGCTCTTTTTTTCATCATGCCTTCCCAGTAGTCCAATAATTCTTAGATTTTCTCTCCGGGACCTATTTTCTGTGTCAGTTGTTTTCACAATGAGATACTTTACATTTTCTTCTATTTTTTTCATTCTTTGGACTTTGTCTGACTGATTCTTGATGTGTCATAGAGTCATCAGTCTCTACTTTCCCAATTCTAATTTTTAATGAATTGTTTTCTTCAGTTAGCTTTTGTACCTGCTTTTTTAAAGAGCCATTTTCTCCAGTTAGGTTTTTTATCTTCTTATCCATTTGCTCAATTTTACTTTTTAAGGAACTAAATGTATTTTTAAAACCATTGGTCAGTTTTTATTTTGCCTCCTTAGTTTGACTTTTAAAATCCTTCTTGACCTCTTCCAAGAATTCTCTTTGGGCTTGAGACCAGTTCCTATTCCCTTTTGAGGTTTCAGATGTGAGTACAGTGTCAATGCAATCCTCTTCTGAATTCATATTTTGTTCTTCCCTGTTCCTATAATAGTATTCTATGGTCTTTGGTTTTCTAATTTGTTTCTTGCTCATAGTGACTACCTTTTTCCTGGCTTTTAAAGTGAATGTCTGCTTCTGATCACAAGGGAATTTGTTTCACATTTCTTGTGCTGGGGAGCTAGGTTCCTGCTTGCTGGCTTTGTGCTCTGTGGCCTCTGGTTCTTTCATCTAGAAGCTATATAATGCTGCAGTTTATCTGGTGCTGAGCTGGCTGCTTTGTGCCAAGGCCAAGGCCAGGTGAAGTCTGAGTTTCCCTGGGGTTACACTTAAGCTAATGGAATGAGTTGTAGAGGAGAGATAGTCTGGCTGCTGGAGGTCTCCTCTTCCCCTAGCACTGAACTAACCCTGTCTGTGTTGATGTATGCCCAATTCCCCTGGCTGTGCTAAGGCAAACCTGGTTTCCTGGTGTTGGTTCTTACCAGCTCCACCCTCCTTGGGATCAGGATCTCCTGCTTGTAATCCCTCAGGTGGGGTTTGCTGGGACACTTCCAGTCCTGCACTGCTCCCCTTCAGTCACAGCAAGAAAGACCCTTCCCATAGCCTCCTGAGATAAAAGACTGTTTTACCCCTTTTGCTGGTTCCACTATTCCAGGACATTTTCTGGGGCTATATTCTTGGACTTTTCAAGATTAATCAGGGAGATTGAGAGCACTTATAGTTTACTCCGCCATCTTGGCTCCCAAAAGTTCCCCCAAACACATTCTAAGATTCATCTGTTCTGAAGAGCAAGGAAGATGGTGGCATAGTAGGGAGATGATCTACTTAAGAAACAGAAAGTAGGCAGAAAAGGACTCTGCGGAGAAAACATGGTATGGAGGCGGTTGGGAGGTCAGTCATGAATTAATAATTTGAGCTAAATTGGGCTATTTTTATTTTTTCTGGTGGCTGGATGATTCAGGCCTTTGCTCATCCTTCCCCCTCCAGCCTCTCTACATTCTGCACATTTTTCACTGCCCTGCTTCAGCTCCACCTCCTCCAGGAAATCTTCCCTGACCACTGCAACTGGAATTATCCTTCCCATCTCTGAACTGCTACAGAACTTGTAGTCAGAACCAAAACATTTAATGCCTATAAACTGTCATCTTGTGGGTGATTCCTGTTTTCTCTGCTAGGCTTGATGGTTTCATGGGGCAGTGCCTGCATGTCCTCATCTCTGGTTTGCCTCCTCACTAGAACTTAATGGTCCCCATGACAGGGTGTGAATTTGCTCTTTCTCCCCTAATTGTGCGCTTTTCATGGGCAGGGCATTTCTCTGTGCTGAAGTTAAAAACTCAAATGGACATTTTCCCAAAGGAGATGAGTTCTCCTGTGTTTTGTGGCATGTACCAAATCAAGATGAATGGGGCATAAATGGTGATGTAATAGGTTGCTTAGCCCTTGACCTCATACCATTAAGAATATAAACTCTTTGAGGACAAGGACTGTTTAACTTTATACTTGTAACCCCATCATTTAGCAGTGCCTTACACTAAGTAGCCACTTAATAAATGAGCACTGAATTGTTATATCCAATTCTCTTGTTTTAATGTCAATGCATCCTATCTAACTAAGTTCCCTTTGAGCATAAGCTATGTTTCTCTTCCTTAAATACAAATGAAACAATATAGTTCTGTGAAAGTGGTAGCATATATAGATAAATGATTGTATCACTGGGCATCCTCCTGGCTTCCATATCTGCCAAAGTGATCCTGTCACCTCCACAACACATCCTGAAAAGATGGCTCCTTCCTTACTGAGAGACACATGGCAGAGTTGAGCCAAAGCAAGCCAGAGATGGGAGATTTTTGACAGGCTTGGGTAGGAGAAGATTCCCATGTCACAACATTTCACTACAGAGACTCAGAAGTTATTCAAATTAGATGGGGTGGGGTGGGGTGGGAAGGAGGCAAGATGTTAATAGAACTTTAAGTCTGAAAAATTTTTAAATAGGTAAATGTGGGGAAATCTTAAAAATTAAGCTTTTTTCCACATCACCTCTGTAAATGACTGCCTCTGTAACATACCAGAGTCAGCTGTCTCACTTCCTCCTGTGGAAGGACAGGGAGGTATAATCAGCTAAAGACTTGGAGGCATGCTTGGAGATATGCTAGTCCAACTCTCTTCTCTGTAATGAATCCTGTATTCCTGGAACCACCCTGTGCTGTGAGAGATCTGATTTGGCCTATTTCCCAGGCTTTTATCTCCCAGAAGACATTGCCAGTCATACCTCCAGTTGTACCCCCTTTTTGCATCATTTCTTTACATGTGGTCTTCTACCATTAGAATGTAAGCTCCTTTAGGACAGGAGGTTCTAACATGCTTCTATCTGTATCCCCAGCACGTATAGTAGTATCTGCCATATAGAAATATATGACAAATGCTCTATTTACCTATCTTTTAAAGGGAAGGAAATGAAGCTTCAGAAAGGAAAAAGAACAGATTAAGGTAACAGAGTGAGTTTAGGCAGAAGCTAGCTCTTAGATTCGAGGCATTCTGGCTCCTCAAGTTGGTTCTTTTAATAAAAAGAGTATTAAAAAGATATATTAGAATTTGAACCTCAGAATACAGATTAAAAACATAGTCATGGCATCTAAGAGCTGGAAGGGACCTTAGAAAACTGAATGTCACAGTAATGTGAGTATCTAGCAACTAGTTTCCAGCCTGATTCAGAGGAGCATTGGAATTTGGAGTCAAAGGACGCAGGTTCAAACACTCCTTCTTCCTTACTTCTGGTGTGACTTTGTGTGAGTATCTTCACTTACCTAGATCTCATATGTCTCATCTACAAAATGAGGGTTTGAACTAGATACCTTTTAGGGTCTTTCCTCAGTCAGTCAACTTTTATTAAGCACTTACTCTGTTTCAGGCTCAAGGCTAAAGGCTAAGGATGAAAAGATGGACAAAAAAACCAATCCCTTTCCTCAAGGAAATACACACACATACACACACACACATATGCACACACACCCACATACACACATATACATATATATATATGTATATATATATATATATACACACACAAATACAAGATACATAAGTTCGTGATAGTTTAGAGTTCAATTATTAAAGAAAATGAATTTTTAGGAGCATTGGATCCTATACAAATTTTTAATTGCATTATAAAATTAATAGGATTAGAGTCCTCCTTGGATGCTTTAGTATAGTGTGGGTGTGATCCTAAGTTCAGAAGGCTATGTCAGTGACCACAAGTTCTGGTAGTACAGTGAAGGCTTTGAGTTTGCTCCTTGGAGACTGGGCTTGTATGTTTCTTCTGAGAATCACCCTAAACTCAGAGTGGCTCATCATCAGGTTGGATGCAGGGTAATTTAATTTTCAGTCACAGTAATTCTCAAATCCCCGCTTTTTAAAGGGACTGTAAAAGAAGGAGAAGAATACAAATAAGAAGGAGTTTCCTTATCAACTTTCTGAGGCTTCATAGAGTAGTGGAAAGAGAACTGGCTTTGGACTTACAAAGACAGGGTTTCAAATCCTGCCTTGTGTACTTGATAGCTTTGTGACCTTGGACAAGTCTGTGTCTCCTCAGTGAAATTAGAGATTTGTACTTTGTGACCTTCTAAAGTCACTTACAATTCTAAATCTATAACCAATGAAATCATAGATCTGTGAAGGACTGAGAAGTGGAAAACTAGTGAAGGTATATGAGTAAGACAATGGCGTGATCATAACAAGACCCTATTCAGGGAGGAAGGAAGGAAATATACATTTATTAAACACCTGCTATGGGCCAGACATGGCACTAAGGAATTTAGAAATATTACCTCATTTGATCTTTTTTTTGCTTTGCTTTGTTTTTTTTTAATTGACAAAATAAACATTAATTTTCCATATGCAAATAAAATGAATGTTCTACATGAAATTTCAATTCTTTTTAAGTACAGATTGTTTTGACTCCTTTTAAGTACATACTAAATTCAAAAGCTTTTTCACTTTTCTGCTTTTCTCTGAATCTTCTTTCTTTCTTTCTTTCTTTCTTTCTTTCTTTCTTTCTTTCTTTCTTTCTTTCTTTCTTTCTTTCTTTCTTTCTTTCTTTCTTTCTTTCTTTCTTTCTTTCTTCCTTCCTTCCTTCCTTCCTTCTTTCCTTCCTCCCTCCCTCCCTCCCTCCCTCTCCTCCCTCCCTCCCTCCCTCCTTCCCTTCCTCCTTCCTTCTTCCTTCCTTCCTTCCTCCCTTCCCTTAATCACATTTCACTCTGGACCTCACAGATTGGACAACAATAGATCCCTGCTAAAGCACCACTTAATGGATATTTTTGAGCGCTCCTGGCTCAGAATGAATATAAATAGTAACTGTTTCTCTTTTGGCAGCAACCGTGAGGATCTTCCCCTCCCAGTTTGATATTTTTTTTTAAAGTGGCCATCCTACTTTTTTAAAAATTATTTTATTTATTTTTAGTTTTCAATATTCATTTCCACAAGATTTTGAGTTCCAAATTTTCTCCCCATATCTCCCCTCCCCCCACCCCAAGACACCATGAATTCTGATTACCCCTTCCCCCCAATCTGCCCTCCCTTCTATCACCCCTCCTTTCCCTTATCCCCATCTTCTCTCTTTTCTTGTAGGGCAAAAATTGATTTCTACACCCCATTACCTGTATTTCTTATTTCCCAGTTGCATGCAAAAATAATTCTCAACATTCATCCTTAAAACTTTGAGTTCTAACTTCTCTCCCTTCCTCCCTCCTCACCCATCCCCATTGAGAAGGCAAACAATTCAATATAGGCTATACATGTGTAGTTATGCAAAAGATTTCCATAATAGTCATGTTCCATCATCCCCCCTCCATACCCCACTTATTCCCTTCTGCCCTACTTTCCTGTAGTGTAAGATAGATTTCATACCAAATTGAGTGTGCATGTTATTCCCTCCTTAAGTCAAATGTGGTGAGAGTAAACTTTACTTTTTCCCTCCCACCTCTCCCCTTTCCCCTCCACTGAGAAAGCTTTTCCTTGCCTCGTCTATGAGAGTTAATTTGCCCCATTCCCTTTCTCCTCCCAATAGATTCCTCTCTCACTCTTTAATTTTACTTTTTTAGATATCCCTTCCTATTTAACTCACCCTCATGTGCCCTCTGTCTATAAAATGGATACAACCCCTCCAACTACTCAAATATTGAGAAAAGTTTCAAGAGTTACAAATATTATCATTCCATGTAGGAATGTAAACAGTTCAACCTTATTATTTCTCTTTCCTGTTTACCTTTTCATGCCTCTCTTGATGTCTTGTGTATGAACTGCAAATTTTCTATTCAGCTCTTGTCTTTTCATCAAGAATACTTGAAATTCCTCTGTTTCACTGAATGACTATTTTTCCCCTGAAGTATTATACTCAGTTTTGCTGGGTAGGTGATTCTTGGTTTTAATACTAGTTCCTTTTATTTCTGGAATATAATATTCTAAACCCTGTGATCCCTTAATGTAGAAGTTGCTAGATTTTTTGTTATCCTAATTGTATTTCCACGGTACTCAAATTGCTTCTTTCTGGATGCTTGCAATATTTTCTCCTTGACCTGGGAACTCTGGGATTTGGCTACAGTATTCTTAGGAGTATTTCTTTTTGGATTTGTTTCAGGAGATGATAGGTGGATTCTTTCAATATTTACTTTACCCTCTGGGTCTAGAATATCAGGGCAATTTTCCTTGATATTTTCATGAAAGATTATGTCTAGGCTCTTTTTTGATCATGGCTTTCAGGTAGTCCCATAATTTTTAAATTGTCTCCCCTGGATCTATTCTCCAGGTCACTTGTTTATCCAATGAGATATTTCACATTGTCTTCAATTTTTTTTTCATTCTTTTGGTTCTGTTTTGTAATTTCTTGGTTTCTCATAAAATCATTAGCTTCCATTTGCTCCATTCTAATTTTTAAAGAATTATTTTCTTCAATGAGCTTTTGAAGCTCCTTTTCCATTTGAATTTGACTAATTCTGTTTTTTAAGACATTCTTCTCCTCATTGGTTTTTTGGACCTCTTTTGAAATTTGGGTTAGTCTATTTTTAAAGATGTTATTTCCATCAGCATTTTTGGGGTTTCCTTTAGCAAGCTGTTGATTCACTTTTCATGATTTTCTTGCATTGCTCTCATTTCTCTTTCCAATTTTCCTCTACCTCTCTTACTTGATTTTCAAAATCCTTTTTGAAATCTTCCATGTCCTGAAACCATTGCACATTTTTTGGAGGTTTTGGATGGAGAAACCTTGACTTTTATATCTTCCTCTGATGGTATGTTTTGTTTTTCCTCCTCTGAAAGGATGGAAGAACATACCTATTCACCAAGAAAGAAAGCTTCTATAATATTTTTCCCTTTTGGGGGGCATATTCCCAACTAATTACTTGATTTTTGAGTCCTTTGTGAAGTGCAGGGTATACTCTAAGGACCTGTGAGTTCTCAGTTCCTCCGAGGTGGCACAATCAAGGGACAGGAGTTTTCTTCTCTCCTGACCTGCTCTCTGGTCTGGGAGCAACCACAAACCATCTTTTCTGCCCAGGGTCTGCCAGTAGGGTTTCCTCTCCACCATCACAACCAGCTTCCCCCACACCAGTGGTCCTCCTCCCCCCACAAAAGAAAGATAGGCTTTCTGATACAAGGTCTTGCTCTTCCAGTGTCTACTGTACTGTTCAGAGGAGAAACTGGTAAGGGTGAGGGGGGTAAGGGGATGGGAAGGGAGCATGGTGTAAAATTTGGTTCCAATGTTTGCAGCCCCAAGGACATGATGGAAGGAAGGGGTAGTTTTATTTAGCAATGCTATGTAGCCTCTATTGGAGGGGGAGGTAGGGCTTCATACAGACTTTGAAAGTCAACGCAATTGGTTATAAGGTAGCTTTGTCCCTTCAGCCATTCAGGACTGAAACCCAGATCAGTTGCTCAATTCCCCCAGGGTCTCCAGGCTGAGATCTCCAAAAATGGAAGCTGCCACTGTAGTGGCTGCTGTCACCCTGGGGGCAGGAGCAGGGCCACATACCAACCCTGCTCCTTTCTCACCCCGGTGAAAGAGCTTTCTCAGTGACCTTTGAAGCTATGTTTGGCACTTGTGGGTTGAAAAATCTGGGAACTACAACTGCTGACCATAATTCTGCACCCTGAATCCTGCTTCAGGCCTGTCCCTGCCATTCCATGAGGCCAAGGCTGGGCTGTGCTCCACTTTGAGCTCTGTGCCATAGACCCTTTCCTTTCAGCCTTCCAGGCTGCCTTGGGCTGGAAATCTCCTTCACTCTGTCGTTTTATGGCTTCTGTTGCTCTACAATTTGTTTCAAGTCATTTTTACAGGTATTTTATGGGCTATGGGAATAGAGCTTGAGCAGGTCCATTCTTCTACTCCTCCATCTCAGCTCTGCCCCCCCCCCCCCCCGTTTGATCTTTATAACAACTCTGTGAGGTTGGAACTATTATTAACCTTCTTTTACAGTTGAGGAAACTGAGGCAGATAGAAATTAAATATCTTGCCCTGGGCCTCATAGCTAAGTGTCTGAATCTGGATTTGAACTCAGATCTTCCTGACTTCAGGCTGGAAGATTCTTCAAGTAAAGTGAAGTATAGATCATAAGGAGAAAGAATGGAGGCAGGGAATGAATTACAATACTCCATAGGAGAGTTGAGAAGTAACTGAACCAGGGTATAGACTATGTGAGTAAAGAAAAATAAATGGGTATGAGAAGTAGTAAGGAACTAGAGATGATGGGACATGGCAAGAGATTGGCTGTACAGGATGAAAGGGGGAGAAGATAGAGGAGGACTCTGAAGCTTCAAATATGAGTAATTTAGAAGATGGTTGACAGAAAAAAGGAAATTAGGAGGAAGGACACCATTAACAAAGAAGAAAATGAGTTCTAATTTGCACTTGTTAAGAGTGAGGTGCTGGTAGGGCAACTTTCTGGCACATATAGGTTCATGTGAGGTCATTAGCAAAGAGATGGATATTGCATTGGAATTTGGGAACTGAAAAGAGGGGAGAAAGTTTGGAACAGCTGCTGTACAGGATGTAGTTATTAAAATAACAATGATTGTCAGGTCATGATGAAGGTCCAGCTGAAGTGAGTTAACATGAATCTGTAGTAAGGCCAAGTCAACCTATTTCAATAATTTCTCCTAACAGAGCTTGTACAAAAAGTGGAGAAGTTGAGATATATAGACTCACTCAAAGGCTCTCCTTCCTTCTCCCTCTCTCTCATTATGGGTTGAAGGTGGATGAGTAATCTTTTTATTACTTATCATTGCAGTTCTGGACCCCCCACCAGTGTGTTTCTCATTGTATAAATGCAGAAAACCATGACACTTAGCATTAATTTTTAAACATAATAAACATTTTCTAAGTAATAAGACAAAAGCAAGAATAAACAAAAAACACAATTACTCAACTAAAGAAAATTAACCAAAACATCATAGTCCACCCATAAATTTGGCCATTCTCTTCCACAAGTATACACTGGTGTCTATGAGGAAGAATGGACATAAACATATGGAAATCTAGCCAGAAGGCACATGATGAGTAGGGAAGACCATAAACCTGGGTCAGTTTCAGGTATTACTGTCCTTGTTCTTCCACGAGGACAGTATGCATCACATGAAGCTATCTCTCTCCTAGTGTTCCCCTTTTAGCACTTGCCACTCTCTTATCGGACAAAGTCACTCCTTTTCTGCTGATGAGACAATGAATCTTTAATAAGCTCTTTTTGATTTATAGGGTGTGGGAAAAAATGATATGCTATCATTAGCTAAATGCTAAGTCATCTGACAGGTAAGACTCAGTTCCCTGCCCTTCGGTGCATCACAGGCTGGCAGGGAGATAAGACCAAAATTATAAAACAATATGGTAAAAGAAGTAAAAATCAAATTAACTTAAGATCTAAAGAGGAAAGGCTTTACTGAGTGGGGGGCAGAGTGGGTGTCCCTCCATAAAAATATAATTTCCTAGAGAATAATGACTATATTTCTCTTCATCATTGTATCTTCAACATCAAGAACAGTGATTTGCAAACGATAGGTTCTTTGGAAATCTTTGTGGAGTTTAAAAGAACGGGATAGGAAAGACTTTCATTGACAAATGGGGCTACATCTTCCACATGAGATCTAATGTCTTCCTTCCTTGCATTATGTTTGTGGTTCTCAGACTAGCTTTAAGGAGATATACAGAAAGACTAGCTAAGGAGATATGTAGAAAAGATCAACTCCCCCCTAACCCCAACAGGAGTAAGACTGGAGATAATCTGTGCTGGTGAAACATTGGTTTTTAATCTAGTTTGCCATATTGGTTCTGAGCCAATTTGTGCTTGAATGTGTCCCCAAAAGCCTGCTTATCATTTGGTTCTTGGCTGCATTAATTTTCATGGTTCTGACTCACTATAAATTATTAGGTAAACCATAATGAAGTTAAGAGTAATTACTAGTGGGGCCTCAGCACCTGCCAAACTGAAGAAGGCAAAGTTCATTTTCAGGTCTTATTTTCTATCCCTTAGTCCTATTCCAATCTTCAGTTAAATGTGATTTCATAACCACTTAAACCATTTCCCTCTGAAGACAATTTACAACTTAATGTAGCAATCTTAGAGAATGAAAAGTTATTAAGATTCAGCCGGGAGGTCTGCATTTTATAAAGTAATATCCCTGTTCCTGACATACTCAATGACCTTGGGCAAGTTCTTTCTCCCCTCTAGACTTCAGTTTCCATATAAAATTAGGATAATAGATCTACAGTTGGAATTACATAAAAGCAATCTATTCTAACGACTTCATTCTTCAATTGTGGAAACTGAGGTCTAGAAAGGTTAAATGAGTTACCTGAGGCCATACAAGTAGTAGAAGGCAGAGCCAAGGTTTCCAGACCCAAGCCATTTTCTACTATGCCATATGGACTGAATATCTTAAATTTCTTTCTAGTTCTGAGGTTTTCAAAATTATTTTATCTTGTTAAATATTTTCCAATTACATGAAAAAAGTTTAATAATATTTTTCTTTTTTTCAGTTCAAAATCTTCTCATTCCTAATTCTCCCCACTCCTTGAAAAGTCAAGCCTTGTGAGGCTACACACAAAGTATTCCTGTATTAGCCATGGTACAAAAGAAAACACAAAGTAAAACAATAAAAACAAGGTGAAAGAAAGTATGCTTCATTCTACATTCAGAGTTCTTCATTTCTCTCTCTGTAGATGGGTAGAATTTTTCATCAGTAGAACTCCTTCTTTATCTATTTTTCCAAATAGTTTATATAATATTGGGATTTAGAGTTCTTTAAATGTTTGGCAGGATTCATTTGTGAATCCAGCAGGCCCTGAGAATTTTTTTAGAAAGTCAGTTTCTTAGGAAGTTGAATTTTCTTTCTAAAATGAGATAAAGTTTTCTGTTTTTGTATTCTCTTAATCTGAGCAAGTTCATGTTTTTTAAAATATTCATTCAGTTTGCTTAGATTGTTGGATATTTTGGAATACAATTTGATAAAATAGTTCCCATTTTGCTTAATTTTGATTTGCTTCATTGCTTCAGTTTCCTCTTCATATGTGGTGAATTCATCCTTTCAATTTTTGATGCTGGCTATTTGGTTTTCTTCTTTCCTTTTAAAAGTCAAATTAATGAATGGTTTATCTACTTTACTGTTTTTTTCCGCATAAAACCAGCTCCTAGTTTTAGTTAAATATTTGTTGGCTTTGATTTTTTAATATACCTTTAATTGTATTAATATCTCCTTTGGTTTTCTGGATTTCCGGTTTGGTATTTAATTGTGGATTTTTAATTTGATCTTTTTCTAGTTTATTTAGTTGCATGTTCAATTCATCAATTTACTTTTTATCTCCTTTATTGGTGTATTTATTTAGCTATATAATGTTTCTCCTAAGTACTGATTTGTCTACATTCCACAAATTTAGGATGTTGCCTCTTTGTCATTCTCTTTCATGAAATTATTGAATGTTTATATGATTTCTTCTTTAACTGACTCATTCTTTAGGATTAGATTATTGTTACCAATTAACTTTTAATCTATGCTTCTAATGGTTTATAAATTAAATGTAATTTTATTGCATTATGGGTTTAAAATGGTTTATTTAATATTTCTGCTTTTCTGTATTTGGTTTGAGGTTTTTATGCCCTCATATATGGTCAGTTTTTGTAATGGTGTCATGGTACACCTGAGGAAAAGATATATTCTATTTTATTCCCATTGAGTTTTCTCTAGAAGTCTATCATATGTAACTTTTCTAAGATTCTTATCATTTCCTTGACTTCTTATTTTTTTGTGTTTAGATTTATCTTGCTCTGAGAGGGGAAAAAGATCCTTCACTAGTATAGTTTCACTATTTCCTCTTGCAATTTATCTCAATTTTCCTTAGAAAATTTGGATGCTATGCCATTTGATGTATATCTGTTTAGTATTGAAATTATTTCCTTGTTTATGGTACCTTTTTAGCAAGATGCAGTTTCCCTGCCTATCAATTTTAATTAGGTCTATATTTGCTTTTTGCTTCATCTGAGAACATGCTTGTTACCTGTGTTTTTTTTAAACCTCAGTTGAAGCATAATAGATTCTGCTCCAGTCCCTTATTTTAACTTTGTGTGTGTGTGTGTGAAGCATGTTTCTTTTAAATAACATATTGTTAGATTCTGGTTTCTAATTTATTCTGCTTTTCACTTCCATTTTATGAGTGAGTTCATCCCATTCACATTCACAGTTATGATTTTGAACTGTTCATTTTTCTCCATTTTATTTTATTTTCTTTATCTTTTTTCTCTCTTTTTGTCCTGCCCATCTTCTCAAATCTGTTTTGCTTCTGACCACTGCATTCTTTTATCTGCTCTTTCTTTTATTCAACTCCCAGACCCTTCTTCCTTTATTTCCTTGTTGAATAAGATAGAATTCTATTACCAATTGAATAGATAGATAGAAATATGTTTCTGTCTTTGAGCCAATTTACATGTGAGTGAGTTTAAATCATTTCCTACACTCACCAACTACTTTTCCCTCTACTATAAAAGCTTTTTCTTGTGTGCCTTTTTTGTGTGAAACATTTTTCCTCTTTCTTCCTCTCTGTTCCTCATTCTCACATCATATTATTCTTTTTCACCTAGCCATTTTTTATCATCCCAATATAAGTGACTTATTCCTGTACCCTCTTTCTATGTAGAATCCTTCTAACAACACTTATAATGATAAAGATCTTAGATCCTTATCCTCCCATATAGAAAAATAAGCAGTTTAACCCAATTTAATCCCTTGTGATTTCTCTTTTACCTTTTAATATTTCTCTTGACTCTTGTATATGAGAGCCAAATTTTCTATTCAGCTCTGGTCTTTTTGTCAGGCATACTTGAAAGTCCTCTATTTCATTAAATATCCATTTTTTTCTGCTTTATCTATTCTCAGTTTTTCTGGGTAGGTTATCCTTGTTTGTAATTCCAGTGCTTTTGCCTTTTGAAATATCAAAATCCAAACTCTATGCTTCTTGATGTGATAGATGCTAAATCTTATGTGATTCTGACTGTGGGTTCATGGTCTTTTCATGCTTTCTGATTGGATAAAGAATTTTCTCTTTGACCTAAGAGCTCTTGAATTTGGCTATAATATTCCTGGGAGTTTTTGTTTTGATATCTCTTTCAGTTGGTAATTAGTGGACTCTTTCAATGTCTATTTTATTCACTGGTTCTAGGATATCAGGAAAAGTTTCTTTGATAATTTCTTGAAATATGATAACCAGCTTCTATCTTTGATCATTGTCCAGGTCAGTTGTTTTTCTAATGAGATATCTTACATTTTGTATTTTTTTTTCATTCTTTTAACTTTGTATTTTTGCTTCTTGTGGTCTTATGTAGTCATTATCTTCCACCTACTCAATTTTAAATTTTAAGAAATTATTTTCTTCAGTGACCTTTGGACATCTTTTTATATTTAGCCATTCGTGCTTTTTAAGGAATTGCTTTCATCAGTCAATTTTTGTAACTCTTTTTTCCATTTGACCAATTCTAGTTTTTAAGGTATTTTTTCTTCATATTTTTTATGCCTCTTTTAGCAAGCTGTTTTCTTTTCATAATTTTCTTCCTGTGCTTTCATTTCTTCACCTACTTTTTCTTTTACCATTTTTACTTTGAAAATTTTTTATGCTGTTCCACAAATTCTTGTCTGGCTTGTGTCCAATTCACATTTTTTCTTTGCATCTTTGCTTGTAGCTGTCTTGATTTCATTGTCTTCTCAGTTTATGTCTTGATCTTCCTGACCACTATAGTAGGTTTTTTATTGTTTGGTTCTCTTTGTCATTGTTTCCACTTTGTTTTCACTTTATTTTTTAATTTGGAATTTTATGTTAATGCTGGGCTCTATTCCTAGTGCTGTGGAGTGGGCGTGGAGAAAGGCCTTGATATTCTTCTCACTGGTATCTTCAAAGCTAATTCTGGGGATTAGGAGTTTTTCAATGATTCGAAAGTGATGTGATCTTGGGAGAGGTATGGTCACTGCTCTCCTTGTCTGCACTCTGGTCCATCCCAGAAAGGCCATTGATCCATTGGAATTGCAATTGATACTGCTCTACAGTGCTCCTCCTCCTTTGTGATCAGAACTGATACTGTTCCTCAAGGTCCCTGATACCTTGCGACTGGACACAATACTGCTCTGCATAGCTTCCACTCCCTCTTCCCTGAAAGTGTGCCTCTCTGCCCTTGAAGTGTATATGGTTAATGGAGTTGTCAAGCAGTGTCTGGTCCTTTATTTGGAACTAGCTCAAGCATACCCTGCAATTTCTTTCTTATAAGCTATCAAGTCCCTTTACTATCTTGGGCTTGAAAGCTTCTGAAGCTGCTGCTATTTCTGTTGCCATCACCTAGTCCCACTGCTGGTATTTCATTTACATGGGCTATAAGGACAGCTTCCACCCTCATGCCACAGATCTCTATTTCTGACCTCCTTTGTTGTTTTGGGCTAGAAGAATATCTCACTATTAACTCTTGTTGGCTTTGCTACTCCAGAATTCAACTTGAGCCATTATTTTTAAGTTGTATGGAGGGGAATGTTGGGAGAGTTTGGTTGAGTACTTCTTCCCTCCATCACCTTGTCTGTGCCCCCAAAATCTCTGAGTTTTGATAATCTTTAAGCAGAGAACACCAGGACCAAAAAATGGGATTTTCTGGGAATAGTGCAGTCTCTGTCAGATGAGACCATAAATGAATTTGATTGAAAATGGAGATTGCTGCCTTATGTAAGCCCTCATTGGCTGGAGTAGAATGAAGAATAAATTATTTAAATCTCATTTTCAAGAGAGATGAATCTTTAAAGATGAATACATTCCTAATGAGAGGGAACATGGTTTTCTGAAAAAGAGCTCTGGACCTAGATCCAGGAGGCCTGGATTCAAAATCTGGCTTTGTTATTAGTTTATTCTGTAACTTTGGATTATTCATGTCCCCTTTTTAGGTCCCATTTTTCTCGTTTTTAAAATAAGAGGGTACTATTTGGTGATTTATTTTTTAGAGACAATCAGGGTTAAGTGAGTTGCCCAAAATCACACAGATTGTAAGTGTCAAGTGTCTAAGTCTGGATTTAAATGCAGGTTCTTCTGATTCCAGGGCTGGTGCTCCATCTACTATGCTACATAGCTGCCCCAGATTTAATGAGTCAAAGGTCCTTCTCTCAAATCTGAGATTTTTTGACTCAATAAAAGTTATCAAATGACTAGAAGAGGGACTAAACAGAGAAGACAAAGTTTGGATGCTATACACTGGGGCCTCAGTAATATAACCCAAGTCAGAGATAATATGTACCAATTCTATCCCATCTAAGATAGGAAAGATTGAATCTGAACAAAGTCTTGAAGGATTGGCAGTTATTTCAATTAAAATAATTTAAGAAGGCGAGGACATACATGATTTAGGGAATATTAGTTACTTGTATTAACTGTTGATTGAATAAATAATCTCATTTGATATGGTAAGGGAGGCATGGCAAGGATCATTGTTCCCACTGGGCCAATGGAAACATGAAACCTGGAGAGGTGAAGGCACTTATCTAAGGTTTTTTAGTCAGTAAATGACTGAAACTTTTTCTTTTTTTTTTAATTATTTTTTTTAATGTTCTACAATCACTTCCTTAAAATTAAGATTTTATCCCTCCCACACCTTCCCCTGACTACCCCTCTCCCTCCCCACAACAGCATACAATTCTGTATAGGTTCTACATATACTTTCCTATTGAGCACATTCACTATAGTCATGCTATGTAGTCACACTAAAACAAATGGAAGAAATCATATAACAAATCAAAATATAATACACACACACACACACACACACAAACATGATCTTCTACATTCTGTGGATGACTTCCATATTTCTTTCTCTGAGTGTGGAAGGCATTTTGCCTTAGAAAACCACCACTGGGATTTTTTTTTTCAGTAAGTTCTTGTGTTATTACGAAGTT
Organism: Bettongia penicillata ogilbyi; assembly: GCA_023548195.1. Lineage (NCBI taxonomy): Eukaryota > Metazoa > Chordata > Mammalia > Diprotodontia > Potoroidae > Bettongia > Bettongia penicillata. Next base: position 124,455 of record JAJHZJ010000885.1, on the reverse strand, counting down.
CCAATTGTACCAGAAAAAACTCTCTCACACTGTGGTCGTTGCTGTGCACAAAGTTCTCCTGGTTCTGCTCCTTTCGCTCAGCATCAGATCATATAAGTCCTTCCAGGCCTCCCTGAAGTCTTCTTGTTCATCATTTCTTATGGTGCATAGTACTCCATTACATTACATATACCATAATTTATTCAGCCATTCCCCAATTGATGGGCATCCCCTTGACTTCCAGTTTTTGGCTACCACAAAGAGTGCTGCTATAAATATTTTTGTACATATGGGACCTTTTCCCATTTTTATAATCTCTTGCGGATACAGTCCTAGTAGCGATATTGCTGGGTCAAAGGGTATGCACATTTTTGTAGCCCTTTGGGCATAGTTCCAAACCATTCTCCAGAAGGGTTGGATGATCTCACAGCTCCACCAACAATGAATTAGTGTTCCAACTCTCCCACATCCTCTCCAGCATTTATCATTTTCTTGTTCTGTCATGTTTGCCAATCTTACAGGTGTGATGTGGTACCTCTGAATTGTTTTGATTTGCATCTCTCTAATCAGTAGTGATTTAGAGCACTTTTTCATATAATTATAGATATCTTTAATTTCTTCCCCTGAAAATTGCCTGTTCATATCCTTTGACCATTTATCAATTGGGGAATGACTTGTATGGTTATACCTTTGAGTCAATTCTCTATATATTCTAGAAATGAGGCCTTTATCCCCGAGCTTAGTCGTAAAAATTTTTTCTCAATTTACTACATCCCCCTGAATTTTGTATGCATTGAGTTTGGTTGTGCAAAAACTTTTCAGTTTAATGTAATCAAAATTATCCATCTTGCATTTCATAATGCTTTCTATCATTTCTTTAGTAAAAAATTCTTCCCTTCTCCATAAATCTGATAAATACACTATTCCTTGCTCCTCCAGTTTATTCATGGTATCAATCTTTATACCTAAATCATGTACCCATTTGGACTTTATTCTTGTGTACAGTGTCAGGCATGGGTCTATGCCTAATTTCTGCCACACTGTTAACCAGTTTTCCCAGCAATTTTTGTCGAACAGTGAGTTCTTATCCCAGAATCTGGGGTCTTTGGATTTATCAAACAGGAGGTTGCTATATTCCTTGCCTACTGTGTCTTGAGTGCCAAGTCTATTCCATTTGTCTACCCCTCTATTTCTTAGCCAATACCAAGTGGTTTTGATAATTGCTGCTTTATAATACAATTTGAGGTCTGGTAGTGCTAGGCCGCCTTCCCAAGCATTTCTTTTCATTAGTCCCTTTGATATTCTGGACCTTTTGTTCTTCCAAATGAATTTTGATATTATTTTATCCAGTTCTAGAAAATAATTATCTGATAGTTTGATTGGTATGGCACTAAATAAGTAAATTAATTTAGTTACAATTGTCATTTTTATTATATTAGCTCGACCTACCCATGAACAACTGATGTTTTTCAACTTACTTAAATCTGACTTTATTTGTGCAAAAAGTGTCTTGTAATTGTGTTCATACAGTCCCTGGGTTTGTTCTGGCAGGTAAACGCCTAAGTATTTTATAGCGTCTACCCTAGCTTTAAATGGGATTTCTCTTTCTATCTCTTGCTGTTGGACTTTGTTGCTAATATATAGGAATGCAGAAGATTTGTATGGGTATCAAACCTTTCTCAAACTTCAGATTCTCCTTATTACTCACCATGGGTCTTTTCAATGACACTGGGCTATTTTCTTACAATAACGAGGAGTCTATGAGAAAGTATGAAACTGTCACACATACACATGCACACACGCACACACATGCACACACATATGCACACACACACATACGTGCACACACATGCACACACCATACACACACTGCTGGCTGTCTCAGCCAAGGAACAGCCCATCCTATGGACTTTGTGACTCTGCTACTAGTAACCTGGGTGTGTAATCCAAGAGAGGATTCTTGTTGCCTCCCTCTGTAGTGTGTTGTGAAATTCAGGTAAGATGATTCTTTGATTCAACAAGCATGTATTACCAATTTAGCAATCACACACCCCCTATGTCAGGGATGACTGCCTTTTCCCAACTTCTTTGTGTTGAAATCCTACTTATATTTCAAAGCTTAGGTCAAACTGCCACTCAGTATTTCCAAGGAGACTCCTCAGTCTCCCTAGGTACAAGGAACGTCCCATTCCCTCATTAGGTAGATTCTCCAACTTTATGTATAATGTTTTATGTTACATAGAATTTGAATAGATAGTAAGAGCTGATCATATGATGAAGAAGGATGACCAAGGATAGCCAATGTGTTTTACCAGCATCTTCCTGAGGTCAAGGAATCTAGACAGAGGTCCCAGCTTGGTGACTGTATTCTCACCATGAGGAAAAATAGCACATAGTCAAAGTTAACAGGAATGGATGTGTTGAAATCTTTACCTGTGAGAAGGAGGTGCTTACATAGACATCAGAGATTTAACAAAGCATCAATCCTAAGGAAGCACGATAGCCAAGAGCAAGGGTTCTTAATCTGGTATCACCTCCCCCCATGGGGTCCATGGATAGATTTCAGGAGGTTCATTAGTTTAGATGGGAAAAATTACATCATTCTCTTTAATTTACTTGACTTGTTTTGTAATCTTATATATTTTATGCATTTAAAAATCTTATTTTGATAAAACGCCCATAGACTTCATGATATTGCCAAAAGAGTTTACTTTAATTGTTGGGGGAAGTTTACTTTAATTGTTGAAGTTGGAAGAGCTATATTGAAAAGCTGTCTCTGCTGTTTACCTGACAGGAGACCTCAGGCAGTCTGGGGACTCAGTTTCCACCTTCATAAAAACAAGTGATGCAATATTATATTTGAAGGCCCTTTAGGCAGGTGAGTATATTTTAGTACCTTCAGCAATAGGACCATGTCCCTTTTTCTCCTCCAGGATGCCATAGACTGGGATCCTTGTCACCCAGGAGCCTGCCTCGCTGAAAGTGCAGGTCTCTGACCTACCCCAGAAGATCTATGAGATAGAACTCAACACAGGGCCCTGTAACTCTGGGGAGTTGAAGGGGGGAGTACTGACCTGGACCTCTCCATAGGGATTAATCACTACTAAATGTTATTGAAATGTGTAAAATTTACAAGTTCTAAAAGCACAATATACTGGCTTAGGAAATGACCTTTATAGGAAATCTCATTATCCATTCTAGCAGTGGTTTGCTGTTAGGACTGAGACCTACCCCTCAGTCACAGAACCAGAAGTTCGGGGTGAACCTGCCAGAGTGGCGCTCTAAAGATAAGCAGGTGTCCAGAGTTTAGCTTGGCTATTCTTGACGATCCCTGGATTTGCTCGATCCATTTGACAGTGAGTCTGGAGATGAGGGAGTTTCTAAAAGCTCTCCCTACTGCCCGCCACCTCCCTCTATTACTAAAGAGCCAGAGACACCATAGCATTTCATAACGCGACAATCATTTGTCCCTTTAAGAACAAACAGCAAGTCTACCTGTGGTCTTCCCTCTCTCTAGTCCGTAACAGTGCCCTTTAGCACTTGTGTGCGGGAGGGGGAAACCCTGTTACCTAGCAACAGGACGCCGCCGTTGAGTTTGCGTCTGTTTCCTAGGGGATAGAAGTCGCTTCAGTCAAAGGCTCCCAGGGCAGCCCAGTGCAGACTTCTGTCTGGTCCCGGTCTTAAGGGGAGCCACCTGTTTCAAAGATAATGTCACAGAACGACGTCCTGGTCACCCAGGAGCCTGCCCCGCAGACAGTGCAGGTCTCTGAGCTGCCCCAGAAGATCTATGAGATAGAACGCAACACAGGGCCCTACAGCTCCTCGGGGCTGGCCACAGCCGGCTTCCGCTCGGCCAAGTACCTCGAAGACGAGTGGTACGAGAACAATTATAACCGCTACTACGAGTCGGTGGCTGACTGTGACCGCTCAGAGCGCAACCGGCATGAGTGCAAGCAGCTGGCAGCCGAGGCGGAGACGCTGTGCGAGCGCACGCAGCAGGACACCAACAAGAAAACAGGGGAGAGGCTACAAGACATACATTTTTGGAAGTCGGAGCTACAGAGGAAGATTGAGGACCTCTCGAACGAAACTGACTTACTGCTTGAGCAGAAACTGAGGCTGGAAAGGGCCCTGGACGCCACCGAGGTACCGTTCAGCATTGCCAGAGACAACCTGCAAAGTCGGGAGAGAAGACAACCCCCAGACATGGTTAGGGATGCTGTGGCAGCCGAGCTGTTGAAGGTGCTTAGTTCCCTCAGCCCTTGGTGGGGGAAGCGGGGAGAATAGAGGGATGGGTCATACTTCCCCACGTCTGAGGCAGCTGCCAAGTAACTACTTCCCTCACCATAGCCTGTTTCAGTGTGGGGCACCAATGATTGTGGTGAATGAGGGTCTGTCCTGTAGACTAGCCTGTGTAAGAGTGCCCATGCCCTCTCATCTGCCTTTAGACTTTCATTACTTTTGGAAATAACCTTGCACTTTGTAAAATGCAAACCTATTGGAAGGAGGATTCCATTTACCCAAAACAAGCTTCTGCCTAACAGAAGGGGCCAGGGCTAAGATTTTATTTATGATTTTAGAAGTAACAGAGGTGGATGGAATAAGAAGGGAATATAGCCTGAAAGGAGAAGTCCAGAACAGAAAAGCAGAATTTCTAGAAGATGAAACCCTAAAGATGATCTAGTCCAACACTTTCTTTTAACAGATGAAGAAATTAAGGACTGGAAAAGAGAAGGGAATTGCCCAAAAATCACATTGGTAGCATATAGCAGATAAATGATTTGAATCTTGGCCCTCTGCCTCCAAATTTCATTCTCTGGAGAGCACACCATGATTTTCTCAATTTCACATTGTTTTATGTTAATACAAGGTGGGGCCAGAATTAGTATACTGAATATTCTGTTATGTTCAGATACATACGGCTCCTTGTGTCTCTCCTAGATGTATGGGGAGGAGTGGAGGAAAACAAGAATGTAGTCAGAATATGGGCCTGACAAATGGTCAAGCAAGACCTTTTAAAGGGACAGTCTAGAAAGTCCAAGCCACTCATTTCACCAAGAAGGAACCTAGAAAGCTAAATGACCTATGATCATACATTAGCATAAGATGTAAGATTAGAACTCTTCTCACCACAGATTTTGGGTCTGTTGGTTTCCCTTTCTTGTTTGTTCACACATTGCTTCCATCTGATACCAGGATTCTTGTCCCTGGTTTGGCTGCTGTCTTCCTGTGACTTCCCACCACTGGGCTGCAGTTTCCCCATGAGGGAGTTTTATAAACAAGAATTTTCAAGGTTCCTTTTAACTTTCCCTATATCTACTGCACATATGTAAACTGCATGAGATTCTGGGTCTCTCTGCTTCTGGGCTTTGACTCTGGCTTTCCTTTTCTGTGTCTATCCCGGTAATGGGAGTGGGGAGGACGAGAGGTGGACACAATTGACAAGTTTATGACTCATTATAATGTAAAAATCCAGATTCTGTTCCAGGGTCACCTATGGGAAATACCACATGAAGTTCAACTTTTTTCCTCTGATGCCTCATTTCTTTCATTTGGTGTGTCCTGACCCTCATTCACCTAGTGCTACCTCATGCTGTTATCCAACCACCACCCATTAACCCCCCAATTTCATTTTCCTTAATAGAAGACATGTGTTTAAATTCCTGATCCTCAGTTTACTCCCTGTGTGACCTTAGGTAAGTCACTTAACTTCTTAGTCTCAATTCCCTCAATAAGATTGTTAGACTTTATGACTACTAAGATCTCTTCTATCCCTTTTTGTGATTGAGTCATTTTTCAGTTATGTCTTACCATTTGTAAGATTTATGATTTGGGGTTTTCTTGGCAGACATACTGAAGCACTTTGCCATTTCCTTCTCTAGCTGATTTTACAGATGAAGAAACTGTGGCAAACAGGGTGAAGTGACCTGTCCAGGGTCACACAGCTAGTAAATGTCTGAGGCCAGAATTGAACTCACAAAGAGCACTCTAACCACTGTGCCACCTAGTTTCTATCCTCAAATATATATTAGGACCAATAGCTACTGCAACTTTAGACAAGTCACTCTCATTCCATTCCTCAGTTTCCTCCTCTTTAAAATGCTGCTTTTCTGGTGGTAAACACATTTTTCTTGTCAATCCAAATGAATATTGGGGAAAGAAATATGGCATAGTAGAGAGAATGAGAGAATTGAATTCTGGAGATTTAGGTTTCCATCTTTGTTCTAACATTCATTATGCATATATTTCAGGATAAACCAGTATAACCTCCTTCTGAGTACTATGAAATGATCTCTAAAGGCCTCTGTCACATGATGTAAACAATAATTCAGGTAACAAAGGAACTCGCCTGTGTGCCTATCCTTGAGGTCAGCTACACTGTTGAGAGGGAGATGAAAAACAGACCTTAAAGGCAGATCTGTATCCTCATGAAACTCTCAGTTAGGGGTTAAATGGCATTTACATCCACAGAACAGTTAAAGGACAGTAAATTTTATGCTAGATGTTCAAAGAAGAAAAAGTAAGGCATTACCTTGAATCTTCTTAATTCATAGATTGTTACAGCTGGAAGGAACTTTCAGTGTGATCTACTCCATCCTTTTCATCATACGATGGAAGAAATTGAGATCTGAGTGGAAGTAATGTACCCAAATTCATATAATCAATTTCCAACTGAAAGGGTTGTGAAACCAAGTATCCTGACTCCCAGCCCCAGAGTTCTTGTCACTTTGGTTAAAAGAACAGAAATGGTCTTTAAATTGTCTTTCTATTCTATACTTTTCTATCATTCATCTGATAGGATTTGTCACCGTGTTCTTGGCCCACAGAGAGTGTATTACCTGGAAATCCTCTTTGCTGTACAATTTAGGATGCTTGTACATTTGATTGGATCATGGTTTCCAAGGTAACAGAATTCACAACCGCTATCTGCAACCCATTCCAGTTTATGTAATTTAGGTTTGGCCCTTCCCCCTGGCCCCATCACACCATCAAGGCAGTTTCCTCATTTCTATCCTTAGTCTAAGAGATGAATGATAAGGGTCTCTGGGGCTGGAGAATCTGAATGTTTCAGCCACTGTGGCTCTGTAAGGGACAGAATCAATCTGAGGTTCTGTAGCAAGTAAAGAGAAACTCTCTCTACATCAGACTCCTGGGTTATCTGCTTGTCAGGAACAGGCCCACTTCCAGTAGAGGATCTTGAACTTGGAATCTTAGTCTATCATCAGATACTAGCTCTGGCTTCCCAAAATAAATTGACATTGTTAGCCTGTGCCTGAAACAAGAACTATGACACAGGGTAGAGTTTGTCTTTGATGGTTGATAAGTTTTTAGGTATTCCCTCCCCCAAATTTCTTTAGGAACCATCAAAGTCCAAAAAGTCTTCAAGATTCAAAGGAATGAAACTCTAAAATTAACATTTCAGGTACCAAGACAGTAGTAAGGGAAAGGAAAGAAAAGGAAGAGAAAGGAATGTTTATTAAGCTTTTACTATATACCAGACCCTACAAAGGTTATCTTATTTGATGAGACAACATCATCTCATTAAATGTTGGAAAGAGTGAAAAGTCAAGAGGGAGAAAGGGCTTCAGCTTTCATCATCTCCTCCAGTGTATATTTTCATTTATATTTTCCACAGTTAGAGCTATACTAGGTCATAGGTACAGGTACCTAGAATGCCATCTTAATGCCAAGGCATTGAACTAGACTAGAATTTCATGCTCTAACCTTGGCCAAGTCACCTACTGAATTTGAAATTCAGTTTCTTCATGTATAAAATGAGTGGGTTAGTTTAGATAATCTCTTAGTTTCACCCCAGCGCTGATATTTTACGACTCCTTATTCTCCATAAGTCAGGAACGTGTCCAAGGATGCACCTGTCATGTTCAGTCCTTGAAGATTCCATATCTCTCCTACAGCAAAATTTCTCTCAGTCCTCCTCACCTTCTAGCAAACCCACAGGGTGTTTTTCTCTGCTAAAATGAAGCAAATCAATCCATCCAATTTGATATTTAGTAATTAAGTACCTAGTATGTGAACTACTGTATTAGGCAGTGGAAGAAATAGAAAGTTCAGATAAAAGATGGCTACTGTCCTTACAGAGACCCTAGGATTAAGAAAATAAATTTTGTTAAAAAAATAATGGGATCATATTTTTACATCTTTTTCATATTCTCTCCCTATCACCTCCACCTTAATGGAACAATTAAATACAATCAAACAAAACAAATGAACACATTAGCCATATCTAAAAATGCACTCCTCATTCGAAGCCTTTTGGCCTATAGGAGTAAGATAATGTTTTGCTGTCAGTCTACTCAAGTCATGATTGGAGACTACTTTAATGAGAGTCACAGATAACTTTGTCACATTGATCTATCCACAATTATGTCAACATGGGTTATTGTCTACATTGATGGATATCTTAAATCCTGCCTCGTGATCTTAGGAGTTTCTTGTTCATGTCTTTTCATAAATCCTCAATGGAGATTCCACCCAAGGTGCTGGGTGGCATTTCCTTGGTCCTTTTAATATTTGGAAGGCAGAAATTTTCCATTAAGGCCATTTATTTGTTGGCCTTAATTCTCGTCGTTCCTTAAACTTTTAAACATTTCCTGCATGTAACCTATCACATCACACTGAATCATCTTCCTGAGTTCAAATCTGGCTTCATTTGCTTACTCACTGCATGAGCCTGAGCAAGTCACTTAACTTCTGTCTGCCTCTATTCCCTGATCTGTAAAATGGGGATAATAATAGCATCTACCTCCCAGGGTTGTTGTGAGAATCAAATGAGATAATATTTGTAAAGGCAATTAGTAAGGTGCTTGGCACATATTAGTCACTTAGTAAATTCACATTTCTTTCTTTCCTGTTGTTTTAAACATCTTTAAGAATCAGTGATAGTAAGTCACTGTCTTTTCTTTTGTCCTTTTCCTGTTTTCACTCTTCTTAGTTTAGTGTAAGAGGCTAAAGGATCAAAGGATTAAAGACTGGAAGGAACTTTAGCAATCATTTAGTTCATCTTCTCATTTTACAAATGACAAGGCTCAAGTCCAAATATTTGTCCAAGGTAACAAAAGTTCTAAATCTACTGGGCCAGGATTTGAACCTGGATCTTATTATTCCAATTCCAGGGCTTTTTTTTTTTTTCATTCTCATACTGGCCTCCAGACAGCCTAATTAATGCAAGTCAGGGGCTTGCTTGTTCAAGGATGAATCACTCTGTGTAAAGTCATTGATGTGAAGCTGGTAATTTTTCATCATCTGTGAAGTCCCCACCATTTAAAAAAATTATTAGTATTTTATTTCCCCCAATTACATGTAAGAACAATTTTTAACATCCATTTTTAAAACTTTGAGTTCTAAATTCTCTCCTTTTCTCCCTCCACACTCCCCCAAAATCCCCACCATTACACATGTAAATGAAGCTTCCGCTGCTAGTCGTTAGAGGCAGAAATCTGCTGATGATTATGCAGCAATGTCCTAGCTTCTGTAGGGAAGAATCGTGAGTGTCTGTAGTAACAATAGCTACCATTTATCTAGTGCATTAAAGTTTGCAAAGCACTTTATGTGGTATCTAATTGGATCCTTACAGCAGCTATATCAAACTTATTTTTCCTAACGCAATATCTTTCCCCAAACTGGATTCCCCTTTACAGCTACTATTTCACTATTAATTTGCTTTGATCTTCTAGGCTGAAGTCTTCAGAGTCATATTTTCATGTCCTCTATTTACCCTGTTTCCAAGATCAGTGACATTTTTCTTCAAGATGTCTCATAATTGGGGCACCTAGGTGGAGCAGTGAATAATACACCAACCCTGGAGTCAGGAGGAACCAAGTTCAAATCTGGCCTCAGACACTTAACACTTACTAGCTGTGTGACCCTGGGCAAGGCACTTTAGCCCAATTGACACTCAAAAAAAAAAAAAGATGTCTCTTGTCTACTTTCCCCTCTTCATCCCCAGTGTACGCATCCTAGTTAGGGACCTTATCACCTTTCATCTTGACTATTTTTTTTAGTATTTTTTATTTATTTCATTAAATATTTAGCAGTTTGATTCTATTATATATATATACATACACATATTATATATATGCACATTATATATATATATATAATATATATAGTGTATATAGATATATAACGTGTGTATGGCAGGTCATGCAAAGCGTATTTCCATATTAGCCATGTTGCAAAAGAAAAACAAAATAAAACAAAAATCAAGTTTAAAAAACCATTGTGTATCAGCCTGCATTCAGAATTCATCAGTTCTCCCCCTGGAGGTGGATGGCATCTTTCTTCATGAGTCCTTTGGTATTGTCTTAATCAGAACAGCTAAGTCTTTCACAGTAGATCATCCTTCAGTACTACTGATGATGTGCACAGTGTTCTTCTGGTTCTGCTCACTTCACTTTGCATGAGTTCTTCTATGTCTTCCCAGGTTTTTTCTGAAACTGTTCTGCTTCCCCTTGACACAGGCTGCCAGAGCCACTTTTTAACACACAGCTCTGTGGGATTGTGCAAAGAGCCCGACCTTAGAAGATAATATGTATAAAGCAATTAGCACAGTTGCCTGGCACATTGTAGATACTTAATGAATGTTCTTTTTCTCCCTTTCTCTTCTCTCAATAGAGGGGCTTGGTTAAACATTTTTCCTCTGATCTATATCACTGTGTGACCTTAGAGAAATCAATTAACTCTTCTGGACCTCAGTTTCCTTATCTGTAAAAATGAAGGGGGCTAGACTAGATGACTCCTTAGGTCCCTCCTACATAGTGATCCTACATTATTCTGATGTATAAGATCCTTCAATGATGCCATATCACTTATAGGAGAAAATAAAAAGTCCTCAGTCTTGAAATCAAAGATTTTTACAACTGAGCCTCAGTTCACCATTCTAACTTCATATCAAGTTGTTCCTCTTCATGTACCCTTAGGTCATACCAAGTCCATTTCCCCATCATCTTCTAGACATGCCCAGTTCATTCTTTACCTTATTCTCTAGTATAAAATGCCCTTCCCTTTCTTCTCCTCTTATCCAAATGCTACTGATTATTTTCCAGATCCAACATAACAATTCCCAGCCCATGCCTTTTGATTTCCTCTAGCTCACACTGTCTGTACTTACCTATAGCCAGTGTTGAATATACAGTATGGACTTTGATATACAGTACGGACTTTAATTGTCCTCAGTTGAGGACAATTGCTTGAGTTTTGAGCCTTGATACTGCAGAAACCATATTTCTAGCAGTGTCTTTATGCTTCCTTTAACTCAGTCCAACAGTGGATGCGGTCATGACTCCTTGTGGAATCATTTTATAATACAGTGAGGCACCTAGTTTTTCCAAGAAGGCTCATTTTCCTTGGCTATAAAGTAATGTATAATCTGTAAGCTGGAAAGCACAATGAGAGTGAGTTATTGTTATTTTAATTTGAGAATTGACTGGCATTCTGAGATTCAGAGGGATAAGTCTTTTCCTGAAAACCCTAAGAAAGATTTAGAATATTATGACCTTTAAGATAGAAGTGGGGGAGAGAGACTAGAGCCAAACCTAGCAATTTTAAAAGAAAGACACAGCCTGGGAAAGAATAAACTAGAAGGGAGGAATGATCATACTCCTTTTCCTACCCACAGTTATCAAGTCAAACTGGAAAGAATTAATGCCATAGGGGCAGCAACAGATAGAAGTAAAAAAGACAAGAAATGAATTGCAGCAGAAAAGGAAAATGGAGTTGAGCCCCTGGGCGTCTCCAAGCACCTCAGAGCAGAGGAGTTCGGCTAAGGCTACTCATTTTTTCAAAGGCTAAGGGATGATCAAAAATAAAAAGAAAGAAAAGAAAGAAAGGTCTGTTCTTTCCTCAACTTTCCCTCTTCATGTCTTTCTAGCAACAGATGCTGTAATATATTCTGCCTGATTCTTTTACCTAAATATTTCTTGTTTATACTTTGCCTGAAATAGAAGACAAGAATTAGGTGGAGAAGAAAAAAACCATAATTCCATCAACGAGCCAAATCTCTTTCTGAATGTTAGGAATTTGCTTAACCGGGGGCTCTGAGCTATTGTGTTTACACTACTTTTTGTCTGCAATAAACTTTGTGAAGGGGAAGAAGACCATGTGGGCCTTTCAAAGGTAATATTGACCCTAAGCTAAAAATCAAGCTAATAGTTGCAACAAATGTGACTTATTAAATCTCGAGATGGAAGGGGAAAGTGATATGCTGGTAGATATCTAACAATTCACTCTGTATAAAACTTATATTTAAGCTTAATCTGTATCATTAACATTTTCTCTATCACTTTCTTAAATCTAAACCAGAGCTGTCAAACTCACAAATATCCATCAAAACTCCCCCAAACAGCCCTAACTAATTAAAATGTAATTGAGAACTTTTTTTAATGAAATGCAATATAGATAGTATTAAGATGTGGTTTTCTAAGCCAATATGTGACCATTTCTATTTGACTTTAACAAACCACAAAACAATCTCTGACTTACGTTTGCTTATTTCCAAGGTGTAAATACTCACACTGAAAACTTAATAATCACTTCTCTTGAGTCAATTCAAACTGGCTCCAGAAAGGAGTATGGAAGAGAAAAGATCATGCCCTGAATACCTCCCAAAGAAATAGGCAAGGCCTGGGAAGAATTCAGCTCTGCCTAACCTATCTGGGAAGAAGGAACAAAAAGGATATAATACCAGTCAACCAACTTGACCCTCCATGAGTATACCTAATAGTGTTATATCATTATTACTTCAAGACAACAAGGACCAGATTCCATTGGTTTGGGCACATCCACCACCCTATGGAATCATGATCTCTCCATGTTTACTGAATATTCTCATAAAAAACTGGGAAAATAGATTCACCAGCAAGAAACTAATATTGTTATTGTCAGAATGTGAGCCACTGTCATCATCATCATCAGCAATCATCTGAAAAATTAGGAGACTAATTAGGTTTAGATCAAGGCTTCTTATACTTTTTCTTTTCTACTGCCGACCCCTTCAGTGCTTCTTAAACGGTGGATCTTGACCCCATATGAGTTTAGACGGCCTCTGAGTTTCTCCTGCTCTAAAGCTATAATCCTATGAAAGTAATTTTTATTGAGACGCCCTTTATCCCTCATGGAGTTACGGTATATTTTGTAGAGGTAATTAGCTAGATTACTAAAGATAGCCACTGAGGTACCCTCTAAATATAAAATCCTATACTTCTATGAAATCCCTGAATTCCCTGTCTTTGAGACCAGAGCACTTGTGGTCCTTGCTAGAAGAACATAAACTCTAATTTCAACCAAAGGACCAAATGTTTATGTTATTTGGGCAAGCTGTTTTCTTTAATAAATCTCAATCACCTCATCTATAAAATGGGGATGATAATACCAACCTCAAAAGAATACAGCATGAGCATGAAGAGGAGCCATTATAAATCTGCTCTCTATCTGATTCTCAGGATAGAACAGTTGGACTCTACTCCTTCTGTGAGCCTAAAGCCTGCAAACCCTGGGAGTGACCTAACAATTTAATCTCCTTTAAGACTCACAAGAAAACAAGCCCCATAAATTTAAGTGAATCACAAACATTCAGTCTTTTATATGGAAGGGATATTTCTGTTGGGTCTCCACAGCAGAAACTCATTTGTATAAAGTTGGCCTAGTGATAGATTTATGGCCTGTACTGGACCATTGGGGCAGTGCCAGCCCAGTTGGTGTTGGAACTATACAGAGTGGTAAAAAGAAGTTACAGCCTCAGCCTTGAAATCTGAAACATTCACTACTTTCTCAATTGACAGTCACTTGTGCCACTAATGAAGGCAATTATTATGATTATTAATTAACTGGGTAATCAGTTGAAAACTGACCTAAGTCTGCTTCCAAGACCAAATAATGTTTCCATCTCTGTATGGTTTGAGAAGATCTGTTCATTTTCTGAGTGCCTACTGTGTGCAAAGTCCCCTCCTGAAATCAATTACCTGGCTGATAGTGGTTTCCTTTACCCTTACATAGACAAGGTAAATACTATATACTCTTTCAGTGGTAGCCCCCAAAGTGGTCAGGAGATACTTACTATCATTCCCACTTCAAAGGAAGTGACATTGCATACCTCTGGAGGAGCCCTGGGAACCCTAATGTAGAGACACAGCAGAATCACTGACCACTTAACCAAGAAAATATCTGTTCCTGGATTTAGCACCTTACACAGACAGGTATGTTTGCTGGGGTTGAGAGGAGTAGTAAAGGCACTCCCAGAGGTTATAGTATGAAAGCAATACAACTGTGGTAGTAAAGAATTAGCTTAAACCAGTGCAGACTCAGACAGTTTCTTCATACACTAATCTCCAAGCAGCCCCTTCCAAGGAACATGTTTGTAAACTGGCTCTCCAAATTGCAGGACACACTTTTAAGTTTAATCTTCTCATTAACATTTTCTCCATGGCTTTCTTAAGTCTAGATGATCAAGAAAGCAGTAAATCAAACCTTGATTTGTAGCTTTCCAATTTCTGAGTGAAAATGCTCAGCCCCGAAAATGTAACAATCAGTTCTCCTAGAGTCTTTATGAACTGCTCTGACCACATCCCAAACCAACACACTTGGAGGATTGCTAGTCTTTTGGGTAATAGATCATTAGAGCCAGAAAGGATCTCAGAGAGTCCAATACCCTAGCTTTTCCCAGGGGGAAGCTGAGACTCAGAGAAAAGTGGCTTATCAACTGTCAGAGTAGTTTCAGAGCAGAGATTTTTCTCTGTGATAATTTTACAGAATCTAGTGTAACTCCTTGTTTTATTAAAGTCCCTTCACTTTCTGTATCCTGTGATTTTCTAGTAATCTGAAGTTTAGAGACCACTTTTCTCATAATAGCCTTGAGGTTGGTGATACAAGAATTATTCCCATTTTATAGATAAAGAAACTGAGACTTAGGACAACCTTTAGTAAGTATCAAAACTAGAACTTAAATTCATATTTTATAATTGATTCTAAGGCCAATGTTCTTTGTGTGATATTATACTGCCTCTTCAAAATTATCCACCAAAGTTAGTCATCCATCCTCAGTTTGAACATTTCCAGGGACAAATTTGCAATGAAACATGCCAAGTTTTGATTGCTCTGGCTGTTAGGACATCCTTTCAATTACCCTAAACTTAGAAGGCATTATATGATATTTCTTTCCTTATTTAGTAAAGTGAAGAATTAAAGTTCTGTGGGTTTTTCTCTTTCTTTGTTGATCAATCCTACAGTACCCTCATTAAATTAGGGGAAGTAATTTCCTTTATATCAGACTAAAAGGGCCATAGAAATGCCACATTCTCCAGTGGGCATAAGGAAAAATTGGTGAGAGTGACTGGCTTAATGTTATGGCTAGAATATTAGCTCTGCAGTCACAGGTGTGTTGGAGTCAGCTCAAACTGGCTTTCAAGACTCGATTGTTAAATTTGCAGTGTTAGCCTTTCCATCAGAAATCAACAAATGTTACAAATCATGGTTTGATTAACTGTTTTGTTTATCTAGAAAGTTAGTTGATTGTTAAGAAAGTGATGTAGAAAATGTGTCATGTATAAATTTTTTTGAGAGTAGGTTGTTAAATATTTATTAGCACACCCCTAGTTCACGTTCATGTGTCTGATTTTATTCTTTAGGACACATCAGCAGGACTATCAGAGTAGCTCACATGAACCTGTAAAGGGAACCATACAGTATCAGAGTGAAAGGCAGGGGTCTAAGGCCTCTCTGACTCTCAGAGAGGTGGCTACCTCTCTATCGTTAACTCTACCTCTGTGAGTGATACCATGTTTGTCTCCTTAATGTAAAACAGAGTTCTTAATCTGGAGTCAGCAGAAAGCTTGAATGGAAAAAAATACATTTTTATTTCAATATAATTATTTTTATTTGTAATCCTGTGTATTTTATTCTATGCATTCAAAATTTTATTCTGAGAAAGGGTCCATAGGTTTCCAAAAGAGTCTTTGACATATAAAAAGGACAATCAAGAGTCCTTGATTTGAGGATTTAGTGTGTGGATTTACCCAATCACCTCACAGCTCAGCCCTTATTCTACCTAAGCTCATTTTCCTTTCTCATTCCCAGTTATATGCTTCATTGGTTCACCTCTAACTCTAGGACATATTATAATCGGCATTTAATCAGAATAAATCAAAGATTGCCTGGGGCACTCAGTTGCAGATGAGATAGAGTGTGCATTGGTAGAGTGAATTCCTCACCAAGAAGCTTGCTATAAGGAAAATATATATATATATATATATATATATATATATATATATATATATATATATATATATATATATATATCAGGTCCCAGCCCTCTGCCACTCCAAAAACAAAAAAAAAATGAAAAATATCAAAAGTAAAACAAAGCAGAAGCATTAGTCAACATAATCAAAGAGACACAGATGATACATTACATTAAATCCTCACACTCAACTGCTTCCAAGAAACCTTTGCAGACTAATATCCATTTTTCCTTCATGTCCCAGCCTAAAATACAGTTTTCAGTTGCTCCCAGGCAGAAGTTGAGTAAAAAAGCTCCCCTCCCCATCCACTATGAAGTCATCTGTTGGTGTGCAACAGAAAATTTAAGCCCTTTGAGAGTCTCAACTGCAGAGTAGAAGTATGGTTTGAGCAAATGGGCAGCCCAAGGCCCTCATGTCAGTCCTGAATTTCCATCTTTGAATCAAGTCAATTGGACTTTTTCCAAGTTAATGGTCACTGCTACTTGCTATCAGTAAGTATCTCTGCTATCCCTCCAAAGGAGATGGCCCAAGAAGTCAGGGTGGAGGCAATTCCATCAGATGGCTCCTAGTGCTTTGCCATCTTCTCTCTCCCAATCTCCTTGAAAAACCCACAGGCCTGTCATACCTTATGTGATG
Organism: Bettongia penicillata ogilbyi; assembly: GCA_023548195.1. Lineage (NCBI taxonomy): Eukaryota > Metazoa > Chordata > Mammalia > Diprotodontia > Potoroidae > Bettongia > Bettongia penicillata. Next base: position 107,587 of record JAJHZJ010000885.1, on the reverse strand, counting down.
GTATGTACTGCTTAGACTGAGAAAGAAACTGAGACCCTGAATAAGCTTCAGACTGTATAATTAGGAAATGATGATGATGACAATAATAATGGATATTTATATTAGTACTTTATATTAGGACTTCAGTACAAAGCCCTAATAATAACTGGCATGTATATTAGTACTTTAATTTTTGCACAGTGCTATACATATATTTAATTCTCACAACTCTATAAGGCAACTGTTATCATCCCCATTTTATAGATGAGGAAACTGAGATTCAGAATTATAGATAGTGTTTGACTCAACCCAGGTCTTCCTTACCCCAAATTCAGCATCTCTACCCACTACACCACACTATGGAATCAAAATGAAAGCTAAGGTCCTTTGACTACAGATGCAATACATTTCTCTTTATACTACACTCCCTTCTGTGTGTTTCACAGCATTGAAAAATTTCATAGTTGGAAGCAACTTCAAAGGCCACCTGATTCAAGCTGGATTTGAACTAAACATGCCTGATAAGTACCCAGGCAGCTTTTGCATGTGAGGGGGAACCTTTTGTTTCCTGAGGCTATCCATTCTAATTATAAGGAAATTTCCTTATATTCAGCTTAAATCCATGACCCTAGAGCTTCCATCTATTACTCTTCTGGGTCCAGTAAAACAAGTCTCTTTTTTTTTTATCAGCCTTCAAATATTTGAAGAGAGTTACAGCGTCACTTGTCCTGACTCAGGTCAGCCATGCTCCCTCTACCCCAACCATCGCCTCCCCACTGGTAAACTGGACTCCACCTATGGATCCCTAAGTTCAAACAGGTTGATTTTACCTTATCTTTCTGGGGTCTAGATCCCCATGCCACTGAGGAAGTCCTTCTCCCCTTTAAGCATTGTTTTTCTAGATTAGAATATAAGGAACTTGAGGGCAGAGACTACCTCATTTGCTTGTATATGGATCTCCAGTGTTTAGCAGAGACTGATGTATAACAAACCCTTTATAAATGCTCAATCTACCTACGTAGTTCTCCTCCAAGTCTTCTCTTCTTCACTCTAAACATCCTTTATTCCTTCAATTGATCTTTATGATGTTATAGCTTTTCATCATTCTGATGGTCTTCTTCTGAGAATAAGCTGAATTGCCCCCAAAAATGCAACACGCCAAAAGAAGCCCAAGTCTCCAAATGTGGTCTGATCAGAGCACAGAGGAACTGTAGGATGTATCCCTATCATAACCACCATGCTTCCCTTACACAGTCTAAGAACATTTCCTTTCTTTAGCTGCCATATCAAACCAATGGCTCATATTGAACTTGCAACAACCCCAGATCCTTTCTAGATGAATTGCTATGAAGCCAGGCCTTCCTCATCTTGGATTTAGAGTTTGTTTTGCACCCAGGTTTAAGACTTTATACTTAGCTGTTCCTCAATTAAACCTTTTTAAAATTTTGAATGCTATGGATAAGTTTACTTGCCTTGGTAGTATACTTTCCAGAGACTTACACATTGATAATGAGGTTGATGCATGCATTGCCAGAGCTAACTCATGTTTGGGAGGCTCCAAAGGAAAGTATGGAAGAGAAGAGATATTAGACTATCAAACTAAAGATCTACAGAGCCATTGTGCTGACCTCATTGTTGTATGCCTGTGAAACCTGAACAGTATGCCAGCATCATGCCAGGAAACTGAATCGCTTCCATTTGAAATGCCCTAATAAGATTCTGAAGATCACCTGGCAGGATAAGGTACCAGACACTGAAGTCCTTACTGGAACTAAACTGCCAAACATTCAAACTGTTTTAGAGAGTGCAGCTCTGATGAGCTGGCCACATTATTCAAAAGCAAAATGTATGCTTGCCAAAAAGACTACTTTATGGAGAACTCACACAGGGCAAGTGTTCACATAGTGGTCAGAAGAAGCATTTCAAGGACACTTTCAAGGTCTCTCAAGAACTTTGGAATTGATTATGTGATATGGGAGACACTGGCACAGGACCCCTCAAGTATGGTGTGCCCACGTAAGAAAAGGTGCTGTGCTCTATGAGCAAAGCAGAATTGAAGCAACTCAAAGGAAATACAGGATGTGCAAATTTAGAGTATCCACCCCAAATGCTCACATGGACTATTTGTGCCCGATCTTTGGTAGAGTGTTCCAAGCTTGTATTGATTCGATCAGCCACATTCGGACACATTGAAACTTGACTACAGCACGGTGATGGCATTTAGGTCCTCTTTGAGAAAGAAGGACCACACCACCACAACCACTTTAACCTTTTTCTTACCAAGTCTGATGAGGATATCTTCTATGCCATTAACTAAATCACTGATAAGAGGTGATAAGAAGCACAGGACCAAACACAGATCTTCAGATCAGTCCTAAAAGACTGCCTTCTAGGTTGCCATCAGACCATGAATGACTGCGCTTTCAACCCAGTCATTCTTTTCATAAAGATAGTATTAGAGATTTTCTCAGTTGCTTCTTTGGCACCTGAGCTGACTATCTACAATTACCCAGCTCAAAAAAAAAAAAAAAAGAAAAAATAAATGAGGTTAGTCTGTCCTTACTTTGATCTTCCTCTTTTCACTAATTTAACGGTTTTTTTTTTTGTTTTTTTTTAATTCCCCTTTTGGGTTATCCTTCCTTTGTTGCTTCAGCTTTAGGCTGCATGGGCAAAAAGAAACTTGCATTTGATCCCTGGTGCATAGTACAGTGCCTGACCCATGGTAGATGCTCATAAATGCTTGTTAATTGCTTCATTGACATGAGATAATAGAATTACAGGACTTAGAGAGCAAAGAGTGCTATAACTATGCGATATTTTACTTCTGAATTTTTCGAAGCAGAAAACTGAAAGCCAGAGAAGTTAGGCTACGTTCAATAATGAATGGTGACAGGAGAAGGCAATTGCATTGATGTTAGCACAATGAAGGTGATAGAAAATTTGGATGAGAAGCAACACACACTGGTGTGAGGCAGAGGAGTGTTCGTAGGGGAGGGGACATAGCATGGGATAACATGAGAGGCATTCATGGAATCAGTCTCAGGTCTTTTTTCCCCTTTTATTACCACTGTGAGAGATGCTCATAGGTATTAGCTTTACTTGATTACTGAGACCATAAACACAGCAGATGCCAGTGGGGGAAACCAAGCAGTAAAGCCATAATCTCAGATCCAGGCTCCTACTTATCTGAATTGCATCAGATGAGCTTTCTTTTCATCCTTGGAGAAGAGTGCCAGGTTCAAAGTTTGGGGTACATCTGAATCCTCAGTCGTTCATCCCCCTGTCATTGGTATGAGATGGAGTCTAAAAAAGCATTTAGTTTAATTATCATAGTAACAACCGCTGATACAATGCTGTTGCTTTCACAAAGTACATTTACAAATGTTAGCTCTATCGATTGCACCACCTAGCTGCGTAGCATTGGACAGCTCCCTCAATCTTTGATAACAAATATCTCCAGAAGCAAAGAATAGCTCACATTTATATAAGCTTTATCATTTACAAAGCACTTTCTGTTCAACCACCCAGTGAGATAGTTTATTTTCTTTGAAATTTAAAATATTTTTGATTGATATCTTTTGCTTTCATCACTTCCCCCCTGGATCGCCCTTTCCAAAGAGTCATCCTCTATGACAAAGATGTGTTAGAAAAAAAAGAGGAAGAGGATATCAGCAAAACCAATCGATATATCAAAAGTCTAGTATTGAATATAATGTTCCATACCCATAGACCCACTACCTTTGAAAAGGAATTGGGAGAGGTATCTTTTCCTATCTTTTCTTTGGGGCTCAGATTTCTTTTTAATTTCTCAACATTCATTTTAGATAGTTCTGTAGTTCGTTATTCTCATTGTTTGCTCATGATAGGCAACTACTTTGATTACATTAATTACTAACACAAAAAGTGGTAGAGAGCCTATATTTTTTGTTAATGACTTCCTTAGAGTATATGCATAGCAGTATAATCTCTGGATCAAAGCATATGGGTATTTGGCACTTTATTTTTAGAGTTCCAAATTCAATAAAAATAGGCTACTGTGCCTATATTTCTACAACCCTCCAACACTGACCATTCCCATCTTTTGTCACCTTAGTCAATTTGCAGTTTATAAAGGAAACTTCAGGGTTGTTCCAATTTGTATTTCTCTGATTAGTGACTGAGAGGTTCCCTCATATAGTTGTTAACAGCTTGCATTGAGAACTGTCTGTTAATATCCTTTGATTGCTTCTGTTTTGGTGTTTTGACTTGTTTGTTGCCTATAACTCTCGGGCAGCTGTGTGGTATAGTGGATAAAGTGCTGGGACTAGAGTCAGGAAGACCTCTCTTCATGAGTTCAAATCTAGCCTCAGGCACTTACTAGGTGTGTGCCTCTGGGCCTCAGTTTTCTCATCTGTAAAATGAACTGGAGAAGGAAATGACAAGCCATTCTAATATCTCTGCCAAGAAAACTCCAAACTGGGTCATGAACTCTCAAACTGATTGGACAACAACTGCATATCTTGGATACTAAACCCTTATCAGAGAGACATGACTCAAAATATTTTTCCTAGGGTGAACAATAATATTCATACATATACATATACACACATATGTATGCATGTATAGATATGTGTGTATTTATGTATGTATGCATGTATTTGTGTCTGTACATATATACATATATGCATATTTATATATTATATGTATGTATATATACACATACACACATATATATTACTATATATGTGTGATTACACTAGATAGGTTCATTTTGTTTGTACAGAAGCTTTCCAATTCCATGTAACCAAAATTATTTCTTTTCTCTTTTGTAAGTTTGTTTAAGAATTCATTTCCTATGGGGCGAACATTATTATCACTATTCTACAGTTGAGAAACTGAGACTCAAAGGAAAGGATCAGCCCAAGGTCACACAGGAATTTAGCTGAAACACTGGAGCTTGAACTCAAATATCTTGATTCCAAGCTCTGGAGCCACATCATTTTACAATCATACAACAACCAATGTGGATTCCTAGTAGGATGGATTGTCTCCTCTTTTAAAAATACAAATCAGAGTACTTAATAGAGGAGTAGGGATGAGTGACACTGATGTACAATATAATAGCATCATAAACACAATAGTAATGACAATTGATCTTCATATAATGCCAGAATGAGCTTATGTAAAGCCTCCATTTTTTCCCCTGGCATGTTTAACAAACTGATCATTTATGGCTCAATTTGCTGGTCAGTACCTATTGAATTACTTTGCATTTTAAGTATGGTTTAATAGTCTCAGAGCTCCCTCACTCAAAACAAAGTCAAGTGCAACTCATGCCATTATTTCTCTGATGACATGGTCTTCTTCAGCACTGAAGGACGAACACACACACAATAGACTCAACATATTCAATTTCAAATCTTAGGAGTGATTTTCTTGGCATCATTCTAAGGAAAGGGAGGGAAATGATGTCCAATGCAGGGAATGGAATACTTCACAGGTTGCTGTTGTATATGTTTGCCCTTCTTTCCTCCCTCCCTCTTTCCTGAGAATCGTGGAAGGATCAGTGGATTTGGGGTCAGAGAACCTAGTTCTGAGTCTTGGCTCTGCCATTTACATTTACTTCATGTGTGATCTTTGACAAGTCCTTGACTCTCTAGTGTGTAAAATAAAAGGATTGGATTAGATCATCATTATTTGTTGTTTGGACATGTCCAATTCTACCTGACCCCATTTGGGGTTTTCCTGGCAGAGATGCTGAAGAGATTTGCCATTTCTTTATCTTGCTCATTTTGCAGATGGAGAAACTGAGGAAAATAGGGGTAAGTGACTTGCCCAAGGTCACACAGCTTGGAAGTGTCTAAGGCTGAATTTGAACTCATGAAGATGAGTCTTCCTGATTCAAAGCTCAACGCTCTATCCATTCTGCCACCTAGCTGCCCCAATAACCTCTAAGGTCCGATCTAAATCTTGCAATTTATAAAAACAAGAATCCTGGAGGGTCAAGCAGGATTGCTGTACTATGCTTAATTGTTTTTATTTCTTTTGTTGCTGCTGTTTAAACTCAGGAAGCTGAACTCATCCGAAATATTCAAGAACTTTTGAAAAGGACTCTAATGCAAACTGTTAATCAGATAAGGTAAGGGATCTTCTTTCCAACATTCTTGTGTTGCTGACTAGTCCCTGAGAAGCAGCCTTGGGTCACTTAGAGTTTTATTAGTCTTTCTTCAAAAGAAAGAACAGGCACAGGATGTGTTGTGTTGCAGCCAGCTGATATCAGATACAAGAGCCGATTGTTAAATTTTCGGTGCATGCCTTTACCCCTAAGAAATAGGTACAAATCAGGGAGTGATTTATTGTTTGGTTGAATATCTAGACTTAAGAAAGTTATGGAGAAAATGTTTAAAATTCATATTAAATGTACAGTTGTGTTGTTCATACATCTGGGGGATAGGGAGCTGGTTGTTTATCAGTGGATGGGTGTAAAAGACTATTCCCTCAACTTTTTTGATGATTTAGAGAATACACATAGGAAATTCAGAGTTGGGATGGTTACAGTGCCAGACTGAACAAAAGGCATGGTGGTCTTAGTGTATCATCACTACCCTCCCTATTGTAGTAGTCATAGAACGTTGGAGTTTTGAGTCCAGTATTTTACAATAACCTTGTCTGAGGACCTGAGTTCAAATCCTGACTTCTTCTTCCTACCATTGTAACCTTGAGAAAATCATTTAACTTCTCTAGGTTTGTCTCTTTATCTATAAAATGAGATGATTTAACTAGATTTCTAGCATCTGTTTCAAATTTAAATTCAATGTTCCTATTAGGCAAAAAATTATTATTTCCATTTTACAGATGAAAAAGCTAGAGAGAGAAGAAGGTCTTAGTGATAGTAACTGGCAACAGAGCCAGCACTAATTTCAAACCCAATGCTTTTCCCTTTCCAATATGATTTTCTCCCAAGTGTCCATGGACCTACAGGATCACCTATGTATCACACACGCACACACATATATCACATTTATATGCAAGTCACATGAAATCTACAACACACATGTGGTCACATAGTGCATATTATACTGATCTACATGTTGACATGCATACATATGCATGTCCATGTGTGAAGCAAACCCAATATGTCCAACAAAGATATGAAAGCCCATGTTCTTTTCATTTCTTGGTTTATCCTGACACCTGGTGGACAATCGGAAATAGACTTCCCTCTGGAATTTACAGGTTCACATAACCAATATTTTCATAGAATCCTTGGATCTCAAAGCTGGAAGGCCCCCAACCCCCGCAGAGGTCATCTAGTCCCAATTCATAAGCCTAAGTAGGAATCTCTTTTACACTGTCCCAGACAAGTGGCCTCCATCCAGCTTTTGCTTGGCCACACCCAGTGAATGGAGATCAACTGTGTCTTTACTGATGAAAGAATAATTACATTAATGTTAATAATTCACATTAGTACTCTCAAGTTACAAGGCATTTTTCAGTACCTGTCAAGTAGATAATACATGTATCATTATTGATAGTTATAGATGAGGAATAAGACTCAGGGAGATTGACAAGTAATGGTCACGTAGCTAGTAAATAGGAGAGCTATGTTCAAATTCCTAGACAAGTTCAGTTCTTTTTCTATACACCATATTCTTCCCCAAGGGACATAATTATTTATTGCCATGCCCAGAACTGGAATACTAGAACAGATGACCTCACTGGGTCTCTTTATCTAACTCTAGGATTCCAGAATTCATGGTTCAGAACTGTAACTAGGGCAGAAGTGTCAAGGGCTAGCATTTGGGGGAAGGAGGACTTCCTCTCCTAGAAGATATCCTTCCTTTCCAAGTTGGCCCAGAGATCATTTTCCTTACACTTTGAGTCATATGGCCTTCTATTGGGTTTATAAGTCTCATAGTATAGTGCTGAAATTAGAGTCTAGAAGACCTTGACTCAAACCTCATCTCTGTTACTGACTGTAACCTTTGTGACACTGAGAAAGTCACTTAATCTCTATAAACCTGAGTTTACTCATATGTAAAATGAAGGATTGAAATAGATGAATGCTGATCCTTTCCATGTCCCAAATTCTGTGATTCTTGGATTAGGTGTCATTGAAAGTCCCTTCTAGTTCTAAAAACCGTGAGAGGCAATGAGTTCTGGGTGATGGGATGGGGGTAATGAGCTGGTACAGGTTGATAGAGGAAAGGAAAAGGGGATCTGTCTTCTCTGTCCATGGGACAGTATAGCTTCTGTGTCACTGCCACCCTCTCAACTCATTTTGTCCCAGGTGAAAGAATTCTTCATTTTGCCTTTGGCCCATGGTTAGCACTTCAACTCTCGCCCTCGGTGATTTTCCAATATATTGTGTATCTTCAGTCAAAACCTCCATTTTCAGGTATGGTGGCAGCCCTGGACTCTCAAAGGTCCTGTCACCATAGTGCAAGCTCCTACCAGGGAAGAAAGGTTTTAAGTAGAGGTCAGTGACAGGCTGTGTGCTCATTCTCCAAAGACCATCCTGGCTAAGTACAGAGAAATTCATTACTAAGAAGGCCAGCCACCAGGTAGTGAACAATTGGTTCTCTATATTGAGGGGGTACATTCTGATTTATTTGGGGGAATAGCTACCCTGGAAATAACAACAAGAAAAATGATAAATTCAGGTAAAGTCAAAACCCACACTGTCCAAATGACACCAAGACACTTTAGAACTTTCATTGCCCGTAAGGGCTAGAGGGTCAAAGCCTGGAAGCCCTTACACTCAGGCAGAATCATCATACATTCATATGATATAACTGAGAAGGAATCAAAGGTTGGAAGTGGTAAGAGAGATGCCTGTGTATTTAAAACAGGACCCTTCCAACTTGTTGGTTGGTACCCAACCCTCTATTCTACCTAAATGTATAACCCCACACCTAAGAGACTTGAGTATGAAAATAATTTCAATATGTCATTGGATCTATTCCACATGCCTCAATTGGGGGAGGGGGGACGTCAATTTTCTCATCTATAAAATGAACTGCTTTGGACTAGGATGTCTCCCAGATTCATTTCCACTCTAACACCATACAACTCTATAGCCCTATCACCCTGTGAAGTAAGCCACAGAAATACAGATGGGGAAACTAAGGTTCCCAAATAAAATGCCTTGTCTAATGTCATATATTTAGCACTCCTGACTTACAGCTCATTGGTCTTATGCTATCCTATAACTTTATGCTGCCCTGATCTCTGTCACTTATGAGTAAATGAAATGTCTAAAACCAAGTTTGAATGGTAAAAAGGAGAAATAGAGAATGTGAGGGCTGTGGAGAAAGAAGTGCCCAGGATGGTGAGAATAGGATGTCACTGAACCCAAACATTAGTCTTCTCTGGGTTTAGAAGTTGGAGTAGTGGGTAGTGTGTATTTGCTTCAGGGAGCAGGGATTCAGAAAGTTATGCAGTAAGGAAGCCATATGGGATATAGTATCCAATTAACTGATTTGGAGTTCAATCATTTTCTTGACCACTGCTACCAACTCATTTACGTTACAACCCATTCACGTAGTGAGGCAGCTCACCCAAGGCTACACATTGAGACATTAGCAGTTGCAGCTAATATTTGTTTATCCAGATGCTAGGTGGGCCGCTTTGGGCTCTGGTTTTCTGTCATCCATAAGCCACAGGATATCTTGGGATGGTAAAGTACTAACACTTATGGACTCCCCTTTGCCCTCTGTCTGCCATTCTGAGATTCATAGAATGGCAAGACAAGAGACCTACAAGAGATCTTTGCAACAGAATATGAAATGTCTGAGCAGGAGGGTTCTGGCAAGAATATCTAGTTCAATCTCATTATCTTATAAATGTAGAAATTGATGACAAGAGAGAAAAAGAAAGTTACTCAAGGTCCCACAGCTAGTAATTTCCAGAGCCAAGTCTTGAACCTGGACATGAGTTCAACATGTCAAATTCAGCATTCCATTTATTGTTCTCTTGAGCAATTGGGGATGGGGATCTTTAGGGCTCTTTCAGTTTCTTCCATTCAGCTTCCATGTGATAAATTTAAATTTTGGTAAATTCAAATTTCTTTCCACCAATGTTCCTCCATCTTTCCTTTTAGGCTGAATAGAGACCACAAGGAAATCTGTGAAATGAACTGGTCGAATAAGGTTGAGACCTACAATATCGATGAGATGTGTGCCCATTACAACAACCGAAGCACCAACATTCAGTTCCACCCTCACTCATCCAAATTTGAAGACAGGTCAGGACCCCTTTGTTTATATGACAGATCATCTTCTCGACAGGTCTCAGGACCATCATTTGCTGTGAATGTTAATATATCAGGCACAGTGGTACCAGTTGAGGAAGGAGGGAGAAATAGCCTAGATGACTACATTTCTTATTTAGGCCAGTAGAGTGGAAAAGTTCCTAGTATAACCTCTCATTTAATTCCATTCAGCTCTGGAATGGATTCTTAAGCTTATGTTTGAATGTGAGCACACCTGATGTTCTGGAAATTTACATGAACATTGGTTTTAAAATGGAATGATTAATCCATACTGAAAATGTGACAAAGTAGGAGTAAGTATGTACCCTCTTTCTAACCTCACTATCCCTCCACCATCTACCCAATAAAAGGACTCATCTTCTTTCTCCATATCATTTCTTAAATGCTTCCTATCTGATTTCCATGTCTTCATTCCCTCCTATCACATCATTCCATGGTCAAAGTAATCTTCCTAAACCACAGCTCTTATCACAATACTTCTCTCAATACATATTCACAAACCTCAAGTAAATGAAAAAAGCATTTATGAAGGACTTACTATGTATCTACTGTACAAAAGTTAAGCTCTCAGACTTCTAGTAGCCAAGATGGTGGAGTAAGCAGGTATTTGCTGCAGCTTTCCCATGTTCACCTCCAGATAACTCAAAAGCCAAACAACCCAGAACAAATCCTGGCACATGAAGAGTTACTAAGGACCTATTACGGTGGAGGGGAAAATGGGAAAGATGGGAGAGTGGACACTGAGCATCACTTGAAACTTACTCTCATGAGTATTGGCTCCAAGAGGAAATGATACACATAATCAGCTGAATATAGAAAACTATCTTACTTGACAAGGAAACTTGGTGGTGGGGAGGAATTCAAGAAGGGGGGCAGAGATAGGGACTGACAAAAGATGAGGAGAGCAGATGGGGGGGTGGACAGAAGCAAAATATCATTGAGGAGAGATAGAGTTTAAGGAGAGGACAAACAGGAGGAAGAATAGGATGGAGGGAAAGACACAGTAATCATAACTGTTCGTGTAAATGGGATGAATTCTCCCATAAAATGGAAGCAGATAGCAGAGTAGATCAAAAACCAGAATTCTATAGTATATTGTTCACAAGAAACACATTTGAAGCAAAGAGATGCACACAAAATAAAGATGAGGGACTGGAGCAGAATCTATTATGCTTCAGCTGAGGTAAAAACAAAAAAACAGGGGTAACAATCCTCATCTCAGATTACAAGCAAAAATAGATATAATTACGAGGGAGAAGGAAGGAAACTAGATCTTGCTAAAAGGTGACAGAGACAAGGAAGAGATATCAATACTAAACATATATGCACTAAGTGGTATAGCATCCAAATTTTTAAAGGAGAAGTTAAACAAATGACAGGAAGAAATAGCAAAACTCTAGTGGAGGACCTCAACTCAGCTCTTCCCAGCAACACAGTATTCCAAAACCAACACAAAGGACTCATGAAGGAAAATGTTTTACATATCCAGGTAAAGAACTGGTGGACTCTGAATGCAGACTGAAGCATGCTTCTTTCCCACTTATTTTAGCCTTTCTTAGATGTTTTTAAATCTGTTTCCTCTCACACAACTGTGACTAATATGGAAATTATTTTTTACATGATTACCTATGTAATCAAACTGTCCACCATTCTCAGAAGAAGGGGAAGGAATGAGGGAGGGAGAACTTTGAAAATTGAAATCTTGTAAAAATGAATGCTGCTAAAGGATTTATTTTTACTTGAAATATAAATTTACCAAAAAAAGGGCTAAGCTCTCAAGTCTGGATCCAAGGTCCACAACATTCTGGTCCCAAGTTCAGCTTTCCAGAGTCATCACATGCTACTTCCTTCAATTTCTAGCCAAATTCGTTCATTAGTTCATGGTTCACATCACATGCTTTCCTCCCCAAGTGCCCTTGCTCATGTTTTCCCCTGGGTCTGGAATATACTTCCTTTCATCTCAATCTATTGAAGGCCAACCTTTTTATTTTTCATAAATAGTATTTTTTCCCTATCCTATGTAAAGATAGTTTTTAACATTCACTTTTATAAGATTAAGTTCCAAATTTTTCTCCCTCTCACCTTCCTTCCCCAAGAAGGCAAGTAATCTGATATAGATTATACATGTACCACCAATGTTAAACATGTTTCCATATTAGTCATGTTGTGAAAAAAGAAACAGAACAAAAGGGGAAAACAAAAAACCAAAAAGTTAAAAAAAGTGAACATAGTATGCTTCAATCTGTTTTCAGACTCCATAGTTCTTTCTCTGGATGCAGATAGCATTTTCCATCATGAGTCTTTTGGAGTTGTCTTGGATCCTTGTGTTGCTGAGAAAAGTTATATCTATCATAGTTGATCATCACACAATACCGTGCAATGTTCTCCTGGTTCTGCGCATTTCAATCAGCATTAGTTCATGTAAGCCTTTCCAGGTTTTTCTGAGATCTGCCTTCTCATCACTTCTTATGGCACAATAGTATTCCATTACATTCATATACCACAACTTGTTCAGCCATTCCCCAACTGATGAGCATTGCCTCAATTTCCCATTCTTTAAGGCCAACGCTTCTTTCAAGGCCCAACTGAGGTGCTGCCTCCTCCAGAAAACTTTCCCAGATCTCCACAGCCAAAAGTACCCTCTCCTAACTGTGAGTTCTTTGGCCACTTTTTTTGGTAACTTCTCCTTTGGCATTTTTTCCCTCTGTTTTACACTGCAACTCAATTCAACAATCTTTTTATTAAAGGCCCACCACAGATATGACAACGAGGTACGTAATGGGGATGTAAAAGGCTAAAACCAAAAGATCTCATATCTTCATGTCTATTATTTTTAGAATTGTACTTAGCTTCTTAAAATTGTACTAATCTTAATTGTACTGTACAATGCAATTTTATTTTAGTTATGCAAGTCTGTGCTTTAGCTCCTACTGGAATTCATGAGATCCCTGAAGAAAGAGATCCCATCTCCTCTCCACTTTTGTATTTTACCTTACCCCGAGTCCTCTAGTGCCAAGCACAAGAGTCTCTTTAAATGGGATGTCAGTGAGTATCTATTGAATAGGTAGCGTGTGGATTGGGCAGAGAGGATTCAACTTGGTAACAGCCCAGGGATTTAAAAGAAAGGCCCACAAAAGGGACATTTTCACATATTATAAACCATCATCATCATAACTCACATTTCCACGGAGCACAAAGGTTTACAAATTTCTTTCTTCTCAAAAATTTTGGGAGGTATGGACCACAAGAATTTCTTACAGATGAACAAATTGAGGTTTGGAGAGATAAAGGTATCTGCCAGGCTCTTCACAGCTAATAAAGGTTGAACTCAGAGAGATTTCTGAGATGCTGGGAAGAAACTTAAAAAATTCACCCCCCTCATTTTTAAGCCTCTTGGCAATATGGGCTATTTGCATATTTGTATCTCCATAACCTTGAAAAACACCTAAAAATAGTGTGGGCTTTCTAAATATTTGTTGAATTGAATCCAAAGCCTTCTACAACAAGACCCTTTCCTACCTTTCCAATCTTCTTATACCTTGTTCCCTATCATTATACTCTGCTCTCCAGGGCCATTGGCTTCCTGACGTAAGACATTATATTTCCCAACTCTGGACATTTCATTCCCCATGCCTGGAGTGCTGTCCTTCCTCACCCCTGTCTCCTAGTTTCCATTCAAGTCTCATTTAAAATCCCATCTCTCCCGAGAAGCCTTTCCTAATCCTCCTTAATCTCTGGTTTATCCTGGATATATCTCTCTTATGTATAACTGTTTACATGTTTTTCTCTCCTTTCTTAGGCTGTGATTTCCATGAGTGCAGGAGCTATCTTCTGCCCTCCTTTGTGTTTCCAGCATTTAGCACAGGGCCTGGCACATAGTAGATGTTTAATAAGTGCTAATTGATTAAATGACTGACTATAAAGGAAGGAAATTAGGTTGGAGAAAGAAAGTAACTTGTCCTATCTCTTTAGCTGGCAAATGTCTAGAACAAAGGTCTCCTGATGCCTTCCTAGGTCATTGCTACTTAGCTGTAACTCTTGCCCTTGGTATTCTTGGATGAACTCCCATGATTCACAGATGATATTGTCTAGTGACTCTCAAAAGAATCTACTTTACCACTCTCTCTAGTGTATTCCCATCCTTTTGAGAGTTGGCGTGCTGTGTATTTCTTCCGGTGACCAACAGGTGGCAAACCACCACTACTACATGAGCTTCCTACTTCCATCACCCTAGTTTATCCCAGAGAGAAGCTGGTTTATGTGAGGCCTTCTAAGTCACAGCGGGGGTCTTGGGGGTAAATGAAAAAAATAGATTGTCTGTAGTGTGTGTTTTTCTTCTCTCCCTTGATTGAATTGTGAAAGGTGACAAATGTTCAAGGGATGTGGTTAAATCAGAAGAGTGTAAGCCAGTCTTTTGGACAAGAGTGAAATGGAGTGGAGGGGAGGGGGCAGATTCACAGGACCATAGATTTAGAGATAGAAAAGATTGTAGAGGTCATTATTTCCAACCCCATCATTTTACTCCTGAGAGAATTGAGGCAGAGAGAGGTCAAGTGACTTGCCCAGAGACATACATCCAGTAAGTATCTGTAGATGAACTCAAACAGGTCTTGCTGACTGTGTAGGACTCTTTAATACTCATCTAGTTAGCAGGGCTTCCAAAGAGTCTCCGAGCTGCCTATCCTTCAGTGCATGTTTTTATATAGAAAGAATGGGGCAGAATAAACTTGAACCTGGTGTTCTGAACTTCATCAGGCATTAGATAGGGCAGGAGTTCACTGAATTTGGAGAAACATCAGGGGGGCTGAGAACTTGGATGAAAGCAACATTTACATCCTTATTTTCACTTTTAACTGAAAGTTACTTTGTCCTTAATTAAATAAAACATTATTCTTAGTTATCTATAGCTTTTACCAGATTGCTAAAGGGGTCCATTTGACAAAAGGTTAAGAACCCCTTATATAGAGGTTGATAAGGTTTTGACATCTGCCTCTGAAAAAATTAAATTGACCCTATCTGGGGAATAGCCAGAGAGAATATTTTGTGGAAGGGGACTGGGAGCTGGGATCATAGTTAATGGTTAGGCCTAAGCAGAAAACTGAATGAGGTTTATGAGGGGTACCAAATTCATTCTGATTAAGGAAACTTGATTTTTCTGTTGAGAATCCAGTAGATATAATGGTAAGTACTCTTCTTCCACAAAAGAAGAAAGAATGATACTGCCTTCAAAGGTCTTGTAATCCAAAGTGACAGGAATCTAAGGCAGTAAAGTCTGAGTCAAAATCAAGAGACTGAAGCCAGATGTTAGCTTCTGGCCCTGGGGATCACAACTGGTAGCCAAACCCACCCAAAGCTATAGAAAGGGAAAAGTAAATATTCTTCCTGGAACGTTTATCTCCTCTGCTGTATAAGACAGTGGGTCCATCCAAAGGCCTAATCTGTGTTGTGTACCTTAGGCAGACACTAGGATCTTCTCTGGCAACATTGTAGCCGCGAGTTGTATTTTTTTGTGTTTTTTTGTTTGTTGTTTTTGTCAAAGGGTCTTTAGGGACTTCAGTGAGGCACATCTCCTCAAACCTTAGGGGCAGGAAATACTGATTTCTTTACCATTCTCTCACCCCTTAAGTGCCACTACTCCAGAAACATGGGGCAAGTTCAGCCACGACACCATCTACCGGGCAGATCAGGAGAAGATTGCTTCCATCAACCTGCGAGCCCTGATTGACAATATCCTGAGCGACACTGCTGAGGATCTCCGTCTACAGTGTGATACGGTAAACGTGGCCTTTTCCAGGTGCTCCGAGGAGATGGAGAATGCCAAACGTAAGCTGCAGGAGCACCTGAATAAAGTGAGTTCCTCCCTCTCTCATCTCTCCCTACCTCAAAGCTCTCCGGGGTACCAGAGCCATGCTTTCAAAGTCCAGTTAGTCAATCAGCAAGCGTTTTTAAAGTACCTACCATGAGTCAGGCATGATGCTAAGCACTGGGGATTTTAAGATAGGAAAAAGTTCTTGCTCTGAAGGAGTTTACAAGTCTGATGAGGAAGATAACATGCAAGCAGCCACATTCAAATAAGCTTCACACAGGAGAAATTGGAGATGATGTTGGCTGTTGCTCCTTTGCTTTTGAAGAGAATATCATGGGTTGAAGTCTTGACTCCTGAGTGAATTGGATTTAAGTGAAGCAGAGTTGTACAAAGCCATCAGCCTCATTCTCTCTTCCAGTCATTCAAGACCAAGGGCCTGAAAAATGTCAGGATAACTGACTGTAGTCTGGAAGGTAGTGGATGACTTGGGCATCTTCAATGTCTGACCAAGCTCTAAGTGCTCCACAATACCACCTTTACCCTTCTTCTTTAATAAATTAGAGATAAATGGCAGAGGAAAAGCATTAGGTTAAAGTGAGTCAGGAAAATCTTCTTGCATAAAGTGTGCTGAGATGTGAAGATAGAGCCTTGCAGGTCATCTGGTCCATTTACCCAGTGCAGAAATTCCTTCTGTGTAACCCTGATGGGTTATCATTTAGTCCCTGCTTAGAGCTTTCCAGTAACCACTGATTATAGCCTAAAATAGCTTGTTCCACTGTCAGATAGCTCTGATTGCTAGGAAACTTTTCCTTGAATTGAGCCAAAAACTACCTCCCTATTATGTTGAACCATGTAATGTCTGAACTAGAAGAACTAGCTCATTTGGCTCAAAACCCAAATTTTACAAAACCAAGGCATTCATAGAGATGTTTCATCCATAGTCCTATAGTTGGGAGGTAGCCAAGCTGGCCCTCTCATGCAGATCTTCTGTGTCTAAGTCATTCAATTCTATGCCTTCCCATCACTATTCTAGTCCTGTGAAATTTTTCTTTTTAGCCAGGAGCAAGAGCTGAGGGTTAGGCCTGCACCCAGGAAGACCCGTTTGTCATTCCCTCCTGCGTCAGCTCTATGGCCCCTCCAACTCAGAATCATAGCTTTGTCTGAACCCTAGGACTCCTTTTAGGAGAAGTACATGAATCACCCTAATGTTCCTTACTCCATACCCAGACAGGCAGTTAGCTACCAGTCCCTGGAAACCAGTAGTCACAGCTCCCCTCTGCTAGGAGGACTTACAGATACAAAAGTTGAACAGTGGGGATATCCCCCCCCCAAGTTCTCACTTCCCCAGCAAGCCCCAAACTGGTTGTTCTAAAAGCAGATCCCACTCAGCTGCTTCAAAATAATTTGACATTTGGGATAATTTGCTACAGTTATAAAGTGGGAGTGACTCATTGTAGGAAGGTCACATTCTAAGAGAGTTTTGATGGGAATGAATGTAATCAACGCCTGCGTTTTGCTCAGAAGGGAGGGGGACCTCAGAGGCATCTGGTCCCACTGTTCCTAGGGCAGGAATGCCCTGTACAACATCCTGGACATGCCACCTTCAGTCTTCTGCTGGAAGGCCTCCAGAGAGGCGACACTCATCACTACTCACCTGGAAAGTTCCCCTTTACAATAAACTGAAATAAACCTCGTAGTTGCTTCCCTTTTCGGTCTTAGTTTGGACACCTCTTCTGACTCAATTTCGTCATCAGTAAAATGAAGGGCTCCGGACGAGGAGGCCTCTGAAGTCCCTTGTAGCTCGTCATGGAACACCTTCATTTTACAGATGGGCAAAGTGAGGCTTGAAGAATGAAGCATGCTAATGAGTGATACAGCCAGGACTTGGGTCCTAGGCCCCTCCTACTCTCTCACACTTCCTTTCAGTTGAGTAAGAGCAGTCCCCCAATTACATTTTCTGTGCCTTGGTTTTCCTCATCTGTAAAATGATACAGCTAGACTCATTGATGTCTAAGAAACTCTGATACATGATTCTGTTATACTTTTTCTTTCCATAGCCTCCCCTATACCCTAGCAGAGTCCTTCCAGGGTATTAAGTGACAAGGAATCGTAACCATTTTGACTCAAGTAGCTCATGAGAGCTTTGACCATTTCTAATTTGGCCATGACTTGTCATGTTTCTTTCATAAAACAAATTCGGGCTAGGGTTCCACTAGCAAAGGGGAGATACAGAACATGGAAAACATCCTGCAGTCTCCAAACTCAGTTCTATGCATACTTTGTGAACTCTCTTCTCATTTCCCTGGTTGTTTTGGCTCATGGAGTTCTGGGACCAAGCCACTAATTTGGCCTATCAGTACCACCTCCAAGCTTCTCCTGACCTTGAGGGTCAAATCTACTTTAGTCATCAAAATAATAGGCACATACAATCAGAAGCAATATAATGTTTAAACCTACAAAGAGGAAAGAGAGTAGAAGGGGGAAAATCCTGGGTCCTAAATTTGTGTGATGGGCCATTCAAATTCCTGAGTTGGAAAGTCAGAGGGTTCATTCTGGTCAAGCTCAGAAAACATGTTGAAAGATAGAACTCAGAGTAGATGCTTTAGAGAGTCATATCTCCAATCTTGTGCAGAGAAGAAAGAAATGCAATTGCAGACTTGGGTCTCTGGGTTTAGATATATGCATATATCCCTGGTTCTCTACCATCTGATGGTCTGGTTCAGCTTTGCTATTATCTTGGGCACTTGTAGAAGGCACAGACCAAGTCTTTTTACCCTTCTGCCTTTTCCCTAAGCTACCTGGCTATCCATACAGGTGGAGATAACCATAGAGGCTCAATTTCATGTGTAAACACTTTGCTTCTTCCATAGATACTCAGAGAAATTACCAACCAGGAAAACAACATTAAATCCCTCAAACAAGCCATCAAAGACATGGAAACCCCGCTGAAAGTTGCTCAGACAAGGCTTTATCAGCGATCTCACAGACCTAATGTGGATCTCTGCAGGGATGCAGCACAATTCAGGTAATGACAAAAGCTTGGTTTCACATAGTTTATGTTTCAATACATATATAGCATTTCTTTAGCCAATCAGAGAATCATTGGAGTTGCTTTGGAATAATTCAGATTCCAGCCTGAATCTCTATCTATTATATTATTTTATTCCTAGTTCGTTCTAGAGATGCCTTGGTCCATTAGCAAAAAGATTTAATTAAGATATTAAAGAGGAAATTAAATAGTTTAACATGCTCTGTGCCCATACACATAATATCCTACACTTCCAGAGGCATTATAATCTAATTTCCCTTTAATTCTTCTTATACTCAACATATTGAAGGGACACAGACAAGATTTCTAGTCCCATAAGTCTATATTTAGAGTTCATATTCTCTGAGTTGGAGTATTTTTCCTAAGGTTCCTTCAGGAGAGATTGGAGAATAGCTGAAGTTTCTTACCCTGGCCCTGAAGTCATCCACATAAAGGTTTAGGGATTGGGGATGCCAGTCATACAACTCTTCATGGTGCTTACCCTCCAAGAAACAGTGTGGTTACAAGAAAAAACAAGGAACTTGGAGTCAGCAGATTTGGGCTCAAATATAAAATCTAATGCTACCTTTCTCCTCTCCAAATCTCATTTTCTTCATCTATAAAATTATGATTCTTTAAAAAAATCTTCATAGTGCCTACTTTGTAGGAATATGGCGGAGTATAAGTGTTTTTCTTAAACCTTAGGGTGCATCTGGGACTCAGATTTCATTGGTCTAGAGAACTCTCAGTGAGAAAATTTCCTCTACTCATACAAATTGGCCAATTTATAGACATAAAGAGTTGTGTGGGGGAATTGAGTGGTAGAGTGATTTGTTCAGGGTCATAAAGGCAGCCAATATGTGTCAGAGACAGGACTAGAACACGCATCTTATGCTGCTATCCTCAACTGTTTAAATAGGGAAAATACCCTATGTTAAGGGAGATCGTGAGATGAACATACTTTGGCAAGTATATAGCACTGTATCAATAAAATAGGCTACTATTATCAATGCACAATTTTATTGGGGGAAAAATAAAGTGTCCTGGTTGAAACAGAAAGTGACCAGAGAAAAGGGAACCCCAAACTTTGCCTTTTCCTTGCCAAATGACCAAGGATAAGTTGTTCCTCCTCTCTTGACATCAGTTTCCATATATGTAAAATTAGGGGTAGAGTGGGGTAAGTGATGTAGTGCTCCATGAAAAGATCAATGTAACCCAGATTCTGTCTGGGCACTTCCCCACCCTACCATTCTGTACAAGGGATCTTCATGTGTAACATCCAACTGTAGTGGAAAACTGATGTTTACAATTCAAAGAATGCAAGAAAATCTATTTAGCTCCATGAGAGCACTCATTCCAACATAAGGATGATTTCCTCCTTTAATGTATCCCACAGGGCAACTTCCAGCGGAGTATCTTTCAAACTAGACCTGAATCTAAATCACTATTGATTAAGAAAAATGCAAATTAGAACAGCTCAGAGATACCATTTCACACCTATCAGATTGGCTAACATGATAGAAAAAGAAAATTAAAAATGCTGGAGAGGATGTGGAGTTGTGAACTAGTTCAACCATTCTTGAGAACAATTTGAACTATGTGCAAAGGACTATAAAACTATACATACTCTTTGACCTAGCACATCTACAGATCTACTTACCAGTTTGATATCTCAAAGAAATGAAAGAGAAGGAAAAGAATATATATACATTTACATACACACATATATATCCATATATGCATATATATGTATATAGATAGATACACATACATACATATAAATATAGATACACATACATACACATGCATGCACTATATATACAAAAATATAAATATAAAAATATACAAAAATATTTATAGTATCTCTTTTTGTGGTGGCAAAGAATTTGAAATTAAGGGCATGCCCATCAACAGGGGAATGAATGAACAAGTTGTGGTATACGATTGTAAGGGAATACCATTATGCTGTAAGAAAGGTGGAGCAGGATGGTTTTGGAAAAAATCTGGGAAATGTTCTATGAACTTAAGCAAAATTAAGAGAACAGAACCAGGAGGAAATTGTACACAATAACAGTAATATTGAAATAATAATCAGCTGTGCCTGATCAACAACGATCCAAGACAAAAGCACTCATGTTGAAAAGTTCTATCTGCCTAGGGAGAGCAAATGGATAAAATCTGAGTGCAGATTGAGGCCTATTTTTTCACTTTATTTCTGGTAACATAGCTAACATGGAAATGTGTTTTTCATGGTTTCACATGTATAATTGATTTCACATTGTTTGCCTTCTCAATGAGTGTGGGAGGGGCTGCAAGGAGGGAGAGAATTCAAAACTCAATTTTTTTTTAAATGTTAAAAATAAGAAACAAATAAAAATAGAAACAAAACTAGAGCTGAAGATCCCAGTCCTGAAGCGGAAAGGGTCTGGTTAGAAATGTCAATGAGATTTCCTGAGGAGTGAAGACAGGGGCACTAGATCAGCCCTCTAAGGGACGTAGAAAGGCTTGACTTCTCAAAGGGTTTGATGATGATGAATTCAGCGCAGACAAGGATCCACTAAATACATACTTACTGAACCTGTGTGCATTAAAAAAGAAAGAAGCAGAGAAAGAAACTGAGGTTCACAGAAAAGTGACTTGGTTGAGGTCATAGAGTGAGACTATAGTTGTGTGATGAAAAAGGAATTGGATTTGGAAGCAAAAGATTCAGCATCTAGTCCAGGTCTGCCATTGCTGCTGGTCAAGTTATTTCTTCCCTCTGGATTTTGGTTTCTTCAATCTGCAAGGTAACAGACCAAATTACCTCCAACATCTCTTCCATCTCTTATATTCCATCATTCTGAGTTTGGGACAGAGATTTGAACCTAGATTTACTGGCCTATCACTCAGTGCTCTGGAAATATCTCCTGTCTCCTCAGTGTTCACTGTGTGCTGTGTAGACCCAACATGTAGTAACAGTTACTTGTGTACAAAGTGGATGGTGAATAATGTTGTTAGCAAAAACAACTATCCTAATCTGTCTTCACATAGCACTCTAAGGCTTACAGAGCAGTTAGGAGGTGAGTGGATCAGGAGGACCTGAGTTCAAATCTCACCTCAGGCACTTGACACGCACTAGCTGTGTGACCTTGGGCAAGTCACTTAACCCCAACTGCCTCATCCTGGGTCATGGACAGTCATCCTGATGAGTATTTGGTCACTGGGTTCAGATGGCTCTGGAGGAGAAGTGAGGCTGGTGACCTGCACAGCCCTCCCTCACTCAAAACAAAGTCAAGTGCAAGTCATGTCATTATTTCTCTGATGGCATGGTCTTCTTTGGCGATGAAGGACAAGCACACTCGTAAGGCTTACAACAGCTCTGTGAGATGGGCAATGTAAGCACTATTGTTCTCATTTCACAGATAAGGAAAATGAAGACCCTTGAAATAGGCTGTCTCAAGTCCTATTGTTAGTAACCGATAGGATTTGAATCCAGGTCTTTCAACTCCAAGACCATTTCCTGATCCACTATATACCACAGTGCTGATTATTCTTAGAAAGTAACTTTGGTCATATAAAATTAGCTTTGCAGAAGCTACCCATTCCATGATATTCATATACCATACTTTGTTCAGCTATTTTTCAATTAATGGGCACCCCCTTAGTTTCCGGTTTGGTTTTTGATGCTCCAGAAAGAGCTGTTACAAATATTTCTTTTTTGTATATGTGAGTTTATTTCCTCTTTCTTTGAGGTAAAGGACCAGTGAAACGTCACATCTTAGCAAGTCACCCAGGACATTCAAAGTTTAAATGAATTGGCCAGAGTTACAGAGCCAGCATGTGTCTGGAGCAGCACTGGAACCTGGGTCTTTCTGGTTGAGCTTGATTCCCTCTCAATGGTGATAGGCTTCTGTAACAGCAACGTCAACAAGTATAACAACAGCTAACATTTAGAGAATACGTCAAGGTTTGCAAAGCACTTTAAACAGATTAACTTATGTGTTTACATGCATATTTCTATGCCGTTGTTCAGTCTTGTCTGACTCTTCCCGGTCCCATGGATGGTCACATTCCAGGACTGTCCATGAAGTTTTCTTGGCAAAGATTCAGGAGTGGTTTGCTATTTTCTTTTCTTGTATTTTGAGGCAAACAGAGGTAAAGTGAATTGCCTAGGGTTCACACAGCTGCTAAATGTCTGAGGCTAGATTTGAACTCGGGTCTTTCTGAATCTGGGGCAGTGAGGTGGTCCAGTGACTAGAACACTGGAATTGAAATCAGGAAGACTCATCTTCATGACTTCCAATCTAGCCTTAGACACTTACTAGTTGTGTGACCCTGGACAAGTAACTCAACTTTATTTGCCTTAGTTCCCTA
This sequence comes from Bettongia penicillata ogilbyi, assembly GCA_023548195.1. Taxonomy (NCBI): domain Eukaryota; kingdom Metazoa; phylum Chordata; class Mammalia; order Diprotodontia; family Potoroidae; genus Bettongia; species Bettongia penicillata. Next base: position 84,169 of record JAJHZJ010000885.1, on the reverse strand, counting down.
TCTGTAAAACAAGTCAGAGAAGGAAATGGCCAACCACTCCAGTATCTCTGCCAAAAGAACCCCCAAATGAGGTCACAGTCAGACATGACTGAATTGATTAACACCAATGTCCTGACTCAATCCACTGAGTCAGCTAGTTTCCCCATTTATATTTGCGTATGTATGTTTATACATACACATGCATGTACTAATATGTACATGGTATCTCTCCAAATATTGAAAATGAGTGTCATTAAGCTAGAAATTTTCCCATTCACAGGCTCCAAATATCAGTAAAATGCGTCAAGCTTTGGGGACTTCAGTCATTTTTCATGAAGTTAGTTCCTACGAAGTTGGCTTAGAGAGTACTTTTCTAGAACCATTTTATTATCTCATAATACCTTAGAAGCATCAAGGCCTTTGGAAGCTATTTAAAAATACACATTTGGGAATAATAACTAATTCTGCTGTTCATTCAGAGGAGGGATACAATCTCAAGGACCATAGAGTGTGTCTACACTGATCATGGAACCAGCATAATTTTGAGCCAGACTCATGTAAATGGTGTCTCCATATTGGGATTCCTGCAATTGTGTCAACAATGAAAGGCTATCTGACCCACTGAAATTGAAAGAGCATATACACTGATGAGAATCCAAATCTAGATGCCATCACCCAGGCCAAAAAACCAGTGTACACCCATCTCTGAGTTCTTTCCACATTTTTCCAGCTGATATGATTTTATTTACTTATCTGGATAGAACCCAGATAATGTGGTTACTATATCGAGGATCGGGCGTGGGAAACCTGTGGCTTTGAGGCCACATGTGGCCCTCCACGTCCTTGGGTGCAGCCTTTTGACTGAGTCTAAGTTTTACAGAACAAATCTTTTTATTGAAAGAATTTGTTCTATGAAGTTTGGATTCAGTCAAAGGGTTGCATTTGAGGACCTAGAGGACCACATGTGGCCTTGAGGCTGCAGGTTCCTCACCCCTGGTCTAGTTAATTGCCAATATTTCTATAGTATGTTCAAATGTATCAGACATTTTATTCATAACAAATTCATGAGGTTTGTCATGAATAACCCATAGTGTTATTACTGTCATTTTTTGCTATTGAGTCATTTCAGCCGTGCTCGACTTTCTTTATGACCCCATTTGGGGTTTTCTTGGCAAAGATACTGAGGTGTTTTACCATTTCCTTCTCCTGCTAATTTTACAGATGAGGAAACTGAGGCAAAGAGATTTAAGTGACTTGCCCAGGGTCACACACAGTGAGTACCTGAGATCAAATTTGAACTCAGGTTTTCCTGATTCCAGACCTGGCACTCCATTCACTGTGCCATCATTTAATAGACAAGCAATCTGTGTATATCTTGTTTGTACCTGATTTGCATATTATTCTCTGTCTTTACCCCCATTCCCCTGTGAGATCCTTGAGGGGAGGATTTTTACCTTTACTTGCATCACCAGCACTTAGCATGGTGCCTGGCACATGATAGGACCTTAGCTTGTCATGGGACAAGTCAATAGCCTGCACAGTATTGACAATGCCTGCGGCATGTCCAGATAGGACAAATGGATGGACTGGACCCAATTTTGTCCAGCATATTGTAACTTATCCTGCACTCCTTCCCCTCTGCTGTCCATAAATCCAATCTAAGAAGCCAAATTAGATGTTTTCTGCCTAAGGCCTTCCTATCATCTCTTCAGAGACAGATAGGCCTCACTCACCTATCACACTGAGTGACTGATACAGTCAGCTACACTCTGATCAGAACCAGTGATTAAGGCTCCCCATTCCATTGCATAGCATCATCATTACTTTGATGCTTTAAAAGATTCATGATCTTGTCGGTGTAGGTTCTTTACCCACTGACAGAACAGATAATCTTCTATGACTCAGCAGACAGGTTCATTAATTCCTAGGGTCAAAAAATTTAAAAAGTTAAAACAACGTTTAAAATCACTTGGATTTTCATGGATTGTTAAAGACATATAGGTGGGGCAGTCAGGAGATGCCCTGGATAGAATGCTAGGCCTGGACTCATCCTCCTAAGTTCAAATCAGGCCTCAGACACTTAGCAGCAGTGGGAACCTGGGCAAGTCACTTAACGCTATGTGCTGCAGTTTCCTTATTTGTAAAATGAGCTGAAGAAGGAAATGACAAACTATTCCAGTATCTGTCAAGAAAACCCCAAATGGGTTCTCAGACAGGACTGAAACGATTCAACAAAAAGTTGGGTAGTTCCTACTATGGTATCCCCATCTCTTCCAATCGCTCCAGGATCATCTCTGTACCATAATGAGGCTTCAGAGGAGATCTTCAGTCAAAGACAGTATCATTATTTGTGTTAGCGGAACCTTTGGCACTGGTAGTTTTCAAAGTTCATTTGCATATATTGTCTCATTTGCTCTGCATTAGAACTCCCAAAAGAGCAGGGATCTTTCATGTTCATTTTACAGACCACCAAACAAGCCCAGAAAGAGAAAGGGACTTAGTCACACAAATCAGTGGTAGAGTCAGTCTAGTAAATATTTAACAATCAGCTCGGGTGGGGGGAGGGTTGGGGGTAGGAGGGGAATACACACCACACACTTTTAAATTTTAATTTTCATTGTTAACATTTTCTCTATCAATTTTTCAAAGTCTAAATGATCAGCTAAACCAGAAATGAAGCCCTGATGTGTATAGCATTTACCAGTTTCTGAAATGTTTACTTTTCACACTAAATATTTAACAATCAACTCTAGTGAGACTCTAAGAGCTGCTTCTAGCATACCACTGAACTCAGTTTCTCTGATTCCTGGTCCAGGATTATTTTCTTCTTGCCAGGATACTTCTGTACACACACACACACACACACACACACACACACACACACGTTCTATTTTGATGGAATTCAACCAAAAAATGTCGAATGTAGCTAAATAGCCTTTTATTAAAAGCAGAAAGCTACATATTTGATGAGAATAAATATGTCTAATGGAATGGAGGACATCCACATAGCCCACCATTTTCTACTCTACACCTCCCTACGTAGTCACCCAAGGCCATTAAAAGAGACACCACAACCAGAGGTCTGGTTTCACAGCTCATTGCTGCCACCATTCCACTTGGACAAGCAGAATGGTGTAATGGAAACAGCACTAGACCGGACATCTGAGGGCCTGGGTTCTAACCCTGGTTTTGCTACTTACTGCCTATGGTGACTGTGACCAAATCATTAAAACTCCTTCCTTTGACCTCAGTATCCTCACCTGTAAAATGGGGACACATGTATGTACCTGATTATCTTTGCTATCCTCTTCAGTTTGAATTTATTGAACCAGAGGATGACAGGATCCAAGAACATTTCTTCCCCTGCTGCACTCCTCGGTGGTCTGGTGAAAGGACTCATTATAATCCTGTTTTCCATTCCCATGTATCTTTGTGGTTTAGGCTGACCAGTGAGGTTGAAGAACTAAACACTTCCATCCAGGCCCTGAAACAGAAGCTGCTGGAGTCAGAACAGGCCCTGAGGAATCTGGAGGATACTCGGATGAACCTGGAAAAGGAAATCTCTATCAAGTCTAACAGTCTGTGCATCGACAAACAGAAGTGCATGGCACATCGCTCACGTTACCCCACTGTCCTCAAACTGGCAGGCTACCAATAGGGTCTAAACCCCTCTTCCCGAGACCATCTCGTTCCTCAGGAAGGCTCATAGATACTTGCTAGTCTTAAAAAAAAAAAGACTAGTCCCACAGTGTAACAGAAAAGTCTAGCTATGCTAAATAAAGTGCTTTTACTTATGCATACCTTCCTCCTAGTATATTAAAGCTAACCTTAGACACTTAAAAACTTAATGACCCTGGATAAGTCACTTACCCTGCCTCAGTTTATTCATCTGTAAAATAGGGATAATAAAAGAATTTACCTCTCAATGTTGCTATGAAGATAAAACAAACCTTAAACTACTAGGTAAATGCTGGTTATCATCATCTTCATTATTTTATGAAGGACACACATTAAGTAAATCATAAATTACAGGACTGGGAAAAAGCAGAAAGGGTAGTTATTATTAAATGATGGACACACATAAATCATAGGTTATGGGACTTTGGGAAGAAACAAAAGGTTCATTATCTTTATTACTATATGATAACACAAATTAAGTAAATCATAGATTATAGGATATTGGGAACAAGCAGAAAGGGACCTTAAAACCACCTAATCCAATCTCCTGGTTTCACAGTTTAAGAAACTAAAGCCTAGAAAGGGGAAAATTCTTGCCCAAAGTCAAACAGGCTCTAAGTAGCAAAGCCATGACTCAAAGTCAGGTCTGACTTCAAATATAGCATCCCTTTCCTCATAATAGCTTGGTCTTCAAGACACTACAGAGCATCTGTCCATGTTTCTTAAGTCTAATCCCCCTAATTAATCAGTCACTAAGCTTTTCTTAAAAGTCACTGGGGAGAATCAAAGAATGTTCCAGGACCTTTGCCCAATTCCTTCTTTTTACTCATCGGAAAACTGAAGGGGAAAAGTTGAATCAAGGTCACACAGGGGAGGAGACAGCCAGGATGTGGACTAGGATCTCTTAATTCCATAGCCAAGTCTATTTCCATTTATACCATGTTCAGATATCAACCGAGCACCCTCTCAGCCCCCCTCTTCCACACACTTTCCTTACCACCCCATTTACCCACAGCAGTAACTCCTGTAGCATCATACTCTGTCCTACAGAGATTCCTTCCCAGCAGCGTATTACATCTTTCAAAGGCCCCTTCCTCCTCTAACCTTTGGACGCTTCAGTCCAGCTTCCGCCTTCCAAGGAAAGGAGATACTGCAAAGGCGGCCACCCTGTCCCAAAATATGGACACTGGACAATGTACTGAGGTACAAAGAAGGAAACAATCCCTACTTACAAGGAGCTCATTAGGAGGAAAAGTGTGTATAAGCATGATCAGCTGCTGCCTTCCCCCTGTCTTGGCTTAAGACAGACCCAAAGGTAGAAGCTTTCAGAAAGCCTTTTGGGTGCTTTTTAGTGCTCTAAAAATCCCTATGTAATGAAGAGAGAAACAAAACCTAGCATTCCAGAGCAAGCAGTAGTGTACGTGGAGATACTTGAAAGTTGACCAAGACTGCCTGACTTAAGAAGTTCATGGTTCTACGGTCCCTGCTGCAAGAAGGAAACTGACAGACTGTTTTTCGGAAACAAATTATTTTTCCATCAAACTTGGGGACAAATTAATCACAGAGGGGGATCTTCGTGAAAAATATATGTGTGTGTATTTATCACCGACTTAGTTATAAGGTAGAACGTAGACTTGCTTGCTTGATCTATCCCTATATTTTGTTAAGGAGTGGAACATGATTATCTAAATTTGAAGATCTGAGTTTTTCTTTCGTCCATAAAGCAGTACTTTGAAGGCAGAGAAATGAACAATTAAATATGTCTACTATGGTCATTTTTTTTTGTTTTTATTCTTAAACTGGTAAAATCAGCTATAATCTTTTGAGTAAAATTTTTTAAAATGTCTTCTGATTTTTAAAAGCTAATTTGCAACCTGATGAATTATAATCATTTCAAACTAGAGAACTGCATGAGATGATAGGAGATGACCTCTGAGGTTTCTTCTGCTCTAAATTATGATCCTACAACTTGCCCTTAACTTACACACAGCTTAAGAGTCAGAGGGAAGAAGAGTTGGAAAATAAACTATTCATTTATATAGTCTATTGGACAGTGTAGGTATGTCAGTGGGGTACATATACCCCAAGCAGACAATGAGGTGGGTTACGTTAATAGAATGGATTCCCCAGCCAAAGGAATTGCCTCTTTGTTGTGAAATTTTTAAAGACCCTGGGCACCAAGGAAAGGCTGAAGGAAATGCTAATGTTTGTTCATACCCTAAAGCAAAAGAGGAAAATTATAATGTGAAAGTTTATCTTTTCTAGATTATGTGCACACAGTAGATTCCCTGGAGGAATGCAAATCTTCATTTTCTCCTTTCTCAAGAGTCTTACCAATGTTTCCATTTTCTTTAGCATGAGTTATGACTTAAGGTCTAATATATGGAGGATTTTAATATGTTTTTAACTGATACAAAGGCCCCTTCCTATTATCATTTCTCCCTGCAAAGACCTTTTCTTGGCATCATATTCCTCCATCCTCTTATTTCTCCCTTCCATTTCCTTTTCCTCTTCCCCAATACTTTCTGCTCCCCCAAACATGAAAACAGAGTATGGCAGTTGTTTGGCTAAGACCAGGGTTAGGGTAGGGGTGGAGACTGTGAAGGGGTTCTATATTGAAGATGTGTTACTTTAAAAGTAAAAACAGTTGGGGCTGGCACCATAGGCACACAGTTATGTTTCTTTGAAGAAAGCTGCTTTGAATACCCTTCTTTGGGAGATATATGAGAACTTTTGGGCCCTCCCATACCTGCACCTACCCTGGGACCACTTTAGAATGATGATACTCCCATATAAAGCATTCCTTTGAAACCCATGATATGGGGGGAAAAACTGAATTGTCCAAGTTATACAAGCACCCTTTTAATCAATCAATATTTATTAAGCACCTACTATGTGCCAGGCACTTTGATCCTTTTCTTATAGGTTTGGGGTATGTTTTTGGTAGTGCAGGATAAGGACCTACAGTTTTATTAGTATAAAGAACTCTCAGTAAGTAAATTTCCTCCACCAAGGAAACATTGAAAGGTTAAGTGTTTTGCCCAGTCTGGGTCACATAGCTAATATGTGTTTGATGCAGGAATTAAAACCAGGCCTTCTTGACAATAAGACCCATACTCGTGTCTGCTACTCCATCCCTCTGCTCCATGACCAGAAAGTTCTTGACCACTTACAGGACAACTAGCAAAGATTGGAGAGGATGCTAGTTGGTGCAGTAAAGGGATACAAATGGAGGTTGGATGAGATGAACTCTGAACTCCCCCACCAACATTGAGATGCTTTGATTTCATAGGGAGAAGACTGAAATCTATGACTACAAGTGCAGCACCGTACATTTAGTCTGACTGTTTTAACCAGTCTCAGATGAATCTGATCTGTTCAGTCACTCAGACAGTGTAGTACAGATGGCATTTAAAGCTAGCTGGTCCACAGATTTCCTTTATCTATGCTCTCCCATTAACACAGAGAGCTGAGAGTTGGTTGCTTTATTAAAACGAAGTCTAAAATTACTGTACTTCAATTGAAATGATGCAGGGAACTACATTAGGGGGAGCATTGTACTCTGTAACAGCTAATTTCGCTCTGAAGCCCATTATCCCCAGAGCATACCAGCCTTGGCTGCTAACAATTTCGAGCTGAAAAATTAAAAGCCCAAACCTTTGCTCTCCAATAATTGACATCAGTCAAGCATATTCAGCCAGTCTTGCTCAGGGCAAGAAATACTCTCTGGTACAAGATCAAAGCTGAAGAGCTCAGGCACCATGTGAGCCCACATAACTCAAAAAGGAGGATGAAATAAGTTGCCAGGTTAGACTTTTTTTCCTTCCCAAGATGGCAGAAAAGATGAGCAAGATCTTTTGTCCACTGTGCCTCAGGTCACACTGGTCTTCCCTTTCCTGTGATGTGATAGTATTGCAGAAAGAAATCTCCCTCCACTCTACTGATGATATTTTGTCTTCATGCAAGAAATGGTATGGGTCCTGTTCCCATTCCCATCTCCCCCAAGCTAACTAACCAAAACAGAAAGAGAAATTACAAACTTAATTACAATTTGTACTTAGAATAAATGATTAAGATTCCCTTAATTATAAATCATTTTCCACTCACATATTTCTGAGATGTGTTAAGAGGCTCAGGGCTCAGTTGATAACACCAGGCATTCTGATTCATTGGGTTCCAATTAACCAGACAGGAAAGGATGCTTGAGACCGAAGAAAATATTTCCAGAAAATAATTACAGAAGCGTGGAGAAAATGAATCTGATTTCCCCTTCTCCCACAGTGGCTGCAGGGGGGCTGCACCTACTGTGTTTCAAGGTTTTTGAAGCTTTTATTTTCCCAAAAACAATTCCATGAGGAAGTGAAGGAGAGGAAGCTTTAGTCTTATTTTATGCATGAGGAATTGAGGTTCAGAGAGATGGAGTGACTGAACATTCCAGGGTCACACAAGTATCTTGAGTACTCAGGCAGCTAGGTGGGCCCATGGATAGAGCCCTAAGCCTGGAGTCAGGAAGATCTGAGTTCACATCTAGCCTTGGACTCTTATTAGCTAAGTCACTCTAGGCAAATCACTTGACTGCTTGCCTCAGTTTCCTCAACTGTAAAATGAGGATAATTATAGCACCTACCTCCCAAGGTTGTTTCTAGGATCAAATTATTATTAAAGTGCTTAACACAGTGCCTAACAAAGAGGAGGAACTTAAAAAATGCTTGTTTTCCTCTTTCCTTGATCTTTTGACCAGAGTTTTGATTTGTTTTTGATTTGTTTGCTTTTCCACCATACAATGCCAGGCAGCCCAAAGAGAGGACACATCCTGGCTTTGAGGAGAATGTATCTAGAATGGAATGTCCTTCTCAAAGTCAGTCATCAAATTCCTCTGATTTTAGACTACTAAGAAAATGGATAGTGCTGCACAGCCTCATTGGGTATTTTCTCTCCACTTTCTCTCATCCTAGAAGTGGAGGTTAACCCCAAATACCCCGACAAATGTCCAGTTATCCCCTAAGGTGTCTTTCCTAACCATAACATTTCCTCTTCGATTTAGCTCAGATACAGGTGAGTCTTTGTGTGTGTGTGACCGGATTTGAGAGAGGTTGAGGGACCCTCATTGTAAAAATATGGGCCTCCTCAGCCTATCAGATGACTTGCAGTTTCTAGCATGAGTAACTCCTGTGATTAGTGTGACAAGGCAGAAATCAGAAAGACTTGGATTCTGTTTCTGTCTCTACCTCCAGCTTCCTAAAGCCTTGAGGACCTTCCCCTCTCTCAGACCCCCTCAGTTTTTTTTCCTACTTTAAATGAGTAAACAAGGTGAAATGATCTTCCAAGGTACCTTGTAGCTCTGATATTTTTTTTTCTTTAATGCCTATTTATTTTTAGTTTTCAACATTCATTTCCACAAAATTTTGAGTTCCACATTTTCTCCCCATCTCTCCCTCCCCACCCCACAATGCTATGCATTCCGATTGCCCCTTCCAATCTGCCTTCCCTTCTAACACCCCTCCCTTATCCCTATCTTCTCTCATCTTGTAGGGCAAGAGAAATTTCTATACCTCATTATCTGTATTTTTTATTTTCCAGTTGTATGCAAAAACAATTATCAACATTTGTTCCTAAAACTTTGAGTTCCAACTTCTCTTCCTCCCTCCCTCCCCACCCTTCCCCACTGAGAAGTCAAGCAATCCAATATAGGTTATATACGTGTAGTTTTGCAAATGACTTCCATAACAGTCATGTTATATAAGACTAACTATATTTCCCTCCATCCTATCTTGTCTCCCATTTCTTCTATTCTCTCTTTTGACCTTGTCCCTCCCCAAGAGTGTTTACTTCTAATTGCTCCCTCCTCTCATTTGCCCTCCCTTGCATCATCCATCCCCCCTACCCTGCTTATCCCCTTCTCCCTTACTTTCCTGTATTGAAAGATAAGTTTTCATACCAAATTGAGTGTGCATGTCATTGCTTCCTTGAGCTAGGTGTGATGAGAGTAAGCTTCACTTTTTCCCTCTCACCTCTCCCCTTTTCCCCTCCACTGAAAAAGTTTTTTCTTCCCTCTTTTATGAGAGATAATTTTCCCCATTCCATTTCTCCCTTTCTCCTCCCAATATATTCCTCCCTTACCCCTTAATTTTATTTTTCTAGATATGTTCCCTTCCTATTCAACCTACCCTGTGCTCATATATATGTATGTGTATATATATGCACATGTACGTGTATGTATAAACTCTCCAACTACCCAAATACTGAGAAAAGTTTCAAGACTTACAAATATTATCTTTCCATGTAGGAATGTAAACAGTTCAAATTTAATAAGTCCCTTATGATTTCTCTTTCCAGTTTATGTTTTCATACTTCTCTTGATTCTTGTGTTTGAAAGTCAAATTTTTATGAAAACATCAAGAATGCTTGAAAGTGCTCTATTTCATGGAACAACCATTTCTCCCCTGATGTATTATACTCAGTTTTGCTGGGTAGGTGATTCTTGATTTTAATCCGAGTTCTTTTGACTTCTGGAATATCATATTCCATGCCCTTCGATCCCTTAATATAGAAGATGCTAGATCTTGTGTTATCCTGATTGTGTTTCCACAATACTCAAATTATTTCCTTCCAGGTACTTGCAATATTTTCTCCTTGGCCTGGGAACTCTGGAATTTGGCTACAAGATTCCTAGGAGTTTCTTTTTTTGGATCTCTTTCAGGAGATGATTGGTGGAGTCTTTCAATATTTATTTTGCCCTCTGGTTCCAGAATATCAGGGCAGTTTTCCTTGATAATTTCATGAAAGGTGATGTCTAGGCTCTTTTTTTTGATCATGGCTTTCAGGTAGTCCCATAATTTTTAAATTGTCTCTCCTGGATCTGTTTTCCAGCTCAATTGTTTTCCAATGAGATATTTCACATTCTCTTCCATTTTTTCATTCTTTTATTTTTGTTTTGTAATTTCTTGGTTTCTCATAAATTCATTAGCTTCTATCTTCTCCATTCTAACTTTTAAAGAACTGTTTTCTTCGGTGATCTTTTATACCTCCCTTTCCATTTGACTAATTCTGCTTTTTAAAGCATTCTTCTCTTCATTGTTTTTTTTGGACCTCTTGAGTTAGTCAATTTTCAAAGGTGTTATTTTCTTCAGCATTTTTTGGGGTCTCCTTTGACAAGCAGTTGACTCACTTTTCATGATTTTCTTGAATTGCTCTAATTTCTCTTCCCAATGTTTCCTCCATTTTTCTTACTTGATTTTCAAAATCCTTTTTGAGTTCTTTCATGGCCTGAGACCCTTGTGTATTTACTTTGGAAATTATGAAAGCCTTGACTTCCTCTAAAGGTATGCATTGTTCTTCCTCTTCTGAAAGTATGGAAGAAAATATCTGTTCACCATGAAAATAATCCTCTATAGTCTTATTTTCCCCCCTTTTTTGGGCATTTTCCCAACCAGTTATTTGACTTTTGAGTCCTTTGTCAAGAGGAGGGTAGACTTTGGGGACCTGTAAGTTGTTACTTCCTCCAAGGTGGCACGATCAAGGGAGAGGAGTTTACTCCTCCTATGCACTGGTCTGGGAGCAACCAAAATTTTTTCTGTCCAGAACCTTTGAGTAGTAGAATTCCCTCTCCACAACTGCCTCCTGCTCAGCCACACCTGTTCAGGGCTCCTCCTCACCCCAGGACTGTGTTCAGGGCTGAGATTCAGATCAGCTGCTCAGTTTCCCTCCAGGGCTTTAGGTGGAGAGCTCCACAAATGGACAGTGCTGCTGCTGCTGCCTCTGCTGCCACAGCTGCTGTCTGAGAATGGGGTTAGGGGTGGACCCTGCTCCCTACTAGTGTAGTTGGAAAAGCCCTCTCACTGACCTTTAAAGTTGTCTTTGGCATTTGTGGGTTGAGGTATCTTAGAACCACTGCTGCTGCTGGAGATTCTGTCCCCAAGGCCTGTCCTGGTCCTGTTCCTCCCAGTGCCCTGAGGCCATGGCTGGGCTGTGCCTTGCTCTGTATCTGGTGCAATAGAACTTTCCTGTCAGCCTTCCAGGTTACCATGGACTGGAAATCTCTTTCCTTCTGTCATTATTTGGCTTCTGCTGCTCTAGAATTTGTTGAGAGTCATTTTTACAGGTATTTTATGGGCTGTGGGGGAAGAGCTGGAGTATGTGTGTCTTTCTACTCTGCCATCTTGGCTCTACCCTAACTCTGATATTTGGTGAACCTTTGTAGAGTATTGAAGACTGTCAAAAATTAAAATGAGTTATCTGATTGGGCAACAGTTTCAACTATTATTAGTCATTGACACGTTGGCATCAGTTTCTCGTATTAGAAAGGGTTCAAAGAACAAGATGCTGAGAGGATAAATTGGACAAAGGTTAGGCAAAGGGAAAAAAAAGTTTGAAGATACTCTAATATTGGCAATTGTGTGGCTTGAGAAAGTGAGGTGCCTAGAGAGAAGAGGGTGTTGTATAGGGCAGAAAATCACTAGAAACATAGTGTACTTAATTTAGTGACAGGTACTACTGTGTAGTGGAAAGATGCTGGTCCTTGCTAGAATCACTCAAAGCTTCTTGCCATTGAGCTAGGCACTAGGAACCATTTGGTTCCATTCGCTGATCTGCAAGTAGGCAGCTCTTCTGTGGTTTATAGAAGCAACACAGCCCTCATCTAGTGGCTGGGCACATGAAGAAACAGTAATCGGAGAAGAAAAGGGAGGAGAAGGAATAATAAAGAAGCTAGGAAGGACTATGGTTTGGACCAGCGTGACAGAAATCTAAATCACAGAATCTGAGCTAGAAGGGACCTCAAGATATCTTAAACCCCAACCTCCTCCCAAAACATGGCTTATTGTTACAATATCCTGGACCAGTCATCGTTTAGTGTATTCTTAAAGATTTTCAGTAAAGAAGACCCCATAGCTAATAGTAATAACAGCTAGAGTTTATATAGTGATTTAATGTTCATAAAATGCATTATAAATTTCTCATTTGATCTTCACAACAATATTAGTAACTAGGTTTATTACTATAACCTCCATTTTATAGATGAGGAAAATGAGGCAGAGAGAAATTAAGGGACTTGCATAGGGTCACACATATAGTAAGTATCTGGGACTATATTTGAAATCAGGTCTTCCCATTTTCAGGTTCAGATTTCTCTCCACCAAAGCACGCAGCTGGCTCAAGGCAAAGACTCTCAAGACACCCTATTCCACTGTCATACAGTCTAATTAATTTCTTTTTCCTGACCATAAACCTAAATTTGCTTCAGGTTCTATCTATTGCATCTAGTTCTAACTTCTGTGGTCTATAGAACAAATCTTATTCCTTCTCCATAGGACAGTCTTTTAAATATTTGAAGATAACTGTTAAGTTCCCTTGTACCTCTCAAGGTTAAGTAGGTATCACTAATTCCTTCTACTTATCCTCAAGTGGCATTTCCTTCTCTGGCTTAACAATGTGTTTTCTAATATATGGTCCCCAAACTCTGACTTAATGTATTTTCTAATGTATGATCCCCAAACTCCAGCTATTGTCTGAGCAGAGCAGATTTCAGTGAGATTATTGCCTCCTCACTGCTGAAGGTTCTGACTTGCTTAATACAGTCCAAGATCATATTAGTTTTTGCAGGGCTTCCATATTACACTATGAGCTCAATATAAGTCTATAGTCATCCACTAAAGTGCTCAGATCTCTTTCAGACAAACCATGGCCCAACTATGCCTCCCCCACCTTGTATCTATAGATTTTTTTGAACCACTAGTGTTCTGGGTTGGATTAGACTCAGGCCAGTCCACTGGTAGTTTAGGTTCAATGTTGGAAGAAAATGACATTTGTAGGTAATTCAACACTGAACAAAAAGAGATTTAATTGGGCATAGCAGAAGCATAGGCTCAAAGATTATCCCATCAGAGTTGATAAGCTCCCATCATGATCTACCAGCTAAGCATCTGAGTTCCTTGGTGCTCTTCATGGCAACCAAGTTGAGGAATATCTCAATAATTTTCAAGGAAGGTGGAGAGAACTAGACTAACTTGCTGGAGTATGTGTGTTAGGATATTGCTCTTAGCATATCTGGTTGCCACTTAAGTGACATAGACAATAGTGTTGCACTTGAAGTCAGAGAGACCCAAGCTTGAATCTAGGCTGGGACATTGTGTAACTTTGGGCAAGTCACAATTTCTCTCAACCTTAGTCTCCTCACCTAGAAAATGGTGCTGATTATAGCACCTACTCCACAGGGCTTTTGTGAAGGTCATCTGAGATAACATATTTAAAGTATTTCTCAAACCTTAAAGCAAAATATATGCCATTTATTTACTTATATAGATCATTTGTTGACAATTTATTAATAATTCATTAATGTAACTATTACTGTTTATTTATTAACATTAATTTTATTTGCTAGTAGATATTGTTAATAATTCATTATCTTCATCTTGCAGATCTGGGCTAATGTGTTGGTATGTTAGGATACTTCTGGGTCTTCACTGCCACTTTTATGTCAGCTATTCCTTTAAGTTTTGTGTCATGTGCGAATTTGCTAAGTGTACCATCTGCCTTTATCCAAGTTATGGCAGTAACAACAAAATAATAGACAAAAAACAAAGCCTTATATCACAGAGGACTAAAAACTGGTGCTGGACCACTCCCAGAGGACATCTGCTTCCAAGTTTACAAAAAATATTAACGAGTACACATTCTGAATGCATTTAATCATACTATTGTATAGTTTATTTGTCTCCCAATCTTTTTCTCAAGAGATATTTTTTAAAATGCTTTGTTAAGATTTAATTAAGGCTGAACTTCAACATTCTCCTCATCTGCTCATTTAGCAGCCATGTCCATAAAGGAATAAGGTGTATGTAACTTGCTATCCTTTTTTTAAAGATGTTATATATTGACAGCTTTTATTTTTATAGCATGACCACCTCTAGAGATACACCTTCCATAAAAACACTTCCAATGTCACCACTTCCCACAGCTCAAATTTAATCTTTCATTGTAATAAAATCAATTAAACAAAACATGCAAAAAAAGTAAATATATACCCTCCCCTCCTTTCCTCTCCTCTCCTTTTTTCCCCTCTCCTCTCCTATTTCTCTTCTGGTGTTCTAGTCAGGGGAAGGTACACTCCATGGTCAAAAGCTACCTTTTTCCTTGTGGTCTACTGGCTACATTTCTTGTTCAAAGTCTTAAACCCAATTCACTCTGGAGCTCATGAACTGGACAACCAGTCCTCATTCACCTAGCACAGAGTGAATGTAATTACTAAATAGCAATTGTTTTTCTTTTAGCCAGGAACCCTGGGGGTCTTCCCCACTCCGTTTGATCTATTTTTTATTAAAGGGGCTATTCCTTGAGTAAATACTTAAAGCAATCTATTCACTGAATGGGTGCATTTCACTCAAAGTGAGAATGTGATAATACCTTTACCTGAAAGGGCCAGGGTCTCATATTGTGTCCTGTACCATCCCCAGTCCTCAGGATGAATATCAGGCCACTGGACCCTGATGGCTCAAGAGAAGAAAGTGAGGTTGGTGACCTTACACAGCCCTCCCTCACTCAAGTCAAAGTCACCTGTAAGTCATGTCATCTTCTTAATGTCATGGTCCTCTTTGAGAATGAAGGGCAAATATAACCCATGAGTGAGTAACAACTCCTCTCCTCTCCTCTAATCTCCTCTCCTCCCCTCCCCTCCCCTCTCCTCTCCTCTTCTTCCTCAAATCAAAGTCAACTGCAAGTCATGGCATCATCTGGATGTCATGGTCCTCTTTGAGAACAAAGGACAAACACAATCACAACCAACCTGTAGTCATTGTGTAAATTAGTTTTTTGACTTAGGTAATTACACTCTGCATCAGTTCATATGACTCTTCCCATGTTTCTCTGAAACCTTCATTATTTCTTATTTCTTATTGTATAATAATATTCTACTGTATTTACATACCACAGATACTTTTTTCCTACTTATTTACCAATCTATGGTAAATTATTTTTCAGTTGACATTATTATTTTCAGTTGACATTGTGTATTTTATGGAAATAGATTAGGTTTATTTCCATCATTGACCTCTTTGGGGTAAATGTCCAGTAGTGGAATCACTGGCTCCTAAGTATAAGCAGTTTAATCAGTTTTCTTACATAATTCCACACTGAGATCCAGACGAGTTGGAACCATTTAAATCTCTACTGGCAAGGCTTTAATTTGCCTGTCTTCTGAAAGCCACTCCAACATTTACTTTCCATTTTTCAATAACTTTTGGCAGTTTTCAGGATGTGAGATAAGTCTCAGAATCACTTTAATTTGCACTTATTTTTTGCGGGGAGAGGCGAATTTGGAGCTTGTTTTCAAATAATCTTATATACTTTGAAATTCTTATTTTAAAAACTTTTTATATCTTTAAACCACTTAATTGGAGAATTTGTACATCTTTCAAAATGGGGAAAATTAGCTGTTCATATTCTTTGATAATTTGTCAGTTTGATAGTAGCGCTTGGGTTTACATAGGGAGTCAACACAAACATTATATACACATATGTATGTGTGTGTATATATATATATATATATATATACTTGTGTATAATATGATATACTTGGCAGAAAGAGCTTCCTCATCTGGTAGCTCCTTACATCAATTTGATTGCAAAATCTATTCCTATCCTTCACAGATTTTTTTTTATTCATTGTATTTAGTGTCAATTATTTTCCTATATCACAATTTATTTTCTTAGTTGATGTCCATTTATTTTATTTCTGTGTAGTCCAGAAACCCAATATCAATTGCTACCAGTATCCCTCCTCTTTTTCTCTAGGATGATTCCCTTTACTCTTACTGGCACATCATAGGGAGAGGAGTAGGCTACCAAGGTTTGGTGGTGGTGATCATAGCTGTCATACTCTAATATAATTAAAATTCTCAGAGTCCACCAGAAAATCTTCTTGTAGAGGATATATTCCTACTACTTACCTTTGAACCCCCAATATTGTGTTTCATATTTTCACAAAATCAGTCACAATGACACTTGAAACATTAAAATCATACTAAATTATGAGACAAAAGGAATGATGACATTCATTAGAAAGTAAAAACTAATATACTCAGGTCATAACATTTACTCAATAAAAGGTAAAAAAAAAAAGTAAGATCAAAAAGCAACACTCCTTCAATAAAGTCAGTTGCCCACAGTTTTGGGCAACTACGCATTGTCCATTGTAAGGAGGAGCAGTGTAGAGAAGGAGTGAACATATGTTCACAGAAATTTAATAGGGAAACATATGAATAAGGAAAACCATATGCTCAGGGCAATTCACAGCTCGAATGCCTGAAGCATTGATAGGTCCATAATCTCTATAGAAAACAATCCACACCATGTGGCACCTGCTAGGCAAAACCAGTTCTCTGTTTTCTTCCCCTCTTCCTGTTCTCAAAGATCTCCTCCTAGGAAAAGCTCATTCTCTGTTTCAATTGGGCCTTTGAAGCAGTGTCATGCTCTTTTACTGTACATTTGACGGGATTCTGAAATGTTTCTAGTTCTGGAAGCCAAGATGATGAAGTAAGCAATAAATCACTGTAATTTTCCCATATTCACCCCTAAACAACCATAAAATAGCACCCCAAAACAAATCCTGGAACAGCACAACCAGCAAAAAGACAGGGTGAAACAATATTTTAGCCCAAGAAACTTGGAAGATTGGCAGGAAAGTTCCATCTCAGGTAAAAGAGGAGTACATTTCAGGACAGGAAGCATCTCAGCAAACATCAAGCCCCACCTCAGCAAGCCATGAAAGATCCTGAGCCTCAGTGTGGTGGAATAGGCAAACATTGACCTCAGGAACTCCCATGTGCTTTAGCATAGCCCTGGGCAACCAGGAATCCTCCAGCGTGACAAAAAGTAGACCAGAACCTAAAATGCTTCAGTGCAGCTCCTAGACAAACAGGCATCATCCAGAGGTTAGATCTCTAAATGCTTCAACACAGCCCAGGGCAAACAAGCATCCTCCAGTGGTCAGACCTCCATGTGCTTCAGTGTAGATCTAAACAAAACACAGAAATACCCCACCAGCCTCAGCACACAACAGGCACAAGCAGTAGGACCCAAGCTCAGAATCAGGTAAGCTTCTAGATTCCTACAGCCTCCAACAGTGCCAGTCACCCTTTACCCTACCTCTCCCATCACAGCACCAGGCACAAACAAGGCTTCTCCTGGGAGCCTCACGGCAGCATCAGCACAGTACTAGGTAAACATCCAGGGCCTATAAACACTAGCACTGAAACTGGAGACAGAGCAAGCACCTTCCACACTGGGAGCAGAGCTCAAATTTAAAAAAAAGGAAAAAAAGATGAGTAAAAAAACAATCAAAAAATAATCTGACCATAGAAAGGGTGACAAAGAAAACCAAGACATAAACTTAGAAGAGGACAACAATATCAAAACACTTATGAGCAAAACCCCAGAGAAATACATAAAGTTGTCTCAAATCCAGAAAGAACTCATGGAAGAGCTCAAAAAGAAGCTAAAAAATCTTGTGAGAGAGGTAGAAGAAAAAAATGGGAAAGGAAACAAGAATGATACAAGAGATTCAACAGCTTGGAAAACAGCTTAAAAAGTAGAATTAGCCAAATGGAAAAGAAAGCACAAAAACTAATTGAGGAAAACAGTACTTTAAAGTTAGAATGGATGAAGTGGAAGCTAATGATTCTATGAGACACCAAGAATCAATTAAACAAATTCAAAAGAATGAAGAAATAGAAGAAAATGTAAAATAACTCTTAGGAAAAACAACTGACCTAGAAAATAGATACAGAAGAGATAATATCAGATCATTGGACAGCCTGAAAGCCATAATCAAGAGGAGGACCTGGACAGCACCTTTCAAGAAATTATCAAGGAAACCTGCCCTGATGTCTTAGAACCAGAGAACAAAATAGGCATCTAAAGAATCCACTGATCACCTCAGAGAAGAGATCTAAAAACAAAAATTCCAAGGAAAATCAAAACCAAATTTCAGAACTATCAGATCAAGGATAAAATATTACAAGTCACTGGGAAAGAAACAATTCAAATATTGGGAAGTCGCAATCAGGATTACACAGGACTTGGCAGCTGCAACATTAAAAGATTGGAGGTCAGAGAACATGATATTCCAGAAGGTGGAGGAGCTAGGAATACAACCAAGAATCAGTTACCCATCAAAATTAAGCATAAAAGGATAAATGGTCATTCAATGACAGTACTCTGAAAAATGTGTTACTATTTTGGAATATATATATATATTATACACATATAGCATTGCATTTTCTTTTTCTTTTTTAGTATGTAATTTATTTATTTTTCAGTTCTTAACATTCACTTCCACAAAAATTTGAATTCAAAATTTTCTCCCCATCTCTCCCCACCCCCCCACCCCAGGACAGCTTGCACCCCATCCACCACTTCCTCTAGTCTTTCCTCCCTTCTATTACTCGCCCTTCTTCCATCCCCCTTTCCCTCTTATTTTACAAAATAGATTTCTATACTCCATCACCTGTATAGCTTAATTTCCAGTTGTGTGTCAAAACTATTTTTAACATTCATTCTTAAAACTTTGAGATCCATATTCTCTCCCTGCCTCCCCACCCACCCTCATTGAGAAAACAAGCAATTCAATATAGGTCATACATGTAATCTAAATATATAAATAATAATATTTAATATTTAATTATTTAATTAGCAAAGCACTTCCATAACATTTATGTTGTAAAAGACTAACCACATTTCCCTCTGGTCTATCCTGCCCTTCATTTATTCCATTCTCTCCCTTGACCTGTCCTCCCACAATAGTTTGCTTCTGCTTATCTTTTCCCCCAATTTGCTGTCCCTTCTATTATCTTCCCTCTCCTATCCCCTTCCTCCAGGGTAAAATTTCCATATCCAACTGAGTATGTTTTATTCCCTCCTTAAGCCAAATCCCATGAGAGTAAGGATCAATAATTTCCTTTCATCTTCCCCCCTCCTCCTCTCCATTGTAGAAGCTCTTTCTTCCCTCTTGTATGTGAGATGATTTACTACATTAGACCTCTCCTTTTCTCTTACTCCTAGTACATTCTATTCAATAGTAAATTTTATTTTTTTTTGGGTATTCTCCCTTCATATTCAGTTCACCATGTGCCCTCTGTGTATGTATACATATATTTATGTTCCACACATACACACATATGTATATATAGATATACATACACACATACCCATACATGCCTACACACACACACACACACATATTTCCTCTAACTATCTTAATACTGAAAAAGGTCTTATGAGTTACAAATAACATCTTTCAAAGTAGGAATATGAACAGTTCAGCTTTAAATGAGTTCCTTAGGGCTTCATTTTCTTGTTTACCTTTTCATATTTCTCTTGATTCTTGCATTTCATTGAAATTTCATTATTTCCCCTGAAGTACTACACTCAGTTTTGCTGGGTAGGTGATTCTTGGTTTTAATGCTATCTCCTTTGACCTCTGGAATATCATATTCCAAGCCTTTTGATCCCTTTATATAGAAGCTGCTAAATCCTGTGTTATACTGATTGTATTTCCACAATATTTGAATTGTTTCTTTCTGGCTGCTTGTAATATTTTCTCCTTGACCTGGAAACTCTGGAATTTAATTATGATATTCCTAGGAGTTTTCCTTTTGGGGTCTCTTTCAGAAGGTGATTGGTGAATTGTTTCCATTTATATTTTGGTTTTCCTTGATGATTTCTTAGAAGATGATGTCTAGGCTCTTTTTTTGGATCATGGTTTTCAGGTAGAGCAATAATTTTTAAATTAACTCTCCTGGATCTATTTTCCAGGTCAGTTGTTTTTTCAATGAGATATTGCATAGTCTTCTATTTTTTCTTTCTTTTGCTTTTGTTTTATAATTTCTTGGTTTCTCATAAAGCCATTAGCTACAATCTGCTCCATTCTAATTTTTAAAGAACTGTTTTCTTCAGTGAACTTTTGAATCTCTTTTCCATTTGACTAATCCTGCTTTTTAAAATATTCCTCTCCTCATTGGCTTTGGACCTCTTTTGCCATTTGTGTTAGTCTATTTTTAAAGGTGTTATTTTGTTCAGCATTTTTTGGGTCTCCTTTAGCAAGCTGTTGACACACTTTTAATGATTTTCTTGCATCGCTCTCATTTCTCTTCACAATTTTTCCTTCTCCTCTCTTACTTGATTTTCAAAATCCTTTTTGAACTCTTCAATGGCTTGAGATATTTTTTTGAGGTAGAAACCTTAACTTTTATGTCTGCCTCTGGTAGTATGTTTTGTACTTCCTCCTCCAAAAGGATGGAAGAAAATACCTGTTCATCAAAAAAGTAAACTTCTATAGTCTTATTTTTTCCCTTTTTTGGGCATTTTCCCAGTCAGTTACTCAGCTTTTGAGTTCTTTGTCAAGTGGATGGTCCTTACTCTAGGGACTTGTAAGTTCTCAGTTCCTCCAAGGTGGCACAATCAGGGAAGAGGATTTTACTCCTCTTCTGGCCTGTGTTCTAGTCTGGGAGCAAATAAAATCACTCTTTTCTGCCCAGGATCTGTGAGGAGGGTTCCCTCTCCAGAGCCTCCACCAGCTCCACCACACCAGTGCTCCTTCTCACCCCAGGATCACCACTAAGGGCTGAAACCCAGATCAGCTGCTCAATTACCCCAGGATCTTTAGGCAAAGATCTCCAAAAATGGACCCTGGGGCTGGGGCTGGGGTCTGACCTCACTTCCCTCTCACCCAGGTGAAGGAGCATTCTCACTGACCTCTGAAGCTGTCTTTGGTATTTGTGGGTTGAGAAATCTGGGAACAGCAGTTTCTACCAATAATTTCATACCTTGAAGCCTGCTCCAGTCCTGTCCATGCCATGCATCATGGCCAAGGCTGGGCTGCGCTCCGCTCTGAGCTCGATGTGATAGACCTTTCCTATAGGACTTCCAGGCTGTGTTGGGCTGGAAATCTCTTTCACTTTGTCATTTTGTGGCTTCTGCTGCTCTAGAATTTGTTTAGAGTCATTTTAAAGTTATTTACTGGACTGTTGAGGGAGAGCTACAGCAGGT
This sequence comes from Bettongia penicillata ogilbyi, assembly GCA_023548195.1. NCBI lineage: Eukaryota > Metazoa > Chordata > Mammalia > Diprotodontia > Potoroidae > Bettongia > Bettongia penicillata. The sequence continues at coordinate 62,473 of JAJHZJ010000885.1, read as the reverse complement.
TCATCTTTCTACTCTGCCATCTTGGCTTTGACCACTAGCATTGCCTTTTCTATGAAAATCAGTTCATATAAGGATATACCAAGCTAATCAGGTCTATACTCTAGGAGCTACAAAGGTGTTTCTCTTCTCAATAATACAATCAAGGGGCAACACTGGCAACCACAAGCAGTTTCCTCTCTCATGGGGATAGATAGTGCCAAAGGGCTATAAACCTGGATAGCTCTTCACATAACAGAGGATGCTATTTCTCTCTAGCAGTGTTAATGCCTCTCTCAAATCAACCAGCTCCCTGATGTCCTCAAAGCCAGCCTGTCAACCAGACTTGACTTGTCTCAGATTCAGGATTCTGTCTTCTGTAAATCTCTCCTCATGTTCTTTTTCTTCTATCCCTGCATCCTTCAAACTCCTTCTGTACTCAGCTTTTTTCTCTATTACCTAAAGCTACTAATACCTCCTTGTGTTTAGTAGCTCTTCTTTACTTTATGATGTGAAACTCCAAAAAAAAAAAATCCACCTGTGAGAAATGACCCCAACAGTAGCCTATATAATTTTCCCATGATGCCCAGACAGCTGTTTGACTTACAATTCTGCAGTTATACATTCTTGGACACAATCTGAAAACAAGTTATCGGGAAATGAACTGAAGAAGATTACTTTGTAGATATTCCCACGTCTTTTCAGGTTTTTTACCTCTGAGAAAATTCCTTCAGAACAGTACATGACTCTCTTCAAGCATTTTAATCTAATGAATAGTTTTTTCTCAAACTTCTGAAATCAATATTCTTTTTTATTTCCTTCCCTTTTCAGCAACTCAAATGTCTAGATGAAGGGGGGAAATAAAATAACAATGCCTAACATGTGCTAAACCTTTTTTATGCACTTACATTTCTGACATTCTACTTATTCTTGATGAAGTTGTGTGGTCTCATTGGATGACTGTTCTGTTTTGTAAATACTTACAATATCTTTTACCAGTTCTAGAATTTTGGTAAGGATGTGTCAAAACTTGAAACCCCGTAATCTGCAGATTTTATTCTCTTTCCTTTTTTTCTGAAGGTTAGGGTATATTTACCCTGCTCCAGTTCAATGGCACTTCTTTCATTCTCCATGATCTTTCAAATATCACTAACAGTGACTCAGAAATTGTACACCCACTAATTCTTTCATTATCCAAGGATGGAGTCCATTTGAGTCTGGAAATGTGAATTCATGAAGGGCAACTTGGTTCTCAATTACTATTTCCTTACTTATTTTCAGTATCAGCTCCCAATTAGTCATTTTTATTCTGTATTTTCTAGTCGAAAGGTCATTTTCCTTTACAGAGAAAACGGAAACAAGAGGAATAAACAACTCTGCCTTCTATCTATCTTCATTTATCATCATCCCATTTTCTCTAATAATAGTTTAGAATCTACATAGCAGTTTAAAGTTTGAAAAGCTTCAGGGGACGGAGCCAAGATGTCAGAGTAGAAAGATGCACATACTCTGCCTCTTCCCCCACAGTCCATAAAATACCTGTAAAGAAAGAAAGAAAGACTCTCAACAAATTCTACAGCAGTAGAAGCCACAGAACAATGGAGTGGAGGAGATTTTCAGCCCAGGGTGACCTGGAAAGCTGACAGGAAACATCTGTCACACTGGATGCAGAGCAGACTGCAGCCCTGCCTTGGCCATGTAGCACCTGGAGGAGTAGGATCAGAACAGGCCTTGGGACAGAATCCCCAGCAGAAGCAGCAACTCACAGATCTCTTAACCCACAGATGTCAAAGATCAGTGAGAGGTTTATTCAAACAGAGTGAGAAGGGAACAGGGTCCTCCCCTAGCCCTGGCCCCAAGTGGTGGACCTGGCAGGCAGGCATCCATTGTTCCATTCTTGGAGTGCTCAGCTTAAAGCCCTGGGGGAATTGAGCAGCTGATCAGAATCTCAGCCTGGAGCCAAGCCAGGGAATAAATTCCTCTCTCGTGATTGTGACATCTTGGAGGAACTGAGAATTTACAGGTCCCCAGAGTATACCCTACTCTTTTTTTAAAAAATAATTTATTTATTTAACTTTTTACATTCATTTTCACAAAATTTTGGGTTTCAAATTTTCTCCCCTTTTATCCCCTCCCCCCACCCCAATACACTGAGCATTCTAATTTTCCCTGTCACCAATCTGCCCTCTCTTCTATCATCCCTCCCTTCCCTTGTACCCATCTTCTCTTTCGTCCTGTAGGGCCAGATAACTTTCTATTCCCCATTACCTGTATTACTCATTTCCTAGTAGCAAGAACAATACTCAACAGTTATTCCTAAAACTTTGAGTTCCAAATTCTCCCCATCCCTCCCTCCCCACCCATTCCCTTTGGGAAGGCAGGCAATTCAATATAGGCCCTTTCTGTGTAGTTTTGCAAATGACTTCTCTGATAGTTGTGTTGTGTAAGACTAACTGAATTACCCTCCATCCTAACTTGCCCCTCATTGTTTCTCTTCTGTCTTTTGATCCTGTCCCTCCTCAAATGTTGACTTCAAATTGCTTCCTCCTCCCATTACCCTCCCTACCATCACCCCCCGCTTGCTTATCTCTTTCTCCCCCACTTTTCTGTATTGTAAGATAGGTTTTCATACCAAAATGAGTGTGCATTTTATTCCTTCCTTTAGTCAAATGTGATGAGGGTAAACTTCATGTTTTTTTCTCAGCTCTCCTCTTTTTCCCTCCACTAAAAAGTCTCCTGCTTGCCTCTTGAATGAGATATAGTTTACCCCATTCCATTTCACCCTCTTTCCTCCCACTACATTTCTCTCTCACTATTTACCTCAATTTCTTTTAAGATATGGTCCCATACTATTCAATTCACTCCGTGCTTTCTGTCTCTGTATGTGCGTGCATGTGTGTATGTGTGTGTGCGTGTATGTGTGTACATGTGTGTGTATGTGTGTGTGTATGTGTGTGTGTGGTCCCACCAACTACCCAGATACTGAAAAGTTTTAAGAGTTACAAATATTGTCTTTCCATGTAGGAATGTAGTAAACAGTTCACTTTTGATAAGTCCCTTATGACTTCTCTTTGATGTTTACTTTTTCATGCTTCTTCTCATTCTTGTGTTTGAAAGTCAATTTTTCTTTTCAGCTCTGGTTTTTTCATCAAGAATGCTTGAAAGTCCTCTGTTTCATTGAATGACCATATTTTCCCCTGAAGTATTGTACTCAGTTTTGCTGGGTAGGTGATTCTTGGTTTGAGTCCTAGTTCCTTTGACTTCTGGAATATCCTATTCCACACGCTTCAGTCCTTTAATGTAGAAGCTGCTAGATCTTGAGTTATCCTGATTGTATTTCCACAATACTGGAATTGTTTCTTTCTAGCTGCTTGCAATATTTTCTCCTTGACCTGGGAATTGTGGAATTTGGCCACAATGTTCCTAGCAGTTTCTCTTTTTGGATCTCTTTCAGGCAGTGATCGATGGATTCTTTCAATACTTATTTTGCCCTCTGGTTCTAGAATGTCAGGGCAGTTTTCCTTGATAGTTTCATGAAAGATGATGTCTAGGCTCTTTTTTTGATCATGACTTTCAGGTAGTCCCATAATTTTTAAATTGTCTCTCCTGGATCTATTTTCCAGGTCAGTTATTTTTCCCATGAGATATTTCACATTCTCTTCCATTTTTTCATTCTTTTGGTTTTGTTTGGTGATTTCTTGATTTCTCAGAAAGTCATTAGCCTCCATCTGTTCCATTCTAATTTTGAGAGAACTATTATCTTCAGTGAGCTTTTGAGCCTCTTTTTCCATTTGGCTACTTCTGCTTCTGAAAGCATTCTTCTCCTCATTGGCGTTTTGAACCTCTTTTGCCAATTGAGTGAGCCTATTTTTCAAGGTGTTATTTTCTTCAGCATTTTTTTGGGTCTCCTTTAGCAAGGTATTGACCCATTTTTCATGCTTTTCTTGCATCTCTCTCATTTCTCTTCCCAGTTTTTCCTCCATCTGTCTAACTTGATTTTCAAAATCTTTTTTGAACTCTTCCATGACCTGAGCCCACCGGACATCCACCTGGGATGTCTGGGATACAGAGGCCCCAGCTTCCACCTCTTTCCCTGATGGTAAGAATAGTTCGTTGTCATCAGAATTGAAAGGTGGGAACATCTGTGCCCCCTCAAAATAGCTCTCTATAGTCTTATTTTTCTTCCCTTTTCTGGGCATTTTCCTAGCCAGTTACTTGACTTCTGAGATTCCTCTCCACCCCCACCTAGATTTGCCCAGCTAGTGCTTGGGCTCTGAGATTCAAATGGGCTTTCCACGGCAGGCATAGCTGCTATTCAATGTGAGCTTAAGTTCTGGTGCTTTGTTGGGGGCAGGGCCGCCTCCCAGGCTCAGTTCCCTCAGGGGCTTTATGCAGAGACCTTCAGTAATGGGGTGGGTGGGGGCAGGGCCATCTCCCAGGCTCAGTTCCCTTAGGTGGTTTATGCAGAGACCTTTGGTAATGGCCCTGAACTGCTGCCTGCTAGTTCAGCAGTCCCCGGGGGCTGCCTCCGCTGCCTCTGCCACTCCCTGCCCCGCTGCCTCCCAAGGGGGCCTGAGTCACGGATACACCCTGCTCCCCTCTCGGCCTGCCTAGATGGCTCTCTCACTGACCTGTAGCATCTGTGGGTGGAGGGACCTTCCCGGCCGCTGGAGATTCCGTCCCTGAAGCCTGCTCGGATCAGCTCCTCTTGGGCCCTGCGGCCAGGGAAGCTCAGGTGTGGGCTCTGCTTTCCTGGGTGTGACGGACCCCTGGGGACCACTCTCCAGGGCTCTCTGGAACGGCAATCTCTTCCACTGTGTTTCTGCGCACCTTGCAGTGATCCAGAATTCGTGGGGAGTTCTTCTTGCAGGAAATATATGGGCTGTGGTTTCGGAGCTAGCATACATGAGTCTTTCTACTCCGCCATCTTGGCTCCACCCCCAAGTATACCCTACTCTTGACAAAGGACCCAAAAGTCAAGTAACTTGTTGGGAAAAAGCCTAAAACAGGGGAAAAAATAAGACTATACAAGGTTACTTTCTTGGTGAACAGGTATTTTCTCCCATTCTTTCAGAGGAGGAAGAACAATATTTACCATCAGGGGAAGATGTAAAAGTCAAGGCTTCTGCAGTCAAAACTCTAAAATAAATAGGCAATGGTCCCAGGCCATTGAAGAACTCAAATAGAACTTTGAAAATCAAGTAAGAGTGGTGGAGGAAAAATTAGGAAGAGAAATGAGAACAGGTCAAGAAAATCATGAAAAGTGAGTCAACTGTTTATTAAAGGAGACCCAAAAAATGCTGAGGAACATTACACCTTTAGTAATAGGCTAACTCAATTAGTGAAAGAGGTCCAAAAAGTCAATGAAGAGAAGAATACTTTAAAAAGCAGGATTAGCCAAACGGAAAAGGAGGTACCAAAGCTCACTGAAGAAAATAGTTCTTTAAAAATTAGAATGGAATGATGGAAGTTAATGACTTTATGAGAAACCAAGAAATTACAAAACAAAACCAAAAGAATGAAAAAAAATGGAAGATAACGTGAAATATCTCATTGGAAAAACAACTAACCTCGAAAATAGATCCAGGAGAGACAATTTAAAAATTATGGGACTACCTGAAAGTCATGATCAAAAAAAGAGCCTAGACATCATCTTTCATGAAACTATCAAGGAAAACTGCTCTGATGTTCTAGAACCAGGGGACAAGATAAATATCTAAGAAATCCACTGATCACCTCCTGAAAGTGACCCAAAAATAGAAATTCCTAGGAACATTGTGGCCAAATTCCAGTGTTCCCAGGTCAAGGATAAAATACTGCAAGCAGCTAGGAAGAAACAATTCAAGTATTGTGGAAATACAATCAAGATAACACAAGATCTAGCATCTTCTACATTCAAGGATTGAAGGGTATGGAATATGATATTCCAGAAGTCAAAGGAACTAGGATTAAAGCCAAAAATCACCTACCCAGCACAACTGAGTATAATACTTCAGAGAAAAAAATGGTCATTCAATGAAACAGAGCACTTTCAAGCATTCTTGATGAAAAGACCAGAGCTGAAAAGAAAATTTGACTTTCAAATGCAAGAGTCAAGAGAAGGATGAAAAGGTAAGCAAGAAAGAGAAATCCCAAGGGACTTACTAAAATTGAACTGTTTATATTCCTACATGGAAAGATAATATTTGTAACTCTTGACACTTTTCACAGAATCTGGGTAGTTGGAGAGATCACACACACACAGACACACACACACACATATACATGTAGAGACAGACAGACAGGCAGGCAGACAAACAGACAGAGAAAGAGAGAGAGACAGAGATACAAAGAACACAGGGTGAGTTGAATAGGAAGGGATCATATATAAAAACATAAAATTAATGTAAAGGGAGAAATGGAATGGGGCAAACTATCTCTCATAGAAGAAGCAAGAAAAAGCTTTTCCAATAGAGGGGAAAATGTGGGGGGGAGGTGAGAGGGGAAAAGTGGTTTACTTTCATCACATTTGGCTGAAGAAAAGAATAACATGCACACTCAATTTGGTATGAAAATCTATCTTACACTGTAGGAAAGTAAAGAAGAAGGGGATAAACAGGGTGGGGGAGGATGATGGAAGGGAGGGCAAATGGGAGGAGGGAGCAATTAGAAGTAAACACTCTTGGGAAAGGGCAGAATCTGGGTAGTTGGAGAGATTACACACACACACACACACACATATACATGTAGAGACAGAAGGTCAAAAGAGAGAATAGAAGAATAAAGGTCAAAGGAGAGAATAGAAGAAATGGGAGGCACGTTAGGATGGAGGGAAATATAGTTAGTCTTACACAACATGGCTATTACGGAAGTTATTTGCAAAACTACACATGTATAGCCTATACTGAATTGTATGCCTTCTCAGTGGGGATGGATGGAGAGGGAGGAAGGAAGAGAAGCTGGAACTCATTTAAGGAAAAAATGTTGAGAATTGTTTTTGCATACAGCTGGGAAATAAGAAATACAGGTAATGGGGTATAGAAATTTATCTTACCCTACAGTAGAAGAGAAAAGATAGGGATAAGGGAAGGGAGGGGTGTTAGAAATGAGGGCACATTGGTGTATGGGGCAATCAGAATGCAAGATGTTTTGGGGTGGGGGGAGGGAAGAGATGGGGAGAAAATTTTGAACCCAAAATTTTGTGGAAATGAATGCTGGAAACTTTAAATCAATGAATAAAAATAAAGTTCTTTTAAAAAAAGAAAAGCTTCAAATGATATTCCATTTGAACCTTACAACAAATTTGTGCTACTATCTATATGCTACTGATGGAATCCTAGCCGTTGCCTCTTGATCTAACATCCCAAATTCCTCATATGCATTACTTCCTCACTAGAACCACTGATATGCCCATGTTCTCAACCACATCATCTATCAAGTCTCAGACAGGACCACAATAGTTAGCCAATCAGAAAGTAGCACTAAGAGGATACTGAGCAGGATGCTTGACCACTAAATCACAAAATGGCCGTTCCCTAAGTAGGTGCCTGTGTAATATTTGCAAAGAACTGCCTTAGGTGAACTTATGATGTAGAGAGTGTTATAATATCATTATCATACATTAATACCTTTCCAGTGGTATGCGTTTCTTTATGCATTATGGGTAGCCACATGTGTAGTTCTACCAAGGTGAGAACCTTTCCTCACTTTAGCAATATTCATATATTTATAATGCATTTTCATACATTCTGTTGCATAATAACATCTTTTACTGTATAAAAATCCCTGTCTTGCTTTGCTAGTTGCTAGTTCCTCTAAGGAGCCTAGCCCACCTGCTGAAAGCCTTTGCTTGGGTTGGAGATAGTCTGAGTCTGTGGATTTTTTGGAGATGACCCAGTAACAGAGGCTGAGAAAGGTGAGTTGCCCAAGATTGCACAGCTATTGTGTATCTGAGGCAGGATTCAAATTCGGGTCTTCTTGACACGACAAGCCCACCACTTTATCCACTTTCCTGCTTAGCTTCCTAGGTGTTTGTGCCCCTGTTGTGAGTCTCCTCTTTTCCCCAGTATAACTTAAAAACAATACAATCCTTGCTATTATCCTAACTTCTCTAACTAACCTCTTTTTATTGTAAACTTTAGTATTCTTGACATGACTCTGACATGAAAACACCATCCTTATGCAAGAATTCTCCACTACCTGCTCTTGCACCCATTTTCTAAACACCTGTTCATCATCCTTAGATTGTTTGGAGAGTTCCCAATACAGCCACACGACAGTTCAGAGAGCTGATCTTTGGGAAGTTTTCCTTATATGGATCTTGAATCTGCCTCTTCACATCAAGGCTCTGATCCTAGGTCAGCTTTCCAGAAATAAGTGGAATCACTCTGCTCCCTCTTCCACACGACTGACTGAAATGGCAGGGAAGTCCCTCCATCAACCGAGATCTTATCTTTTCTACCTGGGACTGAACTCAGGAAGAACCAAGTTCTTATCCAACCTGACCTTAGGTAAGTCACTTAACCTCTTTTGCCTCATTTTCCTCAACGGTAAATAATACCATCTTCATCCTAGCATTGTTGTGAAGTTCAAAATCTATATTGGACTCTGAGAGCACGAGATCCTCTCCATCCCATGACCAGATATCGGAGGAGTTTTAGTGTAATATTCCTACATGAAATTATTTAAATAGATGGATATTATTTTCCTTTCAGTGTCCTCTATCATATTTCTAGTTCATAGGATCATAGAAGTCTATCTCATCCAAATTCTTCATTTCACAGATGAGGAAACTAGGTCCCAGGGGAGTTACCTGATTGGCCCAAGATTACACAGGTAGTAAGTGAGAGAAGTGGATTTTGAACCTCAACTCCTCTGACCCAAATCCAGTGCCCTTTTTCACCCTACCATGATGCCTCTGACGGGATCCTACCATGCTTTCTAGCCTTTTCCCTCATATTCACATTTCTACAATGTTTTAAGGCTTACAAAGTATTTTCTTCATAGTAACCCAATGAGATAAATGGTATCAGTGTTATTGGTGACCTGATTTTGCAAATTAGAATTTGCCCAGGGACTCATACAACCACCAAGTGTTAGAGTCAAGTTTCCTGCCTCCCAGACACTTGTCCTGTCCGCTAGACTAGACAATCCAATGGAGGAAGACAAACTAAAATGTCTCTGCTCTGGAAGTAAAATGCAAAGCAATCACTTCTATTCATATTTTAATGGACACCTGCGTGTGAAGTGCTTTTCTCATTCCTCAAGGTTACCACCAGACTGACTTGATCTTTCATGCTCAGACAACTACCCAGGCCCAGGAACCATGCCACTTTGCAATGGTGATTTCCATCAGATGCATTTGAACCTAGTTCTTTCTCAAGGACCAACCAAATCTGGGAAACCAGGCCAAGAATTTGAAGGCATCCATCAGCCCAGGCCCCTCATTCAGCAGATGAAAAAACAGACCCAGAAAGCTGAAGTGAACTTGACCAAGGTCTCATAGATAGGAAGAAATGGCGGAGTTGGATCCTTTGTTTCCAAACTCTGTGATCTTCCCATTAAACCACACTGGCCCCTTGGAGTCCAGATGTAAGTAGGAGGATGGAAGTAATAAATGGTGCCATCTGTGATCATCTAGGACAGAGCTCAAGGATTAATAGCAGGAAATGGAGAATTGCCTCTATTCTCAGAATGAAGGGAAGGGTAGCAGCAGGGCATCTGTTTAAGGACTCTGAAATATGATGTTTCTTCTGTGTGTCTGAGCAGTGTTTGCCACACAATTTCTGCAAGCACAGGACAGTCTGGCTGCAGTTCCTTTCTTTTAGAATATGGCTGCAAGTTTTATCATAAAGAATTCTGAGCAAAAGTGTCTGCCTTACCCTGACTACCCTTTCATTTTTCATTATTTTCCCACTCACATCTGTAGTGGCACAGTAAATAAAGAGCTGGGCCTGGCAAAAAGACCCAAGTTCAAATTCTACCTCAGACACATGATAGCTGTATGTGTGTGTGTCCTAGATTACTCTGGTAGTAATTACTTCTGGTGAAGTCTTCCTTTAGAGGCAGTTGGGTAGTGTAGTGGATAGAGCTCTGGGCCTGAAGAGCAGAAAATGCCAGTGCAATCCAGTTCTAGACATTTACTAGCTGTGTGACCCTAAGCAAGCCACTTCCTCAGTTTCCTCAACTGTAAAATGGGGATAATAACAGTACTACTTCCCTGGTTTGTTGTAAGGATGAAATAAATATTTGTAAAGTGCTCAGCACAATGCCCGGCACATAGCAGGTTCTTAAAAAAGGTGTTTCATTCCTTTTCTGCCTATAACCTCCAAGACCAAATAAAAGCGCTTAACAACCTGTCCCCTTCTTACTTTTCAAATCTTGTCCCACTTTCCCATGTACTCTTAGATCCAGGGATGCTGGGTCTAATTGCTGTTCCATGAATAGGATGCTCCCATCTTCTGACTCTGGGTATTTTCACTGACTGCCACCCCCACTCTGTGCCTGGATTGTTTGCCCTCCTCATCTGTACCCTACTAGCTTCCCTGGCTTCCTTAAAGTTGCAACTAAAATCCCATCTTCTATAGGAAGTCTTTCTTACTCTCTTAATTCTAGCGCCTGCCTTGTTATTATTTCCTATTCTTCCTGTATATAGCTTATTTGTACATATTTATTTACCTGTTGTCTCCCCCATTAAACCATAAACTACTTGAAGGCGAGGAATGCTTTGTTGCCTTTTATCCCAAGCACTTAGAACAGTGTCTGGCACATAGTAGGTACTTAATAAATGTTTATGGACTAACTGTAATACATAAAACCAAACATATAAGATGATAATGAGAAGCAATTTTACTAAAATATAAATTGTAGAAAATGTTCAGTGCTTCTGTTGATCTTGCTTGAAGATCCAGGAATTTCAAATTGCCTGAGGTCAATCAAAATCAATTTTAAAAAAGAAAAAAAAAGGAGCACACCATTTTGACCAGATGTTACCACTTCCAAGTCTCCTGTAGCCCTCTCTATAGACTTTAGATTGTTATGCAAAACAACTTATGCAACAGATTCCCAGGCTGTGCCTTTTCTGAGATTCGCTTCCTGTGGTTATTTAAACCTTTTCCTCTCTGCCTCCTTGGGCATTCTTGCACCGTTGTACTATGTGGTGATCCAAATTGCAGTTCCCTAGCCTCAATTAAAAGACTCTAGTTTTTGCTGTTTGAGCAGTCTTCTTTATTCAGGTTGAATAAATGAAAACTGATCACATATGATCTAGTGCTACGCTTAATAACTTCAGTAATTTCCAAGTAAATATGTACATAAATGGTATTTCAGTATGCCTTCAACAACAATTGTAATGCAATACGAAAATCATTTTGCTTTCTATGGATGACAAAGTCATCTCCATCCAAAGAATCCCTGGGATTAATCCATGGACCCCAGGTCAAGACCCCTTATCTAGGTTTTCAATACCATTTCCCAAGCTCTGGTTCAGAAATCAGGTCATCTAACTGTGATCCTCCATTTCCGCTATGTGGCCCATTCCCCTCCCTTTTCCATCATATCGTTCTTGTAGGATACGTTTTCTACCTCTTGCTTGACAAAATCCATCATGTGTAATATTCCACAGCCTATTCAAACCCTTCATGATCCTCAGCATGATATTTCAGGCAATTCATAGTTTTTCTCCCCCATAAATTATAAATATAAGGCATCACTTGAAGAATGTTGATGTTAGAAAGAAGGGTTTTCTTATCTGGTGGCAGTTTGGGACAGTTAAAAGCAATGCACAATTTTCCAGATACAACCTAAAGTGTTCTCATATCCGTAGGCTCAGATGACAGTTTTTCCGATGTTGTCTACCCAAAATTCCTACATTGGACTGTTTCAATCGGCTCCCTGTTTGAGTGCACCAAGTCCATCCAATTATCACTGTTTCTATACCTTACGTTACGTGTGTGTGTATATGGTTTTTTTTTTTTAATTTACTTACCTTATCACTCTCACTCCCACTCCCACCCCTAGTAGCCCAACAGAAAGTAAACTCCTTGAGGACAGGAACTATTTTCAACTTTTTGTGTTTGTATGCCCAGTTCCCAGAACTATGCCTTCCCCATAATAGACAATTAGATACTTAAATGAATTGATTATAACAGAAATATCAGCCTGCATAACAATAGATGTTCTTCATTCATTTGGTTTTTCCCATATGAAATGTTAAATCGATTTCATTGAGTCCAGTGGAGATGCTCAGTAACCTCAGTCACATCCAACTCTTTGTGACCCCATTTCTTGGCAAAGATACTGGAGCGGTTTGCCATTTTTTTCTCCAGCTCATTTTACAAATGAATAACTGAGGCAAAAGAGAGTAATTGACTTGTCCAGGGTCACACAGCTAGTAAGTGTATCTGAGATAGAATTTGAACTCAGGTCTTCCAGATTTGAGATCCAGCACTCTATCTGTTGAACCACCTAGCTTCCTCCATGCAAACGACCCCCAGATTTATATCTTCTGCTCTAGTTACTCTCCTGGGATCCAGTCCCAAAGCTTAGGAGACATTTTGAACTGGATGTCCTATAGGCATCTCGAACTCAACATGTCTAAAGTATAATGCATTATCTTTTCCCCAAATCCATTCTTCTCCTGAACTTCCATATTACTGCTAAGGACACCATCATTCTTGTTATCCAGACTCACAACTTGGGTGTCGTCTTCCACTCGTCACTTTCATTCATCTCATACAGTCAAATGATTGATCTTGTTACTTCTACCTTCATAATATTTCTCATTTGTCTTCTTCTCTTCCCTCCTTATCCTCCCTCACCTGCACTCTTTTGGTAGCTTACTTGTTCCCCCCACCAATCAATTTTTCCCCACTCCAGTCCATCCTCCAAACAGCTGCCAAGATGATTTTCCTAACATGTAGACCTGATCGCAACAACCTCTGCTCTATATAGATACACCCTCAATCAACTTAAGTTGCTCTCTATTAGCTCCAGGATCAAATATATACTACTTCATTAGTCATATAAATCTGGCTCTTTCCTAACATTCTATCATATACATTAGGCACTCTATGACCTAGCCATACTAGCCTTCTTTGTCCTTCATACACAACTTTCTACCTCCCATCTCCATGCTTTTGTATGAGCTATTTGGGATGACTGGAATGTTCTTTCTCCTCATCTATCTCAAGATACCTGACTTCCTCAAGACTCCGATCAAGTTATTCGTCTTTTGGATATGGTAAATATGTGGAGTTGCTTTGTTTGACTATATTTATTTATCATCTGGGGGAGGGGAGAGTTTGCAAAGGCATCACAAAAAAGAAGAAAAGAAATAATAGGGGATTACTGAAACTTTTTAAATGCACAAGAAAGAATTGAATGAAATTCAAAAGCAAACATAGATGAGCAGGACAACTCTGAAAGTAAAGTGTTGAATTTATACTTTCAAAATGCAATCTACATGTTATAGTCATCTATTCATCTAATGTTCTTTTCCTTTTCTACTTTGCATGTGGATTTACATCCATTAAATTCAGAATAAAAAAATATTTAATAAAATGCCCAGCTCAAGCATTACTTTCTGTAAGAGACCTTAGCTGCTAGTATCTTACCCACTATGGGTATCTTGTATATGCCTATACACATGTGTTTTGTCTTCCCCATTGGAACATAAGCTTTTTCAGGACAGAGACTGCTTTTCTTTGTCTCCGTATACCTAGTACCAGGGCCTAGCACATGTTGAACTCTTGATAAATGCTCATTGTTTGGTTGGCTTATTTTAAGGTTCCTTTAATTCTACGATCTTCCACACTAGAACAGCTAACCTCAGAACCTTTAGGAGAGCAGGAAAGAAGAGACATCTAAAAAAAAAAGTTAGGAAAAGTCATTACTAGAGGTAAAAAAAATAGCTCCAAAAATAACCAATACATACTCTAAGATGAACCAGAGTAGCAGAGTAGGAAAGAATACATTTTTTAATCAGAATAACAGGATTTGAAACCCAACTCTAACCCTGAGGATTATGTATCTAGAGCGGCTGAGGACCTTAGAGACCATCTACCTAAACTCCTCATTTTACACATGAGGAAACATGCAGGGAAGTTAGGGACTTGCCCAAAGTTATAGAGGTAGTAGTGGTATAGTCCTTAGGATACTGGACTTGGAGTCAGGAAGATTTTGGTTTAAATCCTGCTTCTGACATTACCTGGATGACCCTGAGCAAGTCATATAATTTCTTAATAGCTGAGTTTCTGATTTGTAGAATGAAGGGGTAGACTAAGTGATCTTTATCATTTAGATAAAGAACTCTAAACTTGCAGGCACAGAGTGTGTCTAGAAAAAACTTTTATTGTTTTTTTTATTTTTCAGATACTAATCTTTATTTTTTTAATTTTAATTTTTCCCACTTAATAATATTTCATTTTTTTCCAACTAGATGAAAATATAGTTTTCAACATTTGCTTTTATAAGATTTTGAGTTCCAAACTTTTTTGTCCCTCCTTCCCCGTCCCCCTCCCTAAGATGGCATGCAATCTGATATAAGCTATACATGTACAGTCATATTAAACACATTTCCACATTAGTCATCTTATGAAAGAAGAATCAGAACAAAATGGAATGCCCATGAGAAAAAAAAGAGAGAAAATAGTATACCTCAATCTGCATTCATACTCCATAGTTCTTTCTCTGCATGTGGATAGCATTTTCCACCATCAGTTGTTTGGAATTGTCTTTACATCATTGTAGTGCTGAGAAAAGCTAAGTCTATCAAAGTTGATCATCCAACAATGTTCCTGTTACTGTGTACAACATTCTCCTAGTTCTGCTCATTTCAGTCAGCATCAGTTCATGTAAGTCTTTCCATAGCACAATAGTATTCCATTACTTTCATACACCGTAACTTCAGCTATTCCCCAATTGAAGGGCATTCCCTCAATTTCCAATTCTTTGCCACCACGAAAAGAACTGCTACAATTCTTTTTGTACATAAAATCTTTCTTCTGTTAAATTTCTCATGTTCTAGCCATAGTCCCTTATTCCTATAAGGGTGTGAATGATCAAAGATGGGAAGAAATCATCAGACTGACCTTGTTTTGCAGCAGTCAAGTGTTGTCCCAGTTTGAAGGAGTGTGAGAGAAAGTCTATTGGCTTTCTATTCTTGCCCAGATTTCCTCCTCTATGTTTTTTTTTAGTGTCTCCATTTAAGCCATGTGATCTTCTCTTAAAAAATGAAAGGATGTCATCCTTTTATGCAATACTGTCTGTATATTGTCCTCCATTTCTATTCTAGCACTTAAGCGCCAACCCTGGGATCCTAGGTTTCTGATTAATCCACCATCTTATTTCTGCACCAGGTCACCACACATGTACCCTACTTTCCCTCTACTTTCCAACTCTAGTTTTGAGAGCAGCATTCAAATTGACATAACCATTTCCATACCTGGAAGGGTTATTATGTCCATTGTCCTATGATTTTAATCTTGTTTTTTTTTTTCAAATTTCCTTTTCTAAATCCTTGGCCATAAATGAAAAGGTTCTTTTTCTTCTGCCACAGATGGTGGGTATGTCTTTTGCTTCAGCTCCACATGTTTTCAGTATTGGCATGAGAAAGTCTTATGAAAGACCATCAGATGTTTTGTGCAGAAGTCATTTAAATTCCCTGAGGCTCAGTGAAATTTTAACAAAATAAGGGTACAAATAATTATATCATTTCCATCACTGGGTTGTTGTGAGGAAAATGGCTCATGACTTTTCAAGTCCTCTATCAGTCTGAGTTGTTGTTACATGAGAATTAGCAGACTTTTCTAAGAGAGTATAGCATCACCTAATGGCTTCAGAAGTCAGGTGTGAACTCAGGAAGATCTGGTTCTAGTTTTGTATTTGGCAATACTGGTACTTGTGAAGGTCATATCACCTCTGGATTTGGATAGCTACTTCAATAAAACTGGTTTCCAATGCATTTTATATCTGTCTCTATGTCTCTCTCTCTCTCTCTCTCTCTCTCTCTCTCTCTCTCTATATATATATATATATATATATATATATATATATATATATAAACTATTCCCTTTTGTGTGCCATTATTTATAGTGGATTATCTTTTTAAAGATGAGAGACTCTTACAATATGTGCAAATCAATTGCTCTTTTTGAACCGTAAGTCATAAGGGGTAATACAGATGCTTAGCTAACTCTTTCAAGAGGGCACTGTATTGATAGCCAATGCTTGTTTCCTTTGACCTTGGTAAGATATGATGACCAAGTGCTGAAAGATGTAGAGCATCTACATGTAGCAAACAGAAAGAGAACCATCTTCACAACCACACCTCAAAGTCTCCATAGACAATTTGGCGATTTTGAACTGTATTGTCATTTGGACAGAATATTATTTAGTAAATGTTATGGAAGGGAACTCAACATGAAGATTTTCATGCTAAAATGATTAGTACAAATGGCCTCCACAATTTAACCACATTCACTGTTTGGGTGGAGCTAATAAGGAAGTATATTACCTACTATTAAACTCAAAGTAAATGGTTTTTATCTTCCAACTTATATTGTATCACTCAAGTATCACAGTTCAGTGCTCATAATACCATTATGCTTTATTTTAATTAGGCTATTCAATTTTCACTTATTCAGGTACAATGGAGTTATAGATTCTTCCATGTGTTAATAAGATGCCCACTGTCAAGTTACTTGTCTACCATGTTAATACAATATCCTTTGCATTTTTAAAACACAGAAATACATTTTGACTGATTAGGTGACTGGTTATTAATTTCTTTATGGGTCAGACACAGTTCAAGTTAATCATTATAGAAAATTTGTGCAAATTAAGATGATTCTTCGAAAATATGTTTTCCAACTTGTGATTAGAAGCCATTATGAAGAGTTGAAAAATCTTAGGCTAGTAAATATTTTGTAAGAGAGTCTGAAAGTTGTCACCCTCCAAAATAATAGAAATGAATTTCACCTTAAAGCATATAAGCTATAAAAACATCCCTCCTTCTATGCATGTATATATTACAAAGATATATAAATTCTATAAGGTTAACATGAAGTTCAGTCACCAAAAGAAGATTCACTATCTGAACTCTCTTTGACATCTGTTTCACCTTCCCCATCAGGCACTGGGGCATCTGGCCTCTCAAGAAGATCTGAGTCCAGTCTTTCAGATACCATTTGATTTCTTATTGCCATCACAGGAAGACCCATTTGAACCATTTTGAGATATCTGGTATATCTTGGATCCTTGGCTACAGTTAAGATATGTTCTGTGGCTGCTTCATATTTCTGTGGTCCAGTGTCTTGTATACTCTTCTGCTCAGATAGAGGAGAAGAGATGACTGTGCACCTGAGGGGGCTTCAGGACCATTTGTAATGCCATTAACATTTGCAGTTGACATTTCAAATTTCACATCTTTGAGGCTCGGAATAGATGATAGCTTTACATCCAAAATATTGAGTGTTGTTTTAATTTGTTGGATCTGAAGAGAAAGAGCTGACAGCTTCTCTTCACAAACCATAGAAAATTGGTTGGGGAACTGTACAGTATGTACAAAAAACTGCTTTAGAAATGTAACAGTCTTTTTTTGCTGAACTGCTGGCAATTTGGTCAGATCTATGCCTGACCCCATCACAGGCAGCCTATCCTAGGTTTACATATGTATATATGAACATGATTTAGAGAAGGCTTCCCTTTGCCTGTCAAAGCAGTCCAAGACACAACAGAGGTTAAGAACACCTACATTAGATCATCTCTAAAGTACCTCTAATTCTAAATCTCAGTCCTTTCCTTCTCCTCCCTCCACCTCTGACATTCAGTAAGGCTATGAGCCAATCTTAAGTTCATATTTCTGGCGGTGGCTCGTGCCCAGGAATTCTGCCCTGAGAAGGTTAAAACGGGCACCTCAAATTAGCCAAGTATGGAAAGGCAAATAGAAAATCACCCGGTTGGAAAATTAATGCTGATCCTGGACATGTCTTTGGACCACAGGGAATGAAAGGTTGAAGAGTTTTGTTTTAGAAACAAAAAATTTCTTAACACTTTGACTTTTTAGAGAGAAAAAAATAAAACAACTCCACTTTATGGAATGAGCAAGATAAATTCCTGAAAGGCCTAGGGATATACTTTATCAGAAAGTAAGTGTTTTTTTTCCCTAATGGGGAGAAACACCTTTGAATACAAACATCCTTACAGAATGATTGTATGTCCTTTAAAGTGAAAGGTAGGATTTTTTGGTCCATAGGATTTTTAAGAGTCAAATTAATATTTCTTAAGAATGAACTATATGTTCAACTATGAAGTCCTTGAGAAGTTAGCTCTCTACTGCTGAGGGAGAAGGGGTAGAATCTTCAAGAGGATTCCGTATAAGGTAGAACTTCAACTCAGTTCAGTCCAACAAATAGTTAATAAGTGCCCATTTTGTGCCTTGAAATGAAAATAAGACAGAAATATTGCTCTAAAACAATTCAGAAAAGAATGCTAGAGTGGGAATATCCTTGTCTAAGTCTACTTCTAACTCACTATGTCAAATGACCTCTCTGAGTTTGTTTTCTCATCTGTAATAAGAGGAGTAGACTAGATACTTTCTAATATGCTTTCAAGCTCAAAAATTGCTCTTATCAAGTTATCTGAAGGGGGAAGAAGGAACTATAATACAGGGAAGAGTATTATAAGGACTCTTCTTACCTTGTTTTGTATACCTAGTACAAACAGTAGGCATTTGGTAAATGTTTGTTGACTAGGGAATATGCAAAATAAATCTGAGGAAAGAGATTTTTACCTGTGACATGTTAGGAAAAGCTTTATAGAGGAGGTGGTCTTTGATTTGGGTTTTGAAGGACAGAAAGATTTTAATATTTAATAGGTGAAATTTAAAGGTGAGGGAGGTTTGGGAGAAGATACCATTTCATGCCCATGCATGGACAACCTGTTCCAAAGCATAAACGAGGGAGGGAGTGTAATCCAATTTATCTGTAATCTGAGGCCAATAAAGGGGAGTAGTGTGAAATAAATCTAGATAGATAGATTAGAGGAAAATTGTAGAGGGCCTTGAAAGCCAAGGTAAGGAATTTTTACTTCATTTGGTAGGTAATGAGGAAACACAAAGTTTTTATGGAAAACAGTGACTTGCTTAAAACAGCCCACTTACCAGATCACTTGGAAAGCGTAATGGTTGACGGACTGGAAGAAAGAAAGGGAGATTAGTTAGATTATTATAATTATCACTGACTGAAGATCAATTCATAGGTGGCTTCTGGGGTTGTTTTAGGGCCAAACTTCACTCGGCTGTCCTCAGCCTTCATGCTTAGAGTTATTTTCAAGTCTGGAAGCCCAGGGATGCCCCTGCCAACAAGCTCCTATTCAGTTCTCTCATCTAGCTTTTCAGGGGATGCAGCATGCAGGTGCTTCTCTTTAAGACCCAAATCAGCTCTCACTCATCTGTTAAGTAGCTTGAAGAATTTTCTTTAAATACAGGCTCCTGGGCTTTCCTTCGGCTATAGTTTTACCTCCAAACTATGTTTGAGACCTTCATTTGACCTGCGATGGGACATTACTTGACCTGTCTGGACTTCCCTGCCATTCCAGTTTGACCACTTTCCTCATTTCATCATTGTAATGTTTCCTCATTAAATATCACCTAGTCTGACATGTTGGAAGCCTTGATATCTTTGCCTTCCCTTCCCTTTCATATCCAATCGTACCAAGTAACCTTTTCTAGCTTCTCGTACAGGTCTAATCCTTTCCATTCCTGCAGCTAACCACTCCAGTGCAATGCCTCATTGCCATCTACCCAGACTACTGAAACAGTCTGGGAATTGGCTTCCCAAGTTTCTGTCCCCCCATTCAATTCATCTTATACCCTTGCTCAACTCACTTTGATTACTTCCATTCAGAGAATTTCAATGCCTCTTGCAGGATAAATTCTGTTCTACTTAGCCTGGCAATCAAGACCCTCCAACATTTGGAACCACAAATCCCTTTTTGACCTCATAAATCCTCTTTACAGACTATTTTTTTTGGTCAAAAGGATGTACTTAGCAACCATGTAACTCCCCCTCCCTGTGTTTTTTCCACTTCCACATATCTGCTCACACTGACGCCTTCCCCTGCCTACCCTCTTTAAGGTCAAGCATGATTCTATCCCACCCACCCTTCATCCTTATTGCTGACTGCCTCACCCACATCACTATTTCAGGAAAGCCCTTTTAACTCAATCTTACACATTCCCCTATAGGTGTTGTTCACCCCTTTAGAATATAAGCTCTTTCAGGACAGGAATTGGTTTTGCTTTGGTATTTTGAAAAATTTAATAAATGTCTTCTCACCCATTCATTCATGACCACATTGCTCCCCCTCAAAGCTTACAAAGCCTTTTCTCTTGGACTCTTATGATTTTGAATTGTGTGTGTGTGTGTGTGTGTAAGCATGTATGTGCACATGTAACTAATTCATTGGACTATAAGCTTAATGAAGACAGGGTTTTATTCTCACTCATCTTTGTATCTTCCCTGAGTCAGAGTAAGGTGCTTAGTAAGTGCTTGTTGAATGAATGAGCCCTTTGCAACTTGTTTTACCTTGCCCTGAATATTAATAGATGTTTGACCATGAGCCTATTAGAGGATCATAGATCTAGAGTTGGAAGAGGCTATTTAGTCCAACACTTTTTTATATGTGAAGTTTCTGGGGTTAAAGGTTACATGACACAAAAAACAAATGGCAAAGCTGGTATTTGATCATAGCAACTCCAATTCCAATTTCAGGACTCCATGCTGCCCTTGCTGCCAAGTTTAGCAATATCTGAAAAATAATCTTCCTGATTGAATTAGCCCTCATATGTATTCCTGAAGTACCTAGGGCCAAAGAAATTTTCTTGTGGGACACTGGGAAATACCAGAATTAATAAAGGCTTCAGTACTTTGGTGGAGATTTCTACTATGTCAAACTCAGGACAGAAATGGGTATCTATTAAGACAGAAATTTTATGTAATCTCAACAATAGAGACTTTTCCTACCTATCCAGGACATGTGAACAAAGCATAACCTTGCCAAATCTTACCCAAATTTGTCAAACTTGACCATAACTCCTCATGCCTAGGGATCAATGTGGGGACAGATTGCTACCTAGAAACTACCTAGAGAGTCTTGCTAAGAATTAGAAAGACCTGGACAAGACAAAACAAACAAAAAAGCTTTCTGAGCCATGAGTGGCATTTTTTTTGGAATTACTGTCCATTATAATCAAGGGATTCAGGATACAAGACAGATTTTAGAAGTAAACAGCAGATTAAGAAAATATTCTCTCCTCTGAGAGGGGCTATGAAAAGATGGAGAAGTATAGATGATAATTCAAGGGCATGATAGAATCAAGTGAACTTGTGGTTTGGGGGGATAGAGGAGACTTTGGAATTTTTATAACTATGCCTTCTGATAGTAAAAAATGGAAACTCAGAAAAGGAGAAATAGAGAAAGGATGGGAGGGTGAGATTAAAGGCACAAGGAAGGAAGGGATGTGTCACTCCCACCATGAAAGACTGAAGCAAAGATGGAGTAAAGATCTTCAGATGGAATAAAGGGAGATGGGGAAGAAGATCATATCATTGGCTTTAAGATGTAAGCTAGAGGAGAAGGTGGAGCTCACAGTGAATGAGCTTGATACTTTCAGCAAAGTGTGAGGTAGAAGAGTCCTCTACTGCAAAGGAGAGAGAAATCAGGGTGTGATAGATGAGAAAAAAAACTACTATGGAAAGCATGAAACTTGAGAATAAGACATGTTTTTGTACACCATGGCTTAAAGTAGAAGAATTATGGGACCTTTGTGGAAGGTCAGATCTATGGATAAGGGAAGAATTTAGGACCAAACAAGATATAGAGAGCATTATGAAATGTAAAATAGCTAATTTTGACTATATAAAATGTTTAATAATTGCACAAACAAAACCAATGCAACCAAAAGTAAAAGGAAAGCAGAAAACTGGGGGGTAGGGGTTTTGCAAAAGTAACTCTAATAAAGGCTTTATTTCTCGAATATTTAAGAATTGAGTCAAATTTAGAAGAATACAAGTCATTCCCCAATTGATAAATGGTCAAAAGATATGAACGGGCAGTTTTCAGACAAAGACATCAAAGCTATCTATGGTCATATGAAAAAATACTCTAAATCACTATTGATTAGAGAAAGGGAAATTTACACAACTCTGAGGTACCACCTCATACCTATCAGATTGGCTAATATGACAAAAAAGGAAACTCTTGGATATTGGAGGGATTATGGGAAACTTAGGACACTAATACAGTGTTGGTCAAGTTCTAAACTGGTCCAACCATTCTGGAGGGAAATTTGGAGCTATTCCCAAAGGGATTTGAAACTGCCTATCTTTAATCCAACAATAGCACTCCTAGGTCTGTATCCCAAAGAGATTTTTAAAAAGTGGAGAGAAGGACCTATTTGTATAAAAATATTTATAGAAGCTCTTTTTGTGATGAAATTGAAAATCGAGGGCATGCCCATCAACTGGAAAATGGCTGAACAAGTTGTGGTATATGATTGTGATGGAATATTATTGTGCTATAAGAAATGACAAGCAGGATGATTTCACAAAAACCTAGAAAGACTTACATGAACTGATGCAAAATGAAATGAGTAGAAGCAGAATGTTGTATACTGCAGCAGCAATATTATATGATGAAGAACTGTGAATGACTTAACTTTTCTTAGTAATACAATGATCCAAAACAATCCCATAGGACTCATAATAAAACATGCTATCTACCTCCAGAGAGAGAATGGATATTGTTTCAATATAGACTGAAGCATCCTCTCTTTCTTTCTATCTTTCTTTCTTTTCCTTTGTTTCTATCTCTCTCGGTGTCTTTTTTTTCTCAAATCTTCTTATACAAAATGACTAATGTGGAAATGTTTTACATGATTGCACATGTATAACCTATACTGAATTGCTTACCATTTCAGGGAAGTGGGGAGAATGGAATTTAAAACTCAAAACTTTTTTTTAAAAAATGTAAAAAGTTGTTTTAACATGTAATTGGAGGGATGAAATATTATATAAGAAAAGAATGGTGGGCTCTTGCTGAGGATGGGATTCACCTAACAAGGGCCAGAAGATGCAAATTTGCATGAAATCTTAGGGGTATAATCAAAGGGCTTTAAACAGAAAGAAAAAAAAACCCACAGAGACAGTGGGAAAAGGCTATTCATTATAAAATAGATCTGGAACCAAAGATGAGGAGGTAAGATACAGGGGGAAGGAGAGCAGAGGAGGGGCATGTAATTCAGGAGACAGTGCCCAGTATTACAGCCAACAAACAAATACACAAAGTATGAGTAATAAACAAGGTGAATATGAAATTTTAACGCAAGGACACAAATTTGACCTTAGAAATGGGAACCAGCAGCATAGGATTCATAACTGGATGGGCATACCTTATTCAAAAACTCAAAACACACAAAGGGATGACATATTTTATTAAGCATTTACATTCACATGAGGAAATCAAGGAACCCAGCAGGGGAAATCCCCTGGAGAGATTTAGATAAATCAATGGAAGAAGAAACGGAAGAGAAATTGTAGAGGATATACTACAGACCAGACAGCCAGGGCTTACTACATGTAGAACTTAAGAAATGAGTGACAAGTTGGGCATGAAGATATCAGTCTGCGGTGATAGGACCTTTATCTGAAGATTTGCTGGAGCAGAGGAACTCACACATTTGTGATTTACCTTAATGATAAATTCAGCCTTAAAGCGGTAGAAGAACCGAAAAGGGGAATTGCTATTTACTGCCTACCTCTCACTAGCAAGAAGAAACTGATTGCTCAGTTAGAAACCTGGAGACAAGTGAATATGGGCATCATGGAGCTCCTGATTGGGAAGGACAGAAAAACCAGGCATAGTCACACATGCCCTAAATTTGGGGGAAACAGACTTGAAGGAATACCAGAAAAAAGGATAGACTCCAATGTTATAGTATTTCTTAGAGAAAGTTGGCCTCAGAAGTCACAAGCTTTCAAGACAAATTCAGAAAACACAAGTAAAAATTACCCACAGAAAGAAGGAAAGGAAAGTTGTCTAAAGAGATTGATGCTTCTTGAGAAATTCATCAAAGAAGCTAGATTTTTTAAAAAAAGAAACATGTACAGATCATGGAAGCAAGTGCAAGTAATAAAGAATGAAAATGAGTGAAAAATCTTAAGAGAATAATGTAAGGAGAATGAGATAAGGTTTGTAATTAAATGATGTTCTAGCAGATGTGCCTACTTCTGGTAGAATGGACCACATTGAGACCTAGGGTTCAGAGAAGCAAACATTTAGCTAAAAACACATTGGGTCGCTTTCAAGTCAAAATAGCCCAAAAGGAAACACAAGAAGCTGACAAAAGCTCCCTGCTCAAAACATGGAATAGCCCACATATATTTCTTGCCCGAAGGACCAACAGCTGGGTTTCAGGTTAATCTGTGAACAAAGTTAACACAGATTGCCCCCAATAAATAGCACCACCTCCTAACTCACTACAGTCATAGTTGGTAGAGTGGAGCGGGGGATGGGGAAATTAACTAAAGTGGCCTCATATTGGAGTGGAGAAGATAATTAAAATTATTTTCAGGTCCACAAAAGTCTTAGCCAACAAGGAATGGGCCCTCCTACCATCATCCCTCCTTCCCTCTCCAGTTGAGGATAAGAGGAGGAATAAAGTGAAGATCGTTCTAATTGCTCATTCCATTTAACAAGAGTTTATTTAATTCTTGTCTTGTGTAAGGTCCTGTGTTAATTACTAGAGATGTAAAGACAAAACTAAGATCGACTTCTGCATTCAAATAGCTTATTTATCTGTAACCGAATAAATTTAAATACACATGATTTCTTTTTGAAAGACTAGATCTCCCCATCTCTCCCATGTTGGAAATGGAGCAGCACCTCATGATCTTCTCCATTTCATTCATCCCGAGGCATCCCCTTCCATTGAACTCACCATATTAATGCCGATTAATGCAGACACCTCCATCAGTTTAGCCCCTTGTAGCTCGGAACACCTGAGATCAAGTGATCCATTAGAATCAGCATCAGCATCCCTGATAATGCGAATTATAGACAGGAGCCATGCCACTCTTAGATCATATAGGAGAGTTTGGAAAGAGAACACTAACAGCTAGGGAGAGAAAGAAGGAAAGTCCTCATAGCACATGAGAATGGGAATAATCTGTCTAAAACAAAGTTGAGGCATTCACAAGTAAGATGGTTTGGCTGAAATACAGGATGTGAAGGGGAGGGGTGTAAAATAAGTCTAGAAATGTAGCCTGGAGGCAGAATGTGATAGGCTTTTAAATATCAAGATGAGGATGTGCATTTTATCCTAGAAGTGGCAAGGATTTTGAGCAATCTTTAATATTTCCTTAATAATTTGCAGTTCTTTTATATGTGTGTATATCTGTATGTCTATATAGATGATATCAATATGTGTGTGTATGTATGTGCGTAAAATCAAACACTAAATTGGAGATATTCAATGTGAGGACTTAAAATCTCCCAAACCCCTGTTGATTCCATCATCTCATGCTATTGGAATTGCTCCAAACCATAACCAGCACATTGACAGTTAAGAAACAGATGGAGATAGTTTTATTGGAGGCATTGCTGAAAAGGCAAGAACACTAATTAGATGTTAGTTAACCATTGTGGAAAGCAATTAGTAATTATGTAAAGATAATGGCTAAAATGCTCATTGCCTTTGGCTAAAGATCCCACTGCCAGGCTAAGAATACACCCTAGGGAAGCCAATGGGGATGGGTGAAGGAGGGTTCAAATATGTACATCAGGATTTTTTTGCAGCAGTAATAACTGAAAACAAAATAAATACCCTTAGATCAGAGATTGGCTAAGCAAATTGTGGTAATTGAATGCAATGGTATATTGTGTTGTAAGAAACAATAAATATAAAGAATACAGAGAAATATGAAAAGACATACTGATGATGAAAGAAAATAATGTATAAATAATATCTGTTCAGTTTTATCTGATTCTTCATGACCTCATTTGGGATTTTCTTGGCAAAGATACTGGAGTCATTTGCCATTCCTTTTCTATCTCATTTTACAGAAGAAGAAACTATGGTAAACATGGTTAAGGGACTTGCCCTGGATGACACAGCCAGGAAGTGTGTGAGGTCAGATTTGAACTCATGAAGATGAGTCCTTCCACACTTTAGACCTACCATTCTATCCACTGAGCCACCTAGTTGCTTATCCTTCATTCTCAAAGAAGGCCAATGATATCAGGAGGCCGATATCTTGACTTATGAGTGAATTGGATTAAAGTGAGGTAGAGCTGTACAAAATCATCAATTTCACTGGACTCTGAAACAAATGCCCACAAAATCACAAACACAAAGAGCAACCATTATAAAATTGAAACTGAATGCTACAAAGTTTTAATGACCATGCCGTGCTTGGTACCTACAAAGAGATATAATAATGCACCTCTCCTCTTCCTTTTCCTGGGTGTGGAACAGTGCATACAATGGAGGGATTTGTTGATATTTTACATTTTGCTCAGCAGTTTTTTTTCTATTTTATTTTTTGAAAATTCTTCATAATAAAGAATGGCCCTCTGAGTGGACTGGGGAAGGAACCACACACAAATATTCTATAAAATGGAGATTATATAAAAACAGAAGAGAATAGTAGAATTTTATTTATAAAATAAGCAAATATCTCATCTATGAGAAGGAGGGACGATGATTAGGGCATGGAAGGTAGATAAATGAACTAGACGCATTCTAAAGGTTGGGGTTCCAAGGCTAGTGACCCTGAGTACTTCAGGGCCCTGTGAGTCAGCAAAGGGAGAGTACTGAGTCAGATCTTGAAGAACTGAGGGAGGAAAAACAACTCTGAAATAATCCTTCTCCCTACAGAAAGATCCACTTCTGATTTGTACCTATTTGTAAAGGAACCAGTTCCCTGGAGTCACCATTTAGACTTTCTATATCTGATTTTTTGCTGAGTTCTATCAATTTTACTTCCACAGTATTTCTCTCCCCTTCTCTCTTCCCGCTTCAAGGACATTTATTTCCACCCACCTAGATTATGGTTACAACCTCTTAACTGAATCCCTGACTGAGGACTTTCCCTTCTCTATCAATGTTTTATACACTGTTGAAGTAATCTTCTTAAGGATGACCACCTCACCCCCATTTAGAAACCTTCTATGACTCCCCACTGCTGACCAAATCAAATACAAACTCTTTACACAGGGAATCAAGGCCTTCTGTAATCTGGCTCAAACCTATCTTTCCATTCTTACCTTGGACTACTCCTTGGCCCTTGACCTTCCAACCATTCACAGGCCCCCATTCTTGCTTTCCTCTGTCTTTTATTTCTTTGGATTTTTGCAGACTGTTCCCCATACCTTGACAAGACCTCTTAATTTCAATCATTACCTTTCTTCAAGGCTCACCTTGGGTACAACCTATCCCATGAAGGCTTCCTTTTCTCATTTCTTGGGCCATTCTGTTTCAACCTTTCTTTCAACTTTATTCTACCTTAGATTATAGTTATTTTTATATGTCTCTTAATCTACTCTATAATGAGGGTAAGGACTGAATCATTTTTTTGTCTTTGCCTCCCAAAGAGCTCAAGGCCTTACCAGCGCTAGGTATTCAGTAATTTTTAAAAATTGAATTTAATCTTCCTTTTTCCTCTAGACTGTAGCCAACACAGGATGGGGCACACAGTGGGGCTCACTCAAGAACTGAATTAATATTTGGCCATACTGGCACACAATGAAATAAAACACATATATCCAACAGTCAACTAGGTTCTGGAATAGCTGTGGGATAACTCTGGGGTTTTCTGGTCCAGGAAGCAATGTTGTGCAATGGAAATAACATGGAATTTAGAATCAAAAATCTAAATTCAAATCCTAGCCTTGTCATTAATACCTGAGTGAATGTGGCAAGTTATTGAACCTCTCTCAGACCCAGTTTTCTCATCTGTAAAATGAAAGGGTTGGACCAGATGATACCCTAAGATCCCATACAGGCCTGGTTTGATGAGCCTATGATCCTTGTTTATAAAGGAGCAGGAGATAGGCTTTTTAAATATCCACCCACACAGTCACATCTGTCATGGAGCACCTGGACCATGTGTCTTCAAGGAATATGGGTTTTAGAGCAAAAGAAAGAAGGAAAGGAGAATAAATGTTCTCTCCCTCCTACCTCCACATGAAGCCACTCAGAGATTATAAGAGTAGCAAGTTCCCCCCAAATCAGTTTATTACAACAACCTGTTCTTGAGCACCTACTATGTGCAGAGCGCTGTGTAGAAGTCTGAAAGACCAGTTAATGAAAAATGATCTCTAACCTATGAGGAAAATGAGGGTGGGGAAAGGAAGCTAATAATTGAAATGTATATAGGCAACAAGATTGTCAAAGCATTTTGTGGGTCTGTAAATCCAGTGATCTTTCTGTCATCTAAAAATGCGCAGTACACGTCCGTCTTCTTATCAACTGTAAAGTCCTTGAAACAAGATCTAATTGATACATATTTTTGTGTCCTCTAACACCTATGTCTTACAATAATCATGATAATATTTACCCCTTACATACTGTTTTAAGGTTTACACTTTTATTATCATTTATTAATTTTATGCTCACAACTATCCTGGGAGGTGGATACTATTATTATCCTTATTTTACAAGTGAGGAAACTGAGGTACTCAGTGATGAAGTTATTTGCCCACGATCAGAGAACTAGTATCTCAAGTCAAATTTGTATAATCAGATCTTTCTGATTTCCAAGTCTAGCTACACACATGCATTAAGAGAGTAATTTTATTGAATTGATCTTCATAAGTATTCCACAACAGAGAAAGGCAGAATTATCCTCATTTTATGAGAGAAACTGGAGACCAGAGTAAAGAAATTACTTGACCAAAGTTACACAGTGAAAAAATAGCAAATTGAGAAATTGAACCCAAGGCAGAGCACCAAAGCTCTTTGCACTCAATTTTTCTACCTCTCAAGGTGAATCAAGCGGGGGAAAGGGGGCAAACAGAAAGGGGGCAGAGAAAGCCAGTACAGGCTTCATTAAGATAGGAAGGAGACAAAGGTCTATAAAATTGTGTATACCTTTTGACTCAACAATGACACTATTAGGTCTGTATCCCAAAGAGACTGAAAAAAATTAAAAGGATATGATATATATATATATATATATATATATATATATATATGTGTGTGTGTGTGTGTGTGTGTGTGTGTGTGTGTGTGTGTGTGTATTTATATTTAAATAGAAAATATTTATAGCGGCTCTTTTTGTGGTGACAAGGAATTGGAAATCTAGGGGATGCCCATCAGTTGTATAATGGTTTAACAAGTTGTGGTATGTGATTGTGATAGAACACTATTGTGCTATAAGAAATGACAAAAGGGTGGGGTTCAGAAAAACATGGGAAGACATGTGAATTGTTGCAAAGTGATGAGAGCAGAACCAGGAGAAAATTGTATACAGTAATCATACTGTAATCATGATCAAGTGTGAAAGACCTAGCTACTCTGATCAAAACAATAGTCCATGACAACTTCAAAAGACTCATGATGAAAACTGCTATTCAGCTTCAGAGACAAACCTAGTGAACTCTGAGTGCAAATTGAAGCATATTATTTCACCTCATTTTTCTTCTTTGTTTTACAAAATGGCTAATATGAAAATATATTTTGTATGACTTTCCTTGTATAAATATATCATATAGCATGCCTTTTCAATTCTTTAGGGAGGGAGAGAAATTGGAGCTCAATTTTTTAAAATAAATGTTAAAAAAATAAAGAAGGATGGAGACTAAAAGAAGAAAAGAAAGGCTAGAGAATTTAGCCATACTCTCTGCTTTGATCAAAACACATTTTAGTTTTGGGGTGCTACATTTTAGGAAGAATATTGACAAGTTGGAAAATATCCAGAGGAGGGTAACTAGGATAGTGAAAGACCTTGAAATTACCCTATATGGAGCTTTAGACTAAAGACTCAGGAGGACATGATTATTGCCTTTAAGTGTTTGAAAAAATGGAATAGGGATTAGTCTGGTTCTTCTGAGAGTTAGAAAAGAGAGACAAAGAAAGAGAAAGTACAAGAGACAGAGAGAGACAGAGACAGCAACAGAGAGACAAAAAGAGACAGAGACACAGAGAGAGAGAGAGAAAGGGAGGGGAAAGAGAGAGAGGCAGAGACTGAGAAAGAGACAGAGAGAGATATACAGACACTGAGAGAAAAGATGAGATAGGGAGGGATATAAGTAGATAGATTAGTAGATAGGTAGGTGATTAATTAAATGCTTAATATGTGCCAAGAACTGAGCGAAGGACATGAATATATATATATATATATGTATGTGTGTGTGTGTATGTGTATATATATACACATACACACACACACATACACACACACACAAACAGGACACTACCTACATTTAAGAACCTTGTTCTAATGGGGAAAGATAATTTATAAAGGGAAGCAGTGGAAAGCAGGAGATGCGAGTGTGGAAGAAGTGAAACCCCAAGGACAAGATGGCTGGAGATGAGTAGGGCTTGAGAGTGAGTTAAGTTGGGAATGGTGGCTGTGGTTGAAGTGATCCAAAAGAGGCAATCAGCAATCAGGAGAGTGTGACTCAGGACAGAGCCCCTCTAGAAATGCCCAATAGGTAGGTCTGACTCAAAATGGAATGGTCAGCTTTGGGAAGCAGTAATTGTCCCTTCACAAGAGAGAGGTCTTCCATTGAAAGCTAGACTGCTACTTGTTGGAGATAAGGTTAAGAAGTTGTTCGTTCAGGTGTGAGTTACACTAGGTACCTTCTGAGGTTCCTTTCAAGTCTAAGATTCCAGGGTTCTGAGACGACCTCCTTAGAGTATTCTGTGCTTGGTCCACACCAATCTCTAGGGAATGGGACTGGTGGACCTGGTACAGCAAGAGGTTGTGCTTGAGAAAACAAATACAAGGTTCCAAAACTTAAAGATTTCTTAATATTTTCCTGTGCATCAAATTGACTGATAAAAAGCGTAAACCTTTTCCTCCTTGGCAGTATCTAGCCAGAGGATGGCTCTCTTGTGGGTATCATTTTTATACCCATTTCCATTGTAGACCAAGTGAAAAAGAAGAAGTTAGCTAATCCTGAACACTCCAACAGAAAAGAGAAACCAGCTTTTTCACCCACCTAAGAAAAATAACAGCTTGACAAGAAATTATAGGTATCAATTTTAATCAGAGAAAATTAAAGTCTCTAAGAAACAGGATAAATGCTGATTCTTGGGACTTAATGTTCAAGTTTTGGTTCCCTATTATCTAGAGTACTATGTTTTATTTAAATAAGTACATTTGTTACAAGTCATACTGAAAAATGCAAACCTTCCTTGGATGGTAATTGCCATGCTGTGCCTTGTTATATTCCATACTTTCATTTTTCATGGAGATAATGAAAATCTCCTGTGGTGTCAGAGAACAAAATAAAACAAACCCCCAAAAAGAGAAGGAGGAAGAGAAGAAAGAGACGAAGAAGAAGACAAAGATGAAGAAGAAGATGAAAGTCATTTATTCAGAGGCTGGTTGTCTAGTTTACAGATTATCCTGGCATCTGGTTTCTCCTCTTCTCAAACCTGCATGTTGTTTCCTGATTGATACTTTCTTCCTAAGAGAGGTAGTAAGAACAGCAAGAAAAAAAGGAGCTGAGGTTCAAAAAGAATCATAAAGGTCTAATTGAGACCATTATGCAGTGTAGGAATATCTGATTTGCTCCATTCCCTGACAGATGGTCATGAACTCTTTGCTTGAAATCCCTTACTGACAAGGAGTTCATTTTCTTGAAAATAATCAGTTACTTTCTCTCTCTCTCTCTCTCTCTCTCTCTCTCTCTCTCTCTCTCTCTCTCTCTCTCTCTCTCTCTCTCTCTCTCTCTCTCTCTCTCTCTCGTCTAATTTGTTCATTTCCAAATGAAATACACCTCCCTGTCACTTCATAGTGTCTCAGATTCTGTGGAAAATACCGAAGACACAATTTAATATTTCATGTACCTAAACAGAACCCCCTTTAAAACATTTCCAACAATTGGTCATTCATTCTTTGCTCGAAGACTTCCAGTGAAAGAGAGCCCACTAACTCCCAAAGAGAGCACACTAACTCCCATTCTACATTTGGTCAACTCCAGTCTTTAAGAGAGGTTGCACTTGACTTCTGAGGATCTGTTTGGGGGTGAAATGTTTGTGGTGACAAGTCTGATGTCTGAGGCTATGGTTTTGGATGGGATCCTGACAACTGTCAGTCTACTCAGTAATTAGAGAGGACTGGGGCATTATGGACTTTTCTGCCCAGGCTCTTAGGAAATAAAGGAAGACCTAAGTTTCCCATATACACATATACATACAAACATATACACATGAAAAAAGTATGGACTTTTATTTTCCTCCAGGCAGCATGCTATTTGAGAGGCTAACTTCCACTAACAGTGACATGCTTAGTGTTAATGAAGCCAGAAAAATTAAGGAAGACACAAAGGGAAAAAATGTTCTTCTATTTAGAGAAGGTTCTACTTAGAGAAAAAAAATGAAACACTTGCAGCATTTTTTCATGACTATAGATAGTCTGGGTCTTTTCCTTTGAGAGTTGCCTACTCATGTCCTTAGACCATTTATCAATGGCAATGACTTTTATTTATACATTTGAATCAGATCCTACTATAACTTGTAAATGAGTCCATTATTAGAGAAATTTGCTACAAAGATTTTCCTTAACTAATTGTTTCTCTTTTAATCTTAACTTTTTTAGAATTGTTTGTACAAAACCTTTACATTTTATTTTATTAAAATTATCCACTTTATTTCATATGATTCTCTCCGTCCCTTTTTTTGTCATGACTTTTTATTCTATCTATAGATTTGATAGGCATTTTTTCTGTATTCATTTTATGATGTGACCTTTTATGTCTAAGTCACATAAAGCAATTCTGACGTTCTACCTCACACCTATCAGATTGGCAAAGATTACAAAAAGGGAAAAAACACATTTTGGAGGGGTGGCAGAAAACAGATGCATCAATTCACTGTCTGTGGACCCATGAATGGGTGCAGCCATTCTGGGAAGCAATTTGGAATTCTACACAAAAAGTGCATGCCCTTTGACACAGACATACCACTTCTAGACCTTTATCCAAAAGAGATCTAAGAAAGAGGAAACCGTTACACGGACAAAAATATTTATCACATCTTTTTGTGTTGGCAAAAAAGTGGAAGCTAAAATGATGCCTATCAATTAGTGAATGCCTGAACAAATTGGTATATAAATGTGATAGAATACTTTTATTGTAAGAAATGAGAAAATATATGATTTCAAGGAGACATGGAAACACCTGTATGAACCAATACAGAGTAAAGTTGAGAGAACTACGAGAACAATTTATACTGTAATGTCAATACTATTGAAATGGAAAATTTTGAAAATATTTATTAACTGATTAACAATGAAATAAGAAAAACAAGGAAAACAATTTATACAATAACTACAGCACTGTGAATTCAAAATTCTGGAAAGCTATAGGAACTATGATGAATGCAATGATTTTCATGATTTCGGAGGACCAAAAATGAGATATGCTATCCACCTTGTAACAGAGAAGTTGACGGATTTAGGGCACAGAATGAAAATATGTTTTTGAACACAGCCAATGGTTGATTTTATTTTGCTTGATATGAACATATAAAATAAGGAATTTATTTTTTTCCTAATGAAGTAGGGGGAGGATCAGAGAAAAAATAGATCTCTGTTCACTAAAAAATAAAAAATATTTTAAAAAGAAAAATAAAGGAGATGGAGGAGCTGTTTTTCTCATAGATCCAAAGGCAACAAGATATATGGTTTCCTGGGACAACTGGTTATCTTATTTTACAGGACTTATAATCAGCACTTGCAAAAGAGACTACCATGAAGATAATTATAACTGGCATTTGCAGATATGTATGCCAATATCTGTTGCAAGTTTAAGGATGTGAAGACATTTTATAGAGAATTTGATAAAATCTTCTAAATTAAATAATATACTTATATATTTAATAATAAAAATTTTTTTAAATTATATTAAGATGTTTAATATAAAATGTTAATATTTAATAATTCAATACAAAAATAGGCAGAGGGACAGCAAAAGTAAGTTACAAAGTATTACTTGTTCATCAAGAAAGTAAGAAGTTAAAATACATAGAAGCCCCATGTCTATACAACATGAATATTTACTTCAAGAACAGTGTTGGAAGACGTAGGGTACAGCAAGTATTTTTAAATGAAATTAATTACATCTTAATAGAGAGCAAATGGCTCACTACTAATTAGAGAATTATTTCCATATCAGCTGCATATAATCGACTTTTTAGAACAAAGACCAAAATAAGGACAAAGTCAAAAAAAGAGATAAAAACTAGAAGATAAAGTACTCAATTAAAACAGCTACACTATGACCTCCTTAAATAAGCTATTGATGTACAAAATGGGAAATGGATAAAGAAACAGATATTCACAAGTACTGTTATCATTTTCCTATGGCAGCTTAACTGACATAAAGCAGGCTGCCTAACAAGGAGATCAGAAGTTTACAAATCACCTCACCTAGCCAAACAATTGGTTGTTTTGCCAAGTTCAAATATGTGGCAGCCATACTCATTTCATATATAAAATCATTTGTGCAATTTTATAGAGGAAGAAGGTAAAAGGTTGTGAGAAATGTTTCCTCAAAATAGTGAGAGGTAATAAAGAGGAAAAGACTTTTTTTCAGAAGATGTATCATTACTCTCTATTAAGCTAGATTATCTTAAGAGAAAAGCCATGACTATTACTACTACTACTACTACTATTACTACTACTACTACTACTACTACTACTACTACTACTACTACTACTACTTGCTTCCTGTAGAAAATAGGATTTCAGAGGGGGAGGAGCCAAGATGGTGCAGTAGAAAGACTCACGTATGCTAGCTCCGAACCCACAGCCCATAAATTTTCTGTAAAAAGAACTCCCCACAAATTCTGGAGCAGTGCAAGCCATGCAGAAACACAGTGGAAGAGATTTCCGTTCCAGAGAGCCCTGAAAAACTGACCCCAAAGGTCCGTTGTGCACCAGACGTGGAGCCCACCCTTGTGTTGCCCTGGCCACATGGCCCCAGAGGAGCAGATCTGAGCAGGCTTCAGGGACAGAATCTCTGGGGGCCTTGAAGGTCCCTCCACCCACAGGAGCTACAGGTCAATGAGAGAGACTTCTGGGCTGGCCGAGAGGGGAGTGGGGTGTCTCCGTGACTCGGGCTTCCTTGGGAGGAAGCAGCAGAGGCAGCGGCAGCCCAGACCTCCCAGAGCAGACAGGAGCTCTACTCCATTACTGAAGATCTCTGAATAAACCCCCTGAGGGAACTGAGCGTGGGAGGTGGTCCTGCCC
Source organism: Bettongia penicillata ogilbyi (assembly GCA_023548195.1). Lineage (NCBI taxonomy): Eukaryota > Metazoa > Chordata > Mammalia > Diprotodontia > Potoroidae > Bettongia > Bettongia penicillata. Next base: position 27,038 of record JAJHZJ010000885.1, on the reverse strand, counting down.
CCACCTGAGCACCAGAACTTAAGCTCACATTGAATAGCAGCCCCACCTGCCACTGAAAGCCCTGAGGCTGGGGAGCAGTATACGAATCTCAGACCCCACACACTAGCTGGGCAGATCTAGGCGGGGGTGGAGAGGACTCTCAGATGTCAAGTAACTGGCTGGGAAAAAGCCCAGAAAAGGGAAGAAAAATAAGACCATAGAAAGCTACTTTCTTGGGGAACAGATGATGTTTCCTCCTTTCATTTCTGATGGGGAGGAACAATGCTTGCCATCAGGGAAAGACGTGGAGGTTGGGGTCTTTCTATCCCAGACATCCAAGGTGGATGTCCGGTGGGCTCAGGCCATGGAAGAGCTCAAAAAGGATTTTGAAAATCAAGTGAGACAGGTGGAGGAGAAGAGAAATGAGAGAGATGCAAGAAAAGCATGAAAAACGGGTCAATACCCTGCTAAAGGAGACCCAAAAAAATGCTGAAGAAAATAACACCTTGAAAAATAGGCTCACTCAATTGGCAAAAAGAGGTTCAAAAAGCCAATGAGGAGAAGATACTTTCAAAATAAGAATTAGCCAAATGGAAAAAGAGGTTCAAAAGCTCACTGAAGAAAATAGTTCTCTCAAAATTAGAATGGAACAGATGGAGGCTAATGACTTTCTGAGAAATCAAGAAATCACAAAACAAAACCAAAAGAATGAAAAAATGGAAGAGAATGTGAAATATCTCATTGGAAAAACAACTGACCTGGAAAATAGATCCAGGAGAGACAATTTAAAAATTATGGGACTACCTGAAAGCCATGATAAACAAAAGAGCCTAGACATCATCTTTCATGAAATTATCAAGGAAACTGCCCTGATATTCTAGAACCAGAAGGCAAAATAAGTACTGAAGGAATCCATCGATCACCACCTGAAAGAGATCCAAAAAGAGAAACTCCTAGGAACATTGTGGCCAAATTCCAGAACTCCCAGCTCAAGGAGAAAATATTGCAAGCAGCTAGAAAGAAACAATTCCAGTATTGTGGAAATACAATCAGGATAACACAAGATCTAGCAGCTTCTACATTAAGGGATAGAAGGGTGTGGAATAGGATATTCCAGAAGTCAAAGGAACTAGGACTCAAACCAAGAATCACCTACCCAGCAAAACTGAGTATAATACTTCAGGGGAAAACATGGTCTTTCAATGAAACAGAGGACTTTCAAGCATTCTTGATGAAAAGACCAGAGCTGAAAAGAAAATTTGACTTTCAAACACAAGAATGAGAAGAAGCATGAAAAAGTAAACAGCAAAAAGAAGTCATAAGGGGACTTACCAAAGGTGAACTGTTTACATTCCTGCATGGAAAGACAATATTTGTAACTCTTAAAACTTTTCAGTATCTGGGTAGTTGGTGGGACCACACACACATGCACACATGCACATGCACACACACGTACACATGTGTGTACACACACACATACACACATGCATGCACATACAGAGACAGAGAACACAGAGTGAATTGAATAGGATGGGACCATATCTTAAAAGAAATTAAGGTAAACGTGAGAGAGAAATGCAGTGGGAGGAGAGAGGGTGAAATGGAATGGGGTAAATTGTATCTCATTCAAGAGGCAAGCAGGAGACTTTTTAGTGGAGGGAAAAAGAGGAGAGCTGAGAAAAAAACATGAAGTTTGCCCTCATCACATTCGACTAAAGGAAGGAATACAATGCACACTCATTTTGGTATGAAGACCTATCTTACAATACAGGAAAGTGGGGGAGAAGGAGATAAGCAGGGTTGGGGGGATGATGGAAAGGAGGGCAATGGGAGGAGGGAGCAATTTTAAGTCAACACTCGGGGAAGGACAGGATCAAAAGACAGAATAGAAACAATGGGGGGCAGGATAGGATGGAGGGAAATACAGTTAGTCTTATACAACACAACTATTATCGAAGTCATTTGCAAAACTCCACAGATATGGCCTATATTAAATTGCCTGCCTTCCCAAAAGGAATGGGTGGGGAGGGAGGGATGGGGAGAATTTGGAACTCAAAGTTTTAGGAACAACTGATTGGTATTGTTGTTGGTACTAGGAAATAAGAAATACAGTTAATGGGGAATAGAAAGTCATCTGGCCCTACAGGACAAAAGAGAAGATGGGGACAAGAGAAGGGAGGGATGATAGAAGAGAGGGCAGATTGGTGATAGGGAAAATTAGATTGCTCGGGTTATTGGGGTGGGGGGAGGGGATAAATGGGGGAGAAAATTTGGAACCCAAAATTTTGTGAAAAATGAATGTAAAATGTCAAATAAATAAATTTATATTTTAAAAAAAAGAAAAAGAAAATAGGATTTCAGTTATAGCTTAAAAGAAACCAGGGAGGTCAGTAGTTGGAGCAGAAGAGAGAAGATATTCCAGGCATGGGGGACAGTCAGAGAAAATTCCTAGAGCTGAGAGATAGAATGTCTTGCTTGTGGAACAGCCAGGAGGCCAGTGTCAACAGATCAAAGAGAATATGTTGTAGATAAAGTGTACGAAGACAGGAAAGATAGGAACAGTCTAGGTTAGGAGGGCCAAATAGAGTATTTTGTATTTGCTTCTGGAGGCAATAGGAAGACCCTGGAGTTTAGTGAGTAGGGAAGGGGGTGACATGATCAGACTTGTATTTTGTAAAAAAAAAAAGTCACTTTAGTGGATGAAGGGAGAACGAATTAGAATGGAGAGAGACTTGAGGCAGGCAGACCCACCATCAGGCTAGGCACACAGTGATGCATCCCTGAGGTAGGGGGTGGTAGTGTCAGAGGATAAAAGAGGTCATATTAGAAAGATGTTGCAAAGGTTAAATTGATAGACCTTGGTAACAGCTTGAATATTAGGGTGGAGGGAGGAATAAAATATAGTGAGGAATCCTGTATGATTCCTAAATTGTGAACCTGAGGGACTGGGAGGATGATGTTGCCCTCTACAGTAACAGGGAAGGTAGAGTCAGGGGAAGGGTTAGGGGAGAAGGTAATGAGTTCTGTATTGGACATATTAAGTTTAAGTTGTCTACTGGACATCCAGTTCAAGATGTCTGAAAAGTAGTTGGAGATGACACATCAGCAGAAAGGTTGGGACAGAGAGGCAGATTTGAAACATTAGCATAGAGAGTTGATGTAGTCACCAAGTGAAGTAGTATAGAGAGACAAGAGAAGGGGGTCCAGGACAGAACCCTCAGGGATACCTATTATTAGAAGATGTGATCTAGAGGAGAAACCAGCAAAGCAGACAGAGAAGGAGCACTAAGTAGGAGGAAAACCAGGCAGGAAAGAATGTCTTGAACACCTAGAGAGAGGAGATTGTCAAGGAAGAGAGAGGACTGAGAAATGACTACTGGATTTGGCCTTCTAAATTTAAAGCTCTGAGATAAAGACCCTGATGAAATTGAGAGAACTGAGAGGACTAGGACATTAAGTGGTTAATTGTGGGAACCGAGTGAACCACATGGACTCTTGTCATCTTGAATCTTGTGGCAATTCTGGAGCTGGCTCAGTTCCTTTTCTATTAAATTATGGGTCTAGTCCAATTTCTGTCTTGTGAGAAAACTTTATAAAATTGTAACCATTGGCAGGGGTGATGCTTATTGCATTATTTGACCCCAGCCCTATATGGCTGGGAAACCAGACCACCTCTACCTTCTGCTTAGAGATCCTTAACTAAGGACCTAGACTATGCTGACCAGAAACTCAGTCAAATCCAAAGAATGATGCAAGGAGTTTTGTTATTTTTTCACAATTACACATCTCAAGCAATCCATATACCTTATCTGACAAGTGGTCCCACACTGATCTACAAGTTTGTTTTCATATTTCTTTGCTTGCTCTCAGACTGGGACGCCTCTTTTTTCTGAAATGAAGGAATTGCACCTGTTTACTCTCCCCCTCCCAACTTGGAAAGTCCCTAATCTTTTCTCCAATCAAAAATCAGACTACCTAATGTTGTTTTCTCTCCTTTTAATTAATTTATCTAAATTGATAGTTTTTGATGTATTGAAGTCTGTCTTCCCTGCATTTGGAATCCTGCCCTAAGGAAAGTTACCAGTGCCAATTTGTTAGGCAATTGGCATGCATTGCTTAATAAATCAAAATGCTCAAAAGCTCAGACTTTTGTTTCCCCAGTCATTTCATATATCATCCATCATAACCCTGCTTACATTTCTGCCCAAGGGCATTTGCAAATGAATTTGGATGAAACCCCAACCCCTCAAAAATTACAAAATGTAATCAATATTTTCAAAATTTTTATAACTATTAAATATTTATAAATAGATTCTTCATCAATGCCAGTGGAGCTACCACATTTGGATTCTGAAATCATTGCCTCAATGTGTTACATGAGGAAGTGAAAAAAATTTAAAGGAAACAAAGACAGGAAAAATAGGTACACTAGGCAAAATTTACATAGAGATGGTCCATACTTACAGTGGCACAATTTTGAGGGCAATGAACGACTGAGTCTCAAAATGCTTGAAATTAGCTACTATAATGAAGGATTTTTAAAATTATAGATGGTATCACTGTCAAAAAAGACAATAGGGCAGTTAGGTTTTTGGCTACCTCCATCACCCACTGCAAAATACTATAGTTAACAAGCCTCTCCCCTGACAGGAGGGTTACAGTTCATTCAGTCTGCTAAAAGAAGATCTTCATAGCCTTCAGTATGTGGAAAGAAGGTGTATAGTATAGAGCTTTTTATCTTCATCTATCAGCTACTCATTCAGTATGCTTTCTCAGTTTTCTACTATGCCTCATTTGTATTCCCCAGGTGAAATGCTAGCTTCTGAGCCAACTGCAACCCCATATGGAAGGTGCTGTGATTAATAAGGTTTCCTCCTGCAAGGGAAGCGGCACCTTCGTCATCCAGCATTCTTTGCCAATATCTATAAAGTTTCCTTTAGTCCCTCTTGATTGGCCTTCTCAGTCTTGGTCAATGTCTGTGAAGATCCCTTTGGATTTCTAAATCATCCTTCTTACACAATGTCCTTCAGTTTTCTGTAACAGAAGGTGGTAGAGATCTAGGCTGTGATCAAATCTATTCTTTGAAATGTTCTCTGAATTATTTTTTTGGTTGGTTTTCTGGAGTCTTTTGTGAACTTTCTCATTAATTATCAAGTCCTCTACCTTTTTTTCTGAATCTCTCAACCCAACTGTCATCCAATTTATGATAAGAAACCTATTTCAGCCCTCTTCAGGTCTTTTCATATCCCTTGACTGAAGTCAACATCCCCAAAGCTCTATTTCCTCAAGGGTAAAAGCTGCTACTAAATAACACTGTGGTGAGAATATTGTTTTAAATGTATCTTACTCATACTGTGTTCCATGCAAATAGCAAAGGCTACTGACCTTTGTCCTACTCCTTTAGGTTTCTATACACTTTACTCTGTGTTCCCAGAATTCTTCTCTAGGACCCACTTATACTCCTATCTATCCCTGTATTCCAAGCACTGAATAAGGGGATACTCAAGTGCCCAAAGGCTAATATCTATGGAGAATTGCCTGTCACCATTCTAATGCCAGAAGTGAAAGGTCGATAGGTAGATCCGGCTGCCACTGTCACCCAACCCTAGTCTTTTACTTTCAAAAATAATGATTAAATGTTCTTACCATCATAGTCATTAACATAATCAGAGCTCATACTAGGCCATTATCATCAATTACTGTTCCCATCTGTATCAAATCAGCAGTCGTTACACTTCACCAACAACTGATTAATAGCATCTGATTTTGCTTGGTGCTTGATAATAGATTGTAAAGCATTTTATAAACATTTCATCTGATCTTTGCTATAGTCCAAGGATCAAGGCAAGACAAGGATTTTTATCTTCATTTTAGAGACAAAGAAACAAGTTCACATAAAGAGAGGGACTTGCTCAAGGTCGCAGAGCTAGGAACTGGTAGAGGTGGGAGCTTAAAACCATGTCATCTGCTTACCAGCTCAGTGTTCATCCCGCATTTGCCTGTGTATTCTTTTTTTAATTATTGATATATTTTGTTTTTACCTTACATTTATTTCTGAATGTATCTGTTCTCCTCCCCTATGCAGCTAATCATCCTTCATAATGAAGAATAATAAAGATAGAGAGGGAAAAAACAGTTCAGCAAAACTAACCTACACTTAATTGAATTTGATAGCATATACGTTGTTCCATAAACTTGTCCTCCATTCCTTTTTAAATGGATTTTATGGACATCTTTTGTTTCTACATCACCTCAGTTTCCCTTCCTTTGCTCCCAACCTCATGTCTGCCATCCTCCCTGAGAGGCATCCCCTTTAACAAAGCTTTTGAAAGAAAAGGAAGAGCAAAGAGAGAAAAAATTAAGCAAAATGGATGAATACATCCAAAAAAGTGTACAATGTTCCATACCCATGGACCCTACATCTCTTCAAAGGGTATGGGGAGGGGTGGAGGTATTTTCTCTCGTCTTTTCTTTTGGGTCAAGCTAGTGTCCCCTACTTTTGAAAAGAGAAAGATGCATATTTTTGAGTATCTTCTTTTTCAGGGCCAAGTTTGGTCCTTATAATTAATTATGTATTATTCAATTTTGCATCATTTGTTCCATTTCCATTGTAAGTAATACATATGTTTTCCTAGTTCAAAGGAGACAATCTGTTGGAAGAGGACTGAGCAGAAAGGCAAATTAGCCTTGGTAAGAATTCATGTGAAAAGGAGGAAATAGTGGCAGAAGGCATATGAGTGATATGAAGTGAGGAAGAGGGAAAGAAGAGGGAGTTCAAGGCAAACACCCTTAAATTAATATGAGGTAAGATTCTCAGTTGAGCAGGTGGGAGGAGCCAAAGGAAGTTTGAGGGAGGATGGAAAGGTTTGAAAAAGCTGCTATTTTAAAGTAGAATAGTGAATTGATAAGGCAAGTATAGAGGGATCACCTAATAGCAGTGAGGCCCCAATCAGGGTAACGTAACATAAATTTATAGTGGGCTCCACTAAGATAGCTGCTTGTTTTTCTTCATCTTCATTCAGTAATACATGTGTAAAAGCAAAGTGGTGAATTGTGGGAATGACCTAAGGTTGAGGCATGATCAATGAAATGATAAAAGAGGAGGATAGTCCAGATGGGGAAAAGAGGAAAGAGTGGCTTGTACAAGGAGATGAACTGGGAAAAAATTGAAAAGTTGAGGAAGCGAAGGTCATGGTGTAAATGAACAGTCAGGTTTGGTAAGGATGGAAGAAGCAGTGATGAAAAGCTAACAGATTAGGGTTGGATAAGGGATTTCAGACTTATTGAGTTTCACGGTGGTACATTCATCTGTAACGATAAGATCAAGGGTATGGCTATCCTTGTGTGTGGCTAACATGCAATGGAGGAGCAGGCCATAGAAAGTGAATAGACTGAGAAACTGAGTGATTAAAGTGTCTGAGTGAGAATCAACATGTTTGTTGAAGTTCCCTACTATGAATATTCTGATATATACAGGTCCTTTCTTTGACATCCTTAGCTGTGGGATCCCTGGGTCAAATAATATTGACATTGTGGTCACTTTCATAGCACAATTTCAAATGTTTTCCAATATGGCTGACCCAAGTCACAGTTCAACCAACAGTGTGTGGTGTGATTCATATATTATTGAGTATACTAAAGTTATACTGATGCCACCTTATAGATCCAGCACTACCATCTAGCATAGGAATGTGTGTGTGTGTGTGTAATGTGTATAAGAATGTTGCAATGAAACCTTGGTGAGTAGCATTCCCTCTTCCCCCATTCCCCCAGGACCCACACACGCAAACCTTCTCTTTTAATACCCATTGACTGTTTTCACTTAATTTGAGCAAAGTTCCCCTTTCCTTCTCATTGCCAACACAGATTCTTATTGTGAGATGGGATTGTTTCTCCCCATCAGAACGTAGGTAAAGCTATGATCACATAGAGTGAAAGTTTAAAAGTCTCGATTTAACATTAGTAGCTTTCAACAGATTTTATCCTCCAAGAATGATATAACACCTCAGTTTCCTCTTCTATAAATGAAGCTCATCATTCTTTTACTGCTTATCTCACTGAGTTATGAGGGAAATATTGCGTAAGCCTTAAATTGCCATAGAAATGTGCATTATTATCATTGCCATTCCCCTTTGGGTCTTCTATGTTGCTGTTTCTATAGCAACTCTTTCATGTTCCTAGAGCTTTCTTTCCATGTGACACATCTCCAGAGAGAGCCAGCCTTGCCTTCCATAGCACAACTGTGGGTTGAAAATGTGAAATCCTGGGTCTTAGGGTAGGGAAAGGGAAGGAAGTGTATTGCTGGAAGAAATCTCAGAGATCCACTAGCCTTACCTAGTTTGAAGAGGAATTTGTTCTATAGTATACTGAACAAATAGTTTTCTAGTCTTTATCTGAAGACCGAATTCTATTTTTATTGATGAGATGCTGTCTACTTCCTAAGGTATTGCATTTCAATTGTCATAGTTCTATTTGTTGGATGCTTTTGCCTTTATATTAACCTGAAATTTACCTTTTACAAATTTCTAGCCATATTTTACCAAGCTTCTACTCTAATTCTATCTTTTGGGATCAAGTAGTATGTATATTACTTCTTTCATATAATACTCCGAAAATACTTGAAGACAACTATAGTTTCTCCCATTAATCACTTCTCCGAGTTAACCATCTCCAGATCCTTCAATTAATCCTTGCATTGCATGGTTTTAAACCATCTAATTATCCTGAATTCTTCTCTGGGCACACATCTCTTGGTCAACGTCCTTGCTAAAATGTAGTGTCCTGAACTGATTCACACTATTACAAACGTAACCTACCCAGGGCCTCCCTAATTCCACATTAGCCTTTTTGAATGCTATTTCACAGTATTGACTCCTGCCTGAAGTCTATTAAATCCCACCATTCAGGTTTCTCTTCTCAGGTTGGCATCCAAAGTCTTCTATAATTGTCTTTCTCTGTCCCCAACTCACACACTTCTCTCACAACTCCTCTTCTCTTTAAACCCTATATTTCAGCCAGTTTTGCGTCCCCTCAATATGTTTGGTACATTTCTACCTCTTTATCAATGTTCATGATATTCTCTCTCTTGGATATCTTATTTCTTGGGGGCCTAGTTCTAGTCTCACTTCCTCTAGGAACCTTTTCCAAACCACCTTCAGCCTGCACTGAGTTCTGTTTTCTTAGAACTCTTAGGCTAACTATTGTTGCCATGAATCTTTTGGCATTTATCATACAGCTACTTCATGACTGTATACCCATCTTTCCATTTCGATTGTGAATGCCAAATGAGCAAGGAAAGTCATCTGTATGGGATGCTAAACATCATCTAATTCAATTATCTATTTTTATGATGAGGAAACTGAGACTCAGAGAGGTTAAGTGACTTGCAAAGTCACAGAGGTAGTAAAGGACAGAGTTTGGCTTTTTTTCAATTTTCTAATTTATCTCTGTGTCCATCTTAGCACTTAGTGTTAGCCCTGGATGGGGTAGATGGCCAATAAATGCATGTTTAGTACCTATGTTACAATATGTCTGAAAAGAAATGGCTCAGGAACCAGGAGCTTCTTAGCCTCAGTAAATGGAGTCAATAATGAGGAAGATGTACCCCTCTCAGGTATAGGAGAACAGAGATTGCAAACAATTCCTATGGGTTCTTTTTTGTCTCCGACACAATTATTTAGACATAGTTGTATCAAAGTTACTTGTATTATTGGCTGTATCATATAACTAGCCCTTACTGCCTTCTGATGACTGGTGTTAGAAACTTTAGGAATGGCAAGGCAGGCAGACAGAGAATGAAAAAAAGGATCCTGAAGTGAAAATGACCATCATTCCTAGGCCAATGTAATCATCTGTTCTCAGACTTGGACTCTAAGAGGCTGAAAGGGGAGGAGGACAAGGAAGAAGAAACAACTGTACAGGGAAAAAATGAAAGAGGAGAAATAAAGGAAGGAAGGAAGGAAGGAAGGAAGGAAGGAAGGAAGGAAGGAAGGAAGGAAGGAAGGAAGGAAGGAAGGAAGGAAGGAAGGAAGGAGGGGAGGGAGGGAGGGAGGGGAGGGAGGGGAAGGAAAGGAAGGAAGGAAGGAAGGAAGGAAGGAAGGAAGGAAGGAAGGAAGGAAGGAAGGAAGGAAAGAAGGAATATAAGAGAAAAATAGGAATAGCGAAGGGAAGGAGAGGGAAGGAAAAGGGAAAAGGACCAACCACAGTGGCCTCTCAAAAATGACTTTAAACCCAGAAAAATGCTTCAGGTGTCAGAAAACATCATAATTACATATGCTTATCTCCACAGTGTAGAAATATAAAAGTACCTTACTTTAAAAAACATCTTGATATCAGGAAATGTGAATTAAGAATATTTTTTTACAAAATGATTTATTAGGAGGACCTTATGACATATTTAAAATAGAATTAGCAAAAAATGGTTTTACAGAGATTACTTTTCAAGAATTCATCTACTTTGTAAAGTTGAAAACATCTTATTCTAAAACTAAAAAATTACTTTGAAGCTTAGAGTTTATGAATTTTAATTCTAATATTCCTGATTGATTGTAGGCAAGTTGCTTTCGTTCAGCCATTCCCCAATTGATGGACATCCTTGCAATTTCTAATTCATTGCCACCCCAAAGAGAGCTGCTACAAACATTTTAGAACACATAGGTTGTTTTCCTTTTTTCCCTAATCATCTTTGAAAAGAGGCTCAATAATCTTTGAAGTCCTTCACAGCTCTGAATCTGTGATCTTGGGTTCCTGTTAGTTGTAACATCCTGTGACTACACTCATATATGAGGCAAAATGGGAAGGGGGGAAATAGGAAAGAAGGAGATGAGAAGGGGACACAGAAAGGGGAAAAAGAAGAGGAGGAAGAATTTTCTTGAAGACAAGGAAGAGGAAGGATGAGGACATGGAAGATACCTTATTTCCTTAATTCTACCTTAATTAGGAGAGTGAGTGGGATAGAAATTGGACTCAGAATAGAAGCAGTAAAAGAACTGGAAAAATTTAGTGTCTAGCCTGATGAAGTTGCAGGCAATATGATCCTTTAAGGACCCTTGGAATACAAATGTTCAGGCTCCACCAGGTCTGCTTGAGTCTCTGCTTTCTCCTTTCAGGGGAGATTATGTATATTATAAAAGGCCATGTGTTAAATCCCCCTGATTGTCTCTCCTTGCCAGGCACCTAGGTCCTGTGGATTTACCAATCACAGCAAGATGTACTTATTATACCCTGGGAAGGTGGGGTCAGGACTTAAAGTGATAGAAAATTGCCCTGAGTTGTAGAATGGATGAAGAAAAACTACAGCTGTAGCTCTTCCCATTCACAAGGATATGTGACTTTGACATTTTGGATGTGGAGTTGGGATGCATGACCTCAGATGTGAACTTCTGCCATGCATCCAGAGGTAACTACTTTGCTTCTGGGAGCCCTAGCTTCGGTATCCATACAATAAGGAAGTTGGACTGTATGATCTCTAAGACCCTTTCCAGCTGTAATATTTATCCTATACTAAAATAAATCTGCACTCAAGAGATTCAATGAATGCAAATCAACAGGGACACAAGTAAGGCAGGCGCAAACTTTATGGCACAGGTGAGAGAAAAAATTTTGTTCAGAAACTCATGTCAAAAATTTATCTAGGGTTCTCAATGGGCCACTAGAAGAATTAAGAAACAGCATTATAAGAATTAACAAGCAAAATGAAGTAGAATTCTAGCCTTTTCTCCTTCTCCTGTAGAGGATGTGGTATAATTATGGAGTTTAAAAAGTCTTAGTTTTAGCTGTTGGACTTCAGGAAAGTTTCTTCCTCTCTCCTGACCTCATTTTCCTCCTCTGTTGAAGAAATTGCTTGACATCTAAAGTCTCTTCTCACTTTAATGTTTTGTAATGTAAAACTCTGTGCATTTAAGCTACCATTATCCCTAAAGATGGGACAATATCTTCTTGCTATAAGGTAAGTAGGGAGACTAAGATTCCTTTCGATTTTAAACCAGTATATCCATTGTACATATTCATTAATACAAGTACCAGGACATTGTCCCTCCAATACAACGCATTGATTAGGCCCTTAGAGGCCTGGGTCTCATTTTATTTTGTTTTTAACTAATGGATTTATTTTTAGTTTTCAACATTCATTTCCACAAGATTTAGAGTTCCAAAATTTCTCCCCATCTCTCCCCTCCCCAAAATACCATGAATTCTGATTACCCCTTCCCTCAAACTGCCCTCCCTTCTATCATACCTTCCCTTTCCTTATTCCCATCTTTTCTCTTTTCTTGTAAGGCAAGATAGATTTCTATACCCCATTACCTGTATATCTTATTTCCCAGTTGCATGCAAAAACAATTCTCAATATTTATTCCTTAAACTTTGAGTTCCAACTTCTTTCCCTTCCTCCCTCTCCATCCATCCCCACTGAGAAGGCAAGTAATTCAATATAGGCTGTATATGTGTAGTTTTGCTAAAGAACTTCCATAACAGTCATGTTGTGAAAGACTGACTATATTTCCCTCCAGCCTTTCCTGCCCCCTATTTATTCTATTCTCTCTTTAGACCTTGTCCCTCCCCTAAAGTGATTACTTCTAATTACTCCCTCCTCCTGTCTTCCCTCCCTTCTATCATCATCCCACCCCACTTAGCACCTTCTCCCCTATATTCCGGTAGTGCAAGATAGATTTTCATACCAAATTGAGTATGCATGCTACTCCCTCCTTAAGCCAAAGGTGGGAAGAGCAAGCTTCACTTTTTCCCTCTCACCTCCCCACTTTTCCCTCTATTGAAAAAGCTTTTCCTTGTACCTTTCATGAGAGATAATTTGCCCCATTCCATTTCTCCCTTTCTCCTTCCAATATATTCCTCCTCTCACTACTTAATTTTATTTTTTTGGATATCATCCCTTCCTATTCAACTCACCCTGTGCCTTCTGTCTATATGTATATAATCCCTCGAACTACCCAAATACTGAGAAAAGTTTTGAGTTACAAATATTATCTTTTCATGTAGGAATGTAAACAGTTCAACTTTAATAAGTCCCTTATGATTTCTCTTTCCTGTTTAGCTTTTCATGCTTCTCTTCATTCTTGTGTTTGAAAGTCAAATTTTCTATTCAGCTCTGGTGTTTTCAATAAGAATGTTTGAAAGTCCTCTATTTCATTGAATAACCATTTTTTACCCTGAAGTATTATACTCAGTTTTGCTGCATAAGTGATTCTTTGGTTTTAATCCCAGTTCCTTTGACTTCTGGAATATCCCATTCAAAGCCCTTCAGTCCCTTAATATAGAAGCTGCTATATCTTTTGTTATGCTCATTGCATTTCCACAATACTTGAACTGTTTCTTTCTAGCTGCTTGCAATATTTTCTCCTTGACCTGGGAACTCTGGAATTTGGCTACAATATTCCTAGGAATTTCCTTTTGGATCCCTTTCAGGAAGTGATCAGTGGATTCTTTCAATATTTATTTTGCCCCTTGGTTCTAGACTATCAGGGCAGTTTTCCTTGATAATTTCATAAAAGATGATGTCTATGTTCTTTTTTTGATCATGGCTTTTAGGTAGTCCCCTAATTTTTAAATTGTCTCTCCTGGATCTATTTTCCAGGTCAGTTGTTTTTGCAATGAGATATTTCACATTATCTTCTATTTTTTTATTCTTTTGGTTTTGTTTTGTAATTTCTTGGTTTCTCATAAATTCGTTAGCTTCCATCTGTTCTGTTCTAATTTTAAAGAACTATTTTCTTCAATGAGCTTTTGAACCTCCTTTTCCACTTGGCTAATTCTGCTCTTTAAAGTATTCTTCTCCTCATTGGCTTTTTGGGTCTCTTTTGCCATTTGAGTTCATCTATTTTTTAAGGTGTTATTTTCTTCAGTATTTATTGGGTCCCCTTTAGCAAGGTGTTGACCCACTTTTCATGATTTTCTTGCATTGCTCTCATTTCTCTTTCCAATTTTTCCTCCACTTTTCTTACTTGATTTTCAAAATCCTTTTTGAGTCTTTCCACGGCCTGAAAACACTGCATATTTATTTTGGAGGTTTTGCATGCAGAAGCCTTCACTTTGAAGTCTTCCTCTAAAGACCTAAATTGTTCCTCCTCATCTGAAAGGACAGAGGAAAATTCCTGCTCTCCAAGAATGTAATCTATTGTCTTATTCTTTTTCTCTTTTTCAGGTATTTTCCCAGTCAGTTACTTGACTTACAAGCTCTTTGTCAGGGATGAGCTCAGGATTGAGATTCAAATAAGCCACTCAATTCTCTCAATGACCCTAGGAGGAGGGCTCTAAAAAAGGAAGCTGCAGCTTCAGTGGCTGCTGCTGGGGTGCAGACTGTGCTCCCCTCTCCTGGGTTACTGAGCCCTCCCATTGACCTTTGAAACTGTCTGTGGCATTTGTGGGCTGAGCAATCTGAGAACTGCTACTGCCAGTGGCTCCTTGAAGTCTGTTCAGGGTCCTGTCCCTGCCATGTCAGGCTGTGCTCCACTTCCATTTTAATTTTTAAAGAACTATTTTCTTCAGTGAACTTTTGAGTATCCCTTTCCAATTGACTAATTCTCCTTTTTAAGGTATTCTTCTCCTCATTGGCTTTTTGGGCCTCTTTTGCCATTTGAGTTAGTCTATTTTTGAAGGTGTTATTTTCATCAGCATTTACTGGGTCCCCATTAGCAAGCTGTTGATGCACTTTTCATGATTTTCTTGCATCACTCTCATTTCTCTTCCCAATTTTTCCTCCACCTCTCTTAGTTGATTTTCAAAATCCTTTTTGAACTCTTCCATGAATTGAAACATTGCATATTTATTTGGAGGTTTTGGATGCAGAAACCTTGACTTCTGGGTCCTCTTCTGATGGTATGCATTGTTCTTCCTCATCCAAAAGGGTGGAAGAAAATATCTGTTCACCAAGAAACTTAACTTCTATGGTCTTATTTTTCTTCCCTTTTTTGGGCATTTTCTCAGCCAGTTACTTGACTTTTGAGTCCTTTGTCAAAAGGAGGGCATACTCTGGGGACCTATAAGTTCTCAGTTCCGCCAAGGTGGAACAATCAAAGGAGAGGAGTTTACTCCTCTCCTGGCCTGCACTCTGGTCTAGCACAAGCTTTTCTGCCCAGGATCTGTGAGTACAGTTCCCTCTCCAGAGACTCCACCAGCTCCAGCAGCCAGTGCTCCTCCTTACCTGAGGACCAACACTCAGGGCTGAGATTGAGATCAGCAGTTTGATTTCCCCAGGGGCTTTAGGCTGAGGGCTCCAAAAATGGATGCTGCTGCTGCTGCTACTGCCACTCCCACCAGGGGCTGGGGCCAGGGGAAGACCCTGCTATCTTCTCACCCAAGTGAAATAGCTTTCTTATTGACCTTTAAAGCTGTGTTTCGCATTGGTGGGGTGAGAAATATTGGAACACAGCTGCTACTGGGGATTAAAGAATTGTCTCTCAAGCAGAATGTAACCTCGTGGCTTATGCAACTACCACTCTGAATAGCAACAAGTCTTGTTTCCTGTCACTATTACTGTTCCCCAAACTCATCCACAATTCTTTAATCCTGTCATTCCCTACACCTGAAGGGTTTCCTATATCTTCTCTTGAGAATCTAGCTCAGATGATAACTCCTCCAAATTGCCTTCCCTAATTCACTTGGATGGAAAGGCTACCCCTTCTTCTAATACTCCAGAATAGCTTATATCTCTCCTATGTGATCATAGTATGTTTTATATTCTTTTAATTTCTGTTTGTAACTTGTTTCATCTACAAGGATATAAATTCTATGAGAGTTAGAATTTTTAATCTATTCACTCTAAGACTTAGTACAAGGCTCTACACGTGGTAGGTATGATGAATGGACTTCCAATTCAACAAGCAATTATTACTAGCTATGTGTGAGGCACAAAAATGTAAAATAGCCCCTGCTTTCAAGGAACTTAAACTTTACTGAGAGGCTTATGTTTGTGTACTTTCCTGAGTAGGGGGGGCGGGCAGTGAGTTCTGCTTATGAGGATATTGGTTATCAAAACACTTTCCTTTTTTGTATTCTCTTTTCTTACTTCTATATAAGAGGTTGAGGAGAGCTCAATGCAATTACATAGAAATCTGGCTGCACCATCTAGAGCTCTCCATGCAATCAGGAGCTGACTCTTATGGGATGAGTCTCTCTACAAGGAAATATTATGATGGACATATCTAGGATTAGGAGGTTGTCCCTGGATAGAATATTAGATGCCAGTCAGCCTGGGAGTGGATAGGTTTCTTTTATATGCACTTCTAATTACTACCCCCAGGAATAGTGATCCTGAATTGTCATATTTTCTTTTTCCTTGTAAATAAACAATACAAAGTCAATTTTTCCAATATTAAGTGTTTTGTAGCCAAGAGAAAGGAAAAATTTATATCAACACATCTGTGTATCAATTTAAGGTGTGTGGAGCCATTTTCTCACAACAATCCTGTGATACAGACATCACAACTATTATTATCCCTATTTTACAGAAAAAGAAACTGATGATCAGACAGGAAATATGATCTCCCCAAGATAATGCAACTATTAAGTATTAGAACTGGGATTTTAATCCAGGTTTAACTCCAAATCTAGTGTTTATTTGCTTATTTTCTAGCTATCTTATAAATGGATACCCATGACCAGCTAAGGCAATGTTATAAAGGCAGAACAAGAGAGAATATTAATTAGGGATCTGATATTTCAGAACTTAGAAGCCAGGGTACCATGAAAATTCAGGTTTAGGAAGAGCCAAGGGTCTTTTTCCATGGATTTGGAGTTCACTGATCCAGAAAAATGACACTAAAGGTCAAGTCCTGTGACAAAAGCCACAAGAATCCTAGATCCAAGGAAAAGCAAATTTCTAGGAATTAGTATTAGAGATTAATACCACCAACCTACATTCTAGCCAAACTGACTTTCTCTATGTTCCTTAGGACACTACATGCCTTTCCATTAGCGATCCTCCATGTTTGAAATGCCATCCTTGCTTATGTCTACCTCATTAACTCTCCCAGTTTCTTTGTAGTGCCACTCAAACACCATCTTATACGTGAAACCTTTCCCGATCCACCCAAGGGCTAGTGCCCTCATTTCCAACCTATCTCTATTTGACTACTTTGTATGCATTTGTATGGATTCATTTTGTATTCATGCTTTATATACTTTCTGTGTTGCTATTGTGTCTTCCACCTGAATGTGAGGGTAGGAATTGTTTCATTCTTTACATTTATATTCCCAGCACCTGTCACGGTACTTGCCACATAGTTGGCACTTGGTAAATGGTTATTGATTTATTGTTGGATTGAAGAATTAGGGAAAAGTGAATAGAACCTGAATTTGTTTACACATATGCACATGTACTCACATACACACACACACACACACACCAGTTGTGCTTTTTTTTAAAGAAATCATGTGGTGAAACTTGATATTTGTAGAAATTTGATAGGTAGCAAGAGAACTATAAATATGATTCATAACTCTGAACAACATTTAAGAATCCTATAATAAAGTAATGATGATAAGGACCTCAAGAAAGTTTCCTCCCTTAGAGATGCTTCAAAATAGGGAAGAAGTACCAGTGCTAGAAGCTACCAATTGGCCGTAAGTGTTTCAATTGACCTATTATGCTTCCAAATCTCCATCTCTGTAGGCAGTAATGACCCCTCTCCTCACTCCTTTCTCTTCCTCATCATTCTGGTTCTGCCATTAACTATAATTTCAGGTAAGTGCCCTAGCTGAGCCTTTCTTGGCATACAGTGCCTTTGGTGAATGACAAGTCTCTCAGAAGCTATAGTAAATGCTTCCTCCTTTATAACAAAGGGGCAGAGAAAGATGCCCTGTCTTAGGAGATTAGCAGCCATGGCCATCTTGGGAAGACAGGAGCAGACAGAATAAATCCAGAATAAATGCAGTTTCTTATTATCAAAAGCAGAAACCAATTAGAGAGCAAGTCACAAGATCCATTTTCAAAGAGAGCAATGGGAGATTTTATTGCTTAAAGAGACATTGTGACAGTGGGAACTAGTCAGGCAATTAAAATGCCACAAATTGCAAGGTCTCTTATGCCTGAGATGTGCCAAGATTTTGTTTTCTTGATGGAACTCACAACAATGCAGAGTAAATAGCAGGAAAACTACTGTTCAGGATATGGGAAGTGTTATTGCAAACATGTTCTCAACATTCATTCAAACGTTTATTCAAAATGCCTCCAATATGCAGAACATTGTGTTAGGCATGGGCAAAGAAAGAAAAAGAAATCCACATGTGTTTCAAAAAGCAACAATAGTTGCTGAAGATACAAAGATTAAAAAAGACAGTTCCTGCTCTCACAGTGCTGATGATAGCCTCATAGGTGACGAGTCATTCACAATAATAAATACTAGACAAGTTAAGAATGTTGTGAGTGCACACGTCTATTTCAACAAACCGGTTAGTGCAAAATTCTATTCAATGACAGCCTTCATAGGAAATCAGTCAGGTTCAACTTAACACACTTCCTGTGATGGGAAGCTTACTATCTCAAAGCCCATTCCATATTTGGATAACTCCAATTATATAGAGTTGAAATCTACTTCTCTTTTCTTCAGTTCTGCCATTTGAAGCTACATAAGTACAAGTAATTAAGATGAGGACAAAGCAACAAGAGATATAACTGGGCACTGTGATGATTGAAATACAGTATAGCTGTGCCCTGATTTAAGAAAACTTGAAATGGGGAAAATATGAATTTGTAAAATTTAAGGTAGCCCATGTCTTTGCTTTACTAAATGGTTTTTACCCCTACAAAAATACCCCATTGGGTTTTTTGTCCTTTTTTTTTATTTGTTTGTTTAAGGAGAGTTTGTGGCAAAGTAAATGAAGTACTGGGCCTGGAAACTGTCACTTCAATTTGCCTCAGTTCGTTCAGCTGTAGAATGAGGATAATAGCAGCATCTACCACACAAGATTGTCATTAGATAATATTTGTAAAAAGTGCTTAGCATAGTACCTGGAACATAGTAAATTGTGTATAACTGTTTATTTTCTCCCCTTTTCCTCATTTATATAGGGAATGCCTTTTCTATAGGTAAACATACTTTAATATAAATAAGTTATAATTATTACTTACTCTATCCACCTTCATATGTCCTTTCTCAGAAATGTGTACTTTCAGTATCATCCCTGGAACACATGATGTATATTTCAAGTGTCAGAAATCAGTTAGTGAATGGAAGGAATGGCAGGCACTCCAGGTCTAGGCAAGGTCTTCAGTCAAAAGTCCTCATTCCCATAGCCCAGACAGAACCAAGACTCCCTGTGTCCCCAGTTGCTTAACTTACTTCCTTCTCTTTCTGGAATGATCATGCAACAGAAAGAGTAGGGGATCTGAAGACAAAATCCCTGGCTTCAAATCCCATCTCATCTTGTTATTCATTACTATGACCTCAGGCAAGTTGTTTGATCATCATGGATGTTTATCCATCTATAAATTTGAGTAGATATTCTTAAAGGTCCTTTTTAGCTTTAAATCCCAAGACTACATTGAATAAAATGTAGGTCATATCACATATAAGGTATATTGACACATTTGGGGGCACTTCCCAGAAACAAGTAGAAAACAACCACTGAAATGCTACATGAAGAATATTACTGGGACTGGATGATCTCCACCCTGCCCCCCAATATCTAATGGAAAAAACCTATATTTTCATGTTTCCTTTTTACAGGAACATTGGCATAGAAGATACACTCATGCACACACATGTACATGTGCCCATCTAAAATAATGCACATCCTTTAAAGCCCAAGCCAAATATTTCCTCCTTTGTGAAGCCTTCTTCAGTCTTCTATACTTCTTTGAAAGTTGTGAGATTCTTGAGAGTAGGGATTTGTCTTATACTCCTTCTGTCTCACATATACAAGAAAGATATTTAGTATATGTTGGTTAAATGTATGACCAAACACCATGAACCCTTAGTGGTCTAAACTTACAGTTTAAAAAATAACAAGGGCACTTTTAGTTTGGTGCTTGATTAGAAAATTAAATACAAGTTCCGTAAATGATGTTTTTAATTCCGAGGGCTGTGAATGTGACTTTGTTGAGGTTTTAGTTAAGGGAGTATTCTGAGTCCCCAAAATGACAAGGATCTGAAGTTTAGTGCAAAGATCCTAGAAAGAAAAGGATGTGGAGTTTATGCCTACCAGGTGTGGTATTCTCACTGAGTCAATCTACTGGCCAGATTTTCTTTTGGCTAGAATATCTGATTTAGAGCTAGAAAGGTCCTTAGAGTTAATTTAGTTTGGAATTGTCATTTTAGAAAGAGGATATTGAGGTACAGAAACAAGACAGGATCTAACTAAGGTCTCACAACTAATATGTAGCAGAAGCTGATGTTCTTTGACTCTAAATTCAGTATTTCCCCCACTATATCAGGCTGTACTGACAGTTATTTTCCAGTCACTCTGTGTCATGCCCCATTTCTTTAAAAGTGAGAGCACATTTATTTTATGTTACTTAAAAGCAAGAATTCAATTCTTATGTTCAGCACAGGCATGACAGCATGATACAAAGGACTGGGTTTGAATCCAGGAAGATAAGGATTTGAACTTGGACTACAGAACTTACTTATTAACTGCATAACCCTGGGCAAATCACACAATCTCAATCTGAGCCTCAATCTCCAGTTCTGTAAAACCTGGATAAATGATATTTGTAGCAATTACCTCATAGGGTTTCTGTAAGGATCAAATGAGCTACTGTATGTAAATGGTTTTTCAAGCCTTAAAGCACTATATAAATGTCAGACATTATTATTCTCATTATTATTAACACAATATAAGCAACTAATTTGCTACCAGCACTACTGCCTGCAGTTATGGCAAAGAAAAGTGTATGGGTGGTTCAGCACTGGACAGTTGGACAGCCGCAAGTCTTTTCTTGCTTAATGGCATTGTGCTTGCCTGCTGCTTGTGAGGACATGAAGCCCTGAAGATATTTAAGGAAAAGGAAGTGTGGGGTATGAGAGCTGGTTGATTTAATTAGGCAGTTGGTTATTGTGTTTTTTGGTATGATTAATTGTTCACAGAATGAGCATAAGGTCCAGCCTTGGCATGTCTTTAGGTTTCTTTTCATAACCCATGGGAAAGCAAAATTTGTGTATCTGTAAGCCTTTTTCATAGTTGCCTGGTATCATGTAGTACTGATTAGTACAACTTAGATGTGTAAGGGAGTCAGTATTCCAGTAAAATCTGAATCTCTGAATAGAAGGGCTTTCAATAACTCAACAACTTCGACTTAGTTCAAGTGCACTTTGGTGTTTTTCTGATGGAGAACATTTTAAAAACCAAACTAAGACAAACCAAAATGAAACAAAAAACCTAGAGTTGGAGAGGATCTCCTAAGGTTCTCTCTGTCAGCTCCCTGATTTCATGAAATCACCCAGGACAGAGAATCCCTGAGTTATTTTCTATGGAAAACACACTTCAAACAATCTCTTTGAAACACGTCACTAAAAATGTTCTATAGGAAATTGCCAATTTTGAAAAACTCTTCTACAAAAATCTCACAGCATAGACTTCTTCCATACATTCTCCTCCCTGAAAACTACATCAGAGACTGCCTGGACCCAGATAAACTTGGTGCCCAGCTCTCTTTAAATAAACAGTTCAGTTCTCTTCCCTCTATAGCTAGAGTTTTCTCACTTCATGTAGTTTCTACTCTCCCGGAATGTTAAGGGCTCAGCTCTGCAGCTCCCTTGTAAAACAATGATCAGATTTCCCCATTCCAGAACTTTTTTCTTCTTGAATCCTATACAGTCAACTCCCTAGGATATTTGAAGTAGAAAACTTTCTTTTCATCTCAGGCCCCAAGGCTAATCTTATTTGCACTCTGGTACAAGACTCCATAGTTGGCCATTCAGTAAGGTTATGTCTTCTTTTGTTCCTATCTCCGTAAATGCTCCGTGTTGGAATGTAAGACCTGTACTAGATCAGAAGACTTAAGTTCTAGTCCAACTGACTCTAAAACATTGTGTGATCTTAGACCTTAGACCTTCTTCAATAAAATGAAATAGCTCGACTTGGGTCTCTTCTAATTCTTCAAAATATAACATTTTAGCATAAGAAGGAACCTTAGACATTGTCTCATTCAATCCCCTCATTTAATAAAGGGAAAACGAAAGATAAAGCCCAAAGATCACCTTTAAGGAGAAGAGTCAAACAAACTGTCTAACAAGAAAAGGAAAAAAAGTAAGTAATCTTGGGCTTTTAGGCACAGACATTTTGTGCCAGAGTCAATTGATGGATATAACTATGATGCGGAAGGAGTTTCTCTTCAGTATCCCAGGCTTCCCTTCCTCTATGCTTCTATCCCTTCTTCTAGATCAGAGGATACTTTTTTGCCTGAGTTCCTCTGATCAAGAAGGGAAGTGGTAAAAACAAACATACTAAAACATCTCATCATCCTAAAGTGAACAGAACACTCCATCCCTTGTATGTTTTACTTTGTACCAGAGGATCTTAAGGAGCCAATGTTTCTTGTTTACTCTTCAAAAAGAATGGAGCTCTAATAACCAGGAGTTACAGAGATTATGCTAGTGTGGAAGGGATGGATATATTTTTAGCAGAGGGGTATGGATGGGAGGAGGGGCTGTCTTCCCAATACCTTCTGCATCTTACCATGTATAGTAAGGCAGTGAATTTGTGGAGGGAAGAACAAATCTAAGGGTCAGTTCAGAAACCCTGAACTTGATTTCTCAGTGTAGTCAGTAGAAGGCAATAGATCTGTTTCTCAGACCAGAAGACTAGCTGGGTCACTTGCCATCTGTGTGAACTTTAATAAATCTCTCCCCTTCTCTGGGTCCCACTTCCCTCTTCTGTAAAGGGAAAGGGCTTGGACTCCCCAATTCCAAAGACTTTTCCTACCTCTACTATTCCATAATCTCAGGTCCCTTCCAGGTCTGACATAATGTTTTCAATTTCTTCATTTCTTTCACGTAGCAAACCTTTTCTTCCATGCAGGGAAGCACATACACTGGGAGACATCCTATCCAAAGGACTGTATATTCCACAACTTCTCAAGTTCCTTTCAAAGGAGAAATAACACATACAAGGATGCAGGAAGTGGTAAGTGAACATAAGAGGAATTTGCTGTTTCAGAAAATAAAAGTAGAAAGAACAAATAATTTGGCAGTGAGGATATAGCCAAACACAACTGTTGAAAGGCCAGGCAGTAGAACAGAGTAAATCTTTAGCTATAGTGTCTATAAAGTATACAGGAGATTTACTGAAGGGGAACAGGAAAAATCATTCTGATTTTTTTTTTGTTTTTCTGTTTTCTTGGTACAGGTTCAGGAAAAAGATGTGTTCTAATGCTCAGACTTGACTCCTCAATCTCAGCTTCATTAAGTATAGTAAACGACAGGTGAGAAAATAATGTGATCATTGACCATCTTTGGGGGAGAAGAGACAAATGAGTTATTTCTAGTGAAGGCTAACATCAACCCAGCTTCTGACTTGCTATGCAGGAAATTCAGAAGTGTACAGTATTTCATACAATCTCTGAACTATATAGGAAGCCCTAATCCTAAGATGTACATAGGGTCTGAGAACCTTATGGCTGAAGGCACCCTTGAGATAATCTTCTCCATCGTCACCTCACCATTAACCATTCAACCATTTACAGATAAAGAAAATAATTCCCAGGAAGACAAAATGATTTGCTCAGTCAGGGCAAAGGCAATACCCAAATAAAGAATTTCTGGATTTCCTGATTCTCTAACTCTCCTAAGTATAAAATGCACTTATATGTGTATATATACACACACACACACACACACACACACACACACACACATACACACGTAACTTTAAGATTAAAAGTGCTCTCCTCTGGAAGAACAAAAGGAATGAAGGGACAAATGAAAAGAAATGCTTGGAAAGGTGGCCTAGTGCTACCAGACCTCAAATTGTACTATAAAGCAGCAATTATCAAAACCACTTGGTATTGGCTAAGAAAGGGGTAGACAAGTGGAATATACTTGGCACTCAAGACACAGTAGGCAAGGAATATAGCAACCTCCTGTTTGATAAACCCAAAGACCCCAGCTTCTGGGATAAGAAGTCACTGAGACATACTTTGAATTCAGGGTTTCCTAAATGTTAATACAGAGTTCTCTGTGCTATTATCAAAAAACAAACAGGAATCAAGAATTATTAAGCTCATTAATTTGGGTCCATTTAGCATTTATTGCCAAATCCAAAGAATGGGAAATTGAGGGGATACCCACCAACTGAAGAATGGTTGAATTAGTTGTGGTATACAATTGTGTACTATAAGACATGACAAAGAAAATGCCTTCAGAAAAACCCGGGAAGACTTTAATGAATTGATGCAAAGTGAAGTGAGGAGAACTGGGGGAACATTGTACACAGTAACAGCAATAGTGTATGATTATATAAATATCTATACCTATCTATCTATCTATATATATATAAATATCTATATTTATATATATATATATATATATAAACTATAAATGACCTAACTATTCTGATCAATGCAATTATCCAAGATAATTCTGAAGGATTTCTGAAGAAAAATGCTATCTACCTCCAGAGAACTGTTGAACCTTGAGTACAAATTGAAACATTATTTTTGTTTTACTTTCTATATGTTTCTTTCTTTTTTAGCAATGTGACTAATATGGAAATATGTTTTACATGATTTTACATGTATAATTGACATCATATTACTTGCTTTCTCAAGGGGTGGCTAGGGAAAGAATTTGGAACTCAAAATTAAAAAAAAAATCATAAATTTGCACCTACTTACCTCTTAAGGTTGTTATGAGGCTACTAGAGTTCCTCAACCTCTGAGCTGATGTGTTAGAGTACTTTTCACATGGTGGGGAATCTGTGGTCTCAATGCTACATGTGGCCTTCTAAGTCCTTGGGTGTGACCTTTTGACTGAGTTTAAGTTTTACAGAATGAATCCTTTTATGAAGGGGGTTTGTTCTGTGAAGTTTGGATTCATTCAAAGGGCTGCACTTGAGGACCTAGAGGGCCACATGTGGCTTTGAAGCCACAGGTTCCCCATCCCTGGTCTATTCTGTTTCCTTCTGAGTTGGCTGCACCCTTCAGAGTCTGGTATTGTGCAGAAATCTAAAAAACGCTTGCTAAAATTCCAAAATCTGTAAAATATATCCCAATAACAAAAGTTCACTGTACATATACATTACTGCTCCCCACCCCCAGGTGTACAGTGAGAGAGCCAGAAAAGAACTTAAGAAAGGCTCCCTGCATCCAGGACAATAAACAACTATTTAAAGTGACATGTTTTCCTTTTTTCTTGAAATCAGATAGCACAAACATAACACTGGACCCAGAGTCAGGAAAACCTGAATTTGAATCCAGTCTCAGACACTTAGTAGCTCTGTGATCCCGGACAAGACACTTAACCTTTTTCTACCTCTGATTCTTCATCTATAAAATAGGGATAATTGTAGCACCCCTCTCCAGATCTTTGTGTGGATCAAATGAGATAATATTTATAAAGTGTTTTGTAAACCTGAAAGTGACATAACAATACTAATCGTTGTTGTGGATTTTACTACCTCCAGAAATGCCTTGGATGCCCATTCTAGGGTTTGATCACCATGATAGTTGAGAAGTAAAATCAGACAACCATAGGCAATTTGGAGTCGAAATTCTATCTCATATTTAATTGTAGTTTCTCCTACCTTAATTCAAGACTACTTCTTAATCTTTCTTCTGTGGAAAGGGCAATAATCTAAACAAGATCCTCTTCTGGAAAACTCCAGTTCTCAAAGGATTTTAAGCAAGTTGCCGCTTGTCTCTCCCTTATCAATGCCAAACAATTATGATTTTTTTTGTCTAACTAAGCAATGAAGTGGATAGAACAGTGAGTCTAGAGTTAGAAAGAGCTGACTTTAAATCTGCCCTTAAAACTTTACTATTTGTATGTTCCTAGGTATCTTCCTTAACCTTGGTTTACTTAAGTTTCCACAACTATAAAGTATGTATCACAACAGCACCTACCTCCTAGGGTTGTTGGGAGAGTCATATGAGATAATACTTAGGAAATACTGAGCACAGTGCCTAACACATAGAGGAGTTAAGAAATGTTTGTATTCTCCGCCTTTCCTTTATAGAGCTGGTTTGTCTTCTTTTTACCCTTTGTCCCTTGACTATACTTTGTCACTATTGACCAAACTCTCCCCAGTTTTATGAAATTTCAATAAGGCAAACTGTTCTATGCACTGCTCAGGGTTTTATTTACTTAAAGTCTCAGTTCTGTTTGTAATATTCTTCTTAATAGATCAGAGAATGTGAACCCTCAGAGCTGAAAAGGAATTCAAGGTTCATATAATATATTCACTCCCTGAAATAGAATTCAATTGTATTCTTGATAAATTGTTACCTAAACTCTCCTTAAGACCCTCCAACGACCAGGATTTCACAGATAAGTTTGATGTGTTTATTAAATTCCTACTGTTTGTAGGGTTTTCTGCTCTGCACTGGGGACACAAAAATGAAAAAAAAAAGACACAGACCTCCCTAGAACTCTCAAAGAGATTACAATCTAGTGGGAGTGGGGAGGGGGGATAAGATATACACAAATAGAAATGATCCAAGGCATAATATAATAGCTACAAACGATAGATCCATGAAAAGGGCTCTGAACATTGTGACAAATGAGAATTTACAACTTTCAGGATAGAAGAGTTGGGCCTTGAAGAAACAACAGTTTTAGCAGATAGAAATGGAGAAGGAATCAATTCCTAGCACAAGAATAAACAGTGACATAGGGATTGATGAAGACTAGATGAGCTAAAAGTATAGTAAAAAAATCCACTTTTCCTGAAATAAATAGCACACAATGAGAAGCATCTTGAAGTAAATCTAGAAAGAAGTGTTGGAGATATATTGCAAAAGACCTTGAATGACAGGATCAGGAACTTATACTTAATTTGATAGATAAAGTTTTTTAAGAAAGAAATGACAACAGGTATGCATTTCTGGAAGAATACTTAGTTGGTGGTATGGTTTGGAGAAGTGAGAGACAAGTCAACAGGACAATCTT